>JACVVK020000260.1:632500-805000 GCA_018292915.2 Batillaria attramentaria
CAAAGTACCCTGGTTCCATAATTCCGGGAAGTTCAAACAGACTCTGGTGATAATTATTTTGCTTTGGGATTAGCAGGGGAGTTTGCCTGTCGTTTTCTCAAGCTTACAGCTGACGAGTAGCGTGTTTAACAGCAGTGAGCGGGCTGCGTGACAGGAGGGCATTTGTCTGGTAACGATTTTCCGTAACTGTAATCTGCCAATTAGTTAGCGACAGAATCCCCTTCCCCACCCTTCCACCCACACCGCTCATACCCCCCCCTCCCTCCCCCCGCCATGCCCACCCTCCATACATGCTACCCCACCCACCCCAATCTTTCTCATGGGGTGATTAGTTGTCCAAATAAGGTCATACAAAATTTGCATATAGGGAGGAAACTAGAGACTAGAAATAGACATTCAAATTTTGGAACACAAGCAAAGTAAAACAGTGGACGAGACTGAAAAGAACGCGGTTTACAAATATGAAAGAAGAACTGCTTCAGATAAGAGAAAAAAGAGAATGGAAGGGGTACTGCTGCGCGATGGGTTGCATGCAGGAGACAAAAATTATACATTACTCTTGTGTGCTAAGAAACAGAAATTATACTAGTAGATATATGTCAAAGGTAATACGCGACAATGGGCGCATTCTAAATACTACTGAAGATGATATTATTGTCTTAGAGACTGGAAAGTTTTAGTTGTCCAAATAAGGTTATTCAAAATTTGCATGCGGGGAATTCTAATAATCCTTCACCACCCCACTCAACCCGCGACCCCCAACACTGCAACCTTTCCAACTACGTTGAAAGCTAAGTCCAACAAGGATGATACAAATCGTGCATGTGGAAAATTCTGGTTAATTCTACCCTCCCACCCCATCCCAATAACCCCCACCAGCGCCACTCACGCCCCTCCACCTATCATCCACCCCCACGATGGATAGTTAAGCCCAAATAAGGTCATACAAAAATTGCACACGAATTCGAATTCTAATCATCCCTTCCCTGCCTTCCTCCCTCGCACCTACAAACCCACCCCCACACTCTTTTCACTTCTAATGATGATGAAGTCTAAGTCCAACAAAATGTCGAACAAAAACTGCATGCAGAGAATTCTAATTCCGTGCTAAAACGTGACGGCTTATGGAACTTTTTCCCCTTTTTTTAAGTCTCACTACGTATGACACACATACAACAGGGTGGAGAAAACTTTTCTTCGAATGCGCTTAATCAATGTATCAGAAAATAAAAGCGACATAAAAGGGACAGAAACCACTTAACTTTCACAAAGGACGGCACGGGTCAACGTATCGGCTTTCGCCTTCCTCAGGACACAAACACATGGGACATAACTTCAACAAACAAACAAAAGGTAACTCGTACTGACATACACGGCGCGGGGGGGGGGGGGGGGGGAATTGAAATGAAATGAAACGGTGGGCGAGGAAACAGAAAACAATAGTACAAATATCACAACACCCATCCTTTGGTGACAGAAGAATGATCAGAATCAATCAACTGAGTCACAATATAGCATCTGAAACCATTGTGTGGACTCTGGCCGGTGTATATGTGTATCATAGTATGTGTCGACCTAGAAATGTCCCGCGCACTAAGCAGACGACCATATTTGGTAACGGACTGAAACCAGCTACACGGCGCTGATTGGTGCTATTATTAGAAGATTTTCGAGTTCCGGTCAGTTCAGGAAGGGCCCTGAAAGTTGTATTTCTTAATAGTAGAACTAGAGGCACAAAGAAAGTTGTATTCTCTCACAGTAGAATAGAGGCCACAAAGAAAGTTGTATTTCTCTCACAGTTAGAACTAGAGGCCACAGAAAAGTTGTATTTCCTCTAATAGTAGAACTAGAGGCCACAAAGAAAGTTGTATTTCTCTCACAGTAGAACTAGAGGCCACAAGAAAGTTGTATTTCTCTCACAGTAGAACTAGAGGCCACAGAGAAAGTTGTATTTCTCTCACAGTAGAACTAGAAGCCACAAAGAAAGTTGTATTTCTCTCACAGTAGAACTAGAGGCCACAAAGAAAGTTGTATTTCTCTCACAGTAGAACTAGAGGCCACAAAGAAAGTTGTATTTCTCTCACCAGTAGAACTAGAGGCCACAAAGAAAGTTGTATTTCTCTCACAGTAGAACTAGAGGCCACAAAGAAAGTTGTATTTCTCTCACAGTAGAACTAGAGGCCACAAAGAAATTGTATTTCTCTCACAGTAGAACTAGAGGCCACAAAGAAAGTTGTATTTCTCTCACAGTAGAACTAGAGGCCACAAAGAAAGTTGTATTTCTCTCACAGTAGAACTAGAGGCCACAAAGAAAGTTGTATTTCTCTCACAGTAGAACTAGAGGCCACAAAGAAAGTTGTATTTCTCTCACAGTAGAACTAAGAAGCCACAAAGAAAGTTGTATTTCTCTCACAGTAGAACTAGAAGCCACAAAGAAAGTTGTATTTCTCTAATAGCCACAAAGTCTCGAAAACGGTCGCAATGGCTTCGAACGCGGCACCTTTTCATCTCAGCGTCGTTTTGAACATAGAGGCTATAATTCAAGTAAAAAGATTTTCTCTTCGTTCTGTCCAGGTTTTCTGTTGTTAACATTCTTCACCTTTTTAAAATTATTTCTTGGAAGCGTGCGTCGGCTTACTTGTAGAGAACATTATCTTGCGGATGATGAAAAAGCCATAAAAAATACCTATTAACGGGCATGTCTAATTTAAGGTGAACACGACACTAATAATAATTAATTCTGTGTTCATAAAAAAGCACTGCAGCGAAATCAAATTGACATGACTGTGTGTATGTGTGTGTGTGTGTGTGTGTGTGTGTGTGTGTGTGTGTGTGTGTGTGTGTGTGTGTGTGTGTGTGTGTGTTCCGGCTTTGTTGTCGATTACGTTGGTTACTTTATTCGTTTGTTCGTTAGTTATTAATGTTATTTGATTGTGTGTTTGTTTCTTTATAGTTTCGAGATTATTTCACCGTCTCGTTGATTTTGAAATATTTTGAAAAAGTTGAATCAATCCGTCAAATTAAAAATAATATACTAAAAACATGTTTTTTCTCTCTCTTTCTGTGTGTGTGTGTGTGTGTGTGTGTGTGTGTGTGTGTGTGTGTGTGTGTGTGTGTGTGTGTGTGTGTGTGTTAAATATTTCTTCTCTTGCTTGTTTTTCTGAAGGAATATTTTTCACTAAAAATTAAAATACGATGCAACATGTACCCAGAACTTTGTTCTTTAGTATTATCTAGTAGTTGTTTTTGTTTGGTTGGCTGATGAACCGGTTGGTTGCTTGGTTGCTTGGTAGGTCGGTTGACTGCTTGGTTAGTTGGTTGGTTGAACAACACAAAAAATATTACAGAAATAAGGCGAAATCTAGCTGTCACTTTCTATTGTGACAAAAAATTCGTAAATAGCCCACAACTTCAAACTTGTTTACGAAGAACATAGTCGGTAGACGTGGGGTAACAGAGTGCATTCCCGGCCAGAAATCAACAATATTACTGCCGTACTCCCTGACCTTAACCCTAAGGGGGCCTCCGATCCATAGAGCTAAAAATATAGATGTAGGTCTGTGCTCTCATCCCGTCTGTGCATCCCGTGTTTTTGCAAGATTTCGATCAAGCCGGCAGACGAAAAAAATGGATGCCCTAATATCTGTGGATGGTAGTGACAATGCGTGCATGTGGGCGCAGCAATAGCAATGGTAATTATATCGCGATTACTTAATTGCCTTCAAAGATATTTGACCCCCACACGGATGGGGCCGTGGTGATGGTGTTGTGAATGGGTGAACGGGTTCAAAGAGTGTGGTTCGTGGATTTTTCACATCTCTTGTCCGATTGTGGTAATTACAGATGGTCGGGAAAAAAGAAAGTTTAAATTGCGTTTTCTTTAGAAGCGGCTCTCTCTCCAACTTTTTTTTTAACTGGTCACAACGGTAAGTTTTTTTGTTGTTGTTGTTTGGGGGGTTATTTTTGGTTAAACATTCAGCAGCATCGGCAAATTTGAGGATGGTCATTGTGCCAGTAGCTTTACCGTTGAAGCATAAAAGGCCATTGCTCTCTCTCTCTCTCTCTCTCTCTCTTCTTCTTCTTCTTCTTCTTTTGTGGGCGTGTTTGTCAATGAGTGCAGACATCTCCGTCCTAGCGCAAATCAGTACAGAGAAAAATGAAGGATCAAAGATGTCAATAACGTTCCCTTCTTCCTTTTCTTCCTAAAGTTTGTGCAGAAAATGTGGTTGTTGATTTGTTTTGTTTTGTTTTCCCTCTACGGACTTCAAAGACGCCAAAGCATTATTCTTGATAAATGTGACACTAAAAACCAGTTTAGAATTCAGATTTCAAAATGTAACTTAAGCCCGAGGTGGACTGCATGTTGCGCACCTGAGAGCATGTGATACTGATTTTGCCGGGCTGAGTCGGGAACTGCAACAAGATAACTTCTGTTTTTTCGAAACCAACACACGACACCAATGACTTTATAAAATGAAGTTCAACAGCCATTCCACGCAAAGTCCGACGCGCTTGGCTGCCCTCATGACCCCAACGGGTGTTCCGGTTTTGACTCCAGCCTACAGCATCGGCAGTTTGTAACTACGCCTTAACAAGAACAGCTGTTGACACCCTGTAGCTGCTAGATATTAACGGCTTTTACTGACGTCAGTAACCTGCTATTTTTGATCATGCCGGATCATATTTTCTCCGCCCGCCCAGTAAGTAAAAGCTCGCATCCGCTTTCATGGTTTACGGTAGCAGGTCAAAAAGAGGGTGGGAAAAAGTTCGTAAACTCGGTTGCGGTATCATCAAGGTGGGCGGTGGTCTACTAGGTAGCGCGTCGGACTTAGTCGCTGTCGTCACGGCGATGAAGCATGGAATCGAGCCCAGGTCGAGCTTGTGATATGTGATACATGTATCGGTTTTTCCTGGCTGCCGGGCTGCTCATCGGGAGTTTCTCTCCGGGTTATCCGGCTTCCCCCCCCCCCCCACCCCGGGCAAAATTGAAAAAAATAGGATAGGTACTGGGTGGTGTTGCACCGCGGCGACGCGCATCCCTCAGGCGAAGAAGTCAGAATTTTCCGAAAGGGATAGTAAAGTAGTTTTAAAAAAATCGTTTCATTTTATTCACCATCCTACAACTAAAACACATTTATCTTTATTTCAATTCTTGGATTACAGTAGCATGCACAAATACAGTTAGAAAATGTTTGTTGGTGAGTTGGTTAACTGGTCTGGCCACTGATTTTTTTCCATGTAGGATGTAGGTTCACTTTCCTGATAGCTGTTTAACTTTTGCTTTTTAATTTACTACTGTTAGTTTGCTTTGCAGTTTGTTTGACTTAACAACGGCAAGTTTGTAAACTGACGAACCTTCTCTGTCAAAACTTTTACCGTTGATAAATAAAGTTTCATCATCATCATCATCACTCTCTCACACACACACACACACACACACACACACACACACACACACACACACACACACACACTCACACACACACACACACACAAAAGTATATTTGATTAAAATATGGCTTTCATTTCTTTGAAATATCATTTCATGTATAATCTTATCACATCAAAGCAATAATATGTCCCTGCGCATGATCACCAAACAAAAATAACCCATCAATCAGCTGAGCAATCAATCCATACACTGGTGAATACATGGACCCGCCAGTCACTCACTCGATAAATCAATCACTCAGAGAAAAAAAAGAGTGGACCTGATCGTTGTATCCTTATATAGCAAGAGCCAATTAACAGTTAGCGGCTCTTGCTTATACATGTATCAACAACAGATAAGTAGTCACTGGTTCTTGGTTATAGTCACCGCCAGTTTCAGCAGAGATGAACACCTGGACCTTTTCCTTTGGCACCTGAAAAAAAAAAATATATATATATATACGGGTACAGTGCTCATGGGCAATCAATGTCATTGTAGATATCACGATATCTTATTCTGCCATCTGATTTTTCAGTGGGAAGATAATTATATTGTGTGTGGAATCATTGTGCATGCTTCCACATACTGGCAGGTTGTAGCCTTGCAATTTGAGCTGTTGTTTTGTTGCAATTTGTGTTTTTGTTTTGTTGCAATTTGTGCTGCTGTTGTAGTTTTGTGGCAATTTGTGCTGTTGTTTTGTTGTTGTTTTGTTGCAGTTTCTGCTATTGTTTAGTTGTTGTTTTGTTGCAATCTGTGCTGTTGTTTTCTTGTTGGTTTGTTGTAATTTGCGATGTTGTTTTGTTGTAGTTGTTTTGCTTTTTGTATGTGTCATTTTCAAATACAGGCATATCAATTGAAAAGGTTTTTAAAAAATGTTTGCAAAGTTCAGTTTAAATATTTCAAGGATAGAAAATAGATTTGTCTTTATGGCTTGTGCAGTTGTGACTATGCAAGCAGTATTCAAAATTCCTCCACATTTTCCGAATTTTTGGGTGGATGAGTTTGGCGGTTTTGTTTGTTCCTGTTGTTTTTTGTTTGTTTGTTTGTTTGATTGTTTTTTTTTTATTGTTGTTGTTTCTTTTCACTTGTTTGTTTCTATGTATGTGGGTTTTTTTTTAGTTTGTTTTGTTGTGGCGTTTTTTTTTCTGTTGTTTTGTTGTTACATATAGGTGTGTTTCTGGGGAGGTTGTTTGTTTAGTTTTTTAAGTTGTTTCTCTATAGAGAAACAACTTTATGAGACGGGGCAGATTTTGCTACGCGCAGCAGCAAGTTTCAGTGATACAAAACAAGACTGTGACGTTTCTCCACACAATACATACTTTCACGCACGTAGTGGACGTAACGAAACCTGCGTCATAGACACTTGACGTGCACACTATGCTGCTGCGTTCTTTTTGGCGGGAGTTGTGAGACGTGTGTGTGTGTGTGTGTGTTGTGTGTGTGTGTGTGTGTGTTGTGTGTGTGTGTGTGTGTTTGGGACGGATGTAATGATGGCTATCTCCTAAACCACCTCGCTGGAGGCCTTTTTACTTGAGATAATAAATGGAAATCACCTTCTCCAGAGCTACCTTTCACGATTTTTAGCCTGCCGCATTTTCAGAAGAGTTATCGCCAATTTAAAAATCGGGTCGTGTTACGAATTTTTTCGAAAAAGTTGTTCAAATTCCTTTATTTTCTAGACTTTGGAAGTTCACCCAATCACACTGCCTTGATTCGTGCTACAGCTCTGTAGCGTCTGACTGGTTTTGTGTAAAAAAAAAATATTTCCGAGGTAGGGTGGGTTTGCACATAAGATCAAATATCTATGAAAAGACTACTGCCAAATTACTTATCATCCCGGCGTTTTTTGTCTAGTGTGACAACTGCACATATGACAGGAACTACTGCACTATTATATCTTTAGCATTTAGAATAACTGAACTTTTAGATAAACATAACTTTTTCAAGTTTCTGCGAGAAGCACCGGTCAAAAGAGTTCCAAATTTTCGATTTCATAAGTACAATCCAAGGTATTCTAGGCCATGTTTCACCAGCCCTCTAGGTCTTCCAGATTTTATGTAAAAATTAGTTCAGCCAGGGAAGTCACAAAAGCAACAGGGAAATCACAAGACATGCACAAGCATCATCTGTCATACCACTGTGAAGCTGACGTCAAACGCTTAGTTCACAGACAGAATAAGCAAGTATCGTCACTGCCTCCGACATTTCACCAGCCCTCTAGATCTTCCAGATTTCATGTGAAAAATAATTCGGGGAAGCCACAAAGCCAACAGGGAAATCACAAGACATAAACAAGCTTCCTCAGACGATGGCAGTGCTAGAGGCTGACGTGAAAATGTTTAGTTCGCGGAATTGACGTCATCTCTATGTCTGTGTATGACGACCTGCCTGAGGCTGACGTCAAATGTTTAGTTCACGGAACTGACCTCTCTCTCTCTCTCTCTCTCTCTCTGGGGAGCCAGGGTGGCCGAATGGTAGAGCGTTGGACTTTCAATGCTCGGGTCGAGAGTTCGAATCCCGGCTGGGGCCAAATGTTTGTGCTGGCCTTTCTCTCGTTGCCCCGTCTTAGAAAGCACCCTTACGTGGTGGAAAAGGACGTTAAACTCCTAAACACCCACCCACCCACTCTCTCTCTCTCTCTCTCTGTCTGTCTGTCTCTCTCTCTCTCTCTCTCCCCCCACCCGGCCCCACCCCTAGTCA
The DNA here is from genome assembly GCA_018292915.2 of Batillaria attramentaria. Taxonomy (NCBI): domain Eukaryota; kingdom Metazoa; phylum Mollusca; class Gastropoda; family Batillariidae; genus Batillaria; species Batillaria attramentaria. The sequence goes on from JACVVK020000260.1 coordinate 640,632, forward strand.
CGTGACTAATCGGTCGAGGTCGTAGAGGATCTAGTGTCATTGGTAGAACTTGGAGAGGGGAGAACCGGCAACAATAACAACAAAACAGACAAAATAAAATGAAATTTGGAGAAACTTTGTAGGACGGGGCCGTTCCTCCTTGTTTATGTTTTGTTGTTGTTGTTGTTGTTGTTATTGTCATTGTTTGTTTTGTTGTTTGTTTGTTGTTGCTTGGATTTTTGTTGTCGTTGCCGCTGTTTTCTGGGTTGGGTTTTTTTTTTTTTTTTTTTGCTGGGAGGATTTCGTGGTTTGTTTCAGTTTTGAGGTTCAATGTGTTTTTCAGAAGTGATTTCGAAGGGGATGGGGGGGGGGGGGAGGTGCATACACTACTCACCCAATACACTGGAGAGAAATGACGCATATGTTGCCGAGCCCGTCACAGCTCCTGGGGCAGCAGGATTTCGCCGGACAGTGTGTGTGTGGAAAGCTCGGCCTGCACTGATATCTCCAGGTCCCCACACCTCCACCTCCACAATATGCCAGTCTGTAAGGCTGATGCATACAGAACCGTATGTCAGTCCGAGATTTAGGCCCATTTTCGGACATAATTATTTTATAATAATGATAATAATTAGTACTTACAGTGCACATAATCTCGCAGCAAAGCAGCTCATAACCACACACACACACACACACACACACACACACACACACACACACACATATACAATTACAGACAAAGGCACTGAAACAGTGGCAGACTACTGAACTGTGAAAGGCTTTTACAGAAGAGGTAGGTGTAGCGGACTCTCTCACTCCACCGATAAAATGAAGCGGGACGAGGCGGCTTGGGTTCGGGACTTTACTACAACTGATGACGACAATGACGATTTACGACAATGACTGGACAAATTGACAAATTTATAATGTATCTCCATAGACAACCAACCTTGGGTCAGCCACCAGACAGCCCTGCACTTTGTCAAAGCCAAGATTGTGGGCTGCTATTGCTGCTGCTGCCATGGTGTTCACGTTGTTGGGGGCCAAGGGACACAAACCCCGCACTCCACCTGCAAGACAAACCCACTGGTGTATGAGTATACTCCCTTGAAAAGCCAGCAACGGCCAAGTAACAAACCTACAGGATGCACAGTCCCATCTACTGATTTTGTGTTGGCAAGTGAGGGTGGGTGAGTTATAATAATAATAATAAATTGCTTTTATTTAGCGCAGTATCCCAGCAAACGCTGGTTCAGAGCGCTCTACAATTACACACACACACAGAGAAAGACACAAACTGAGTGACTGAGATTTAACATCCTTTTCCGACCGGGCAACAAGAAAATAGGCCAGTGCAAATATTTGGCGCCAGACAGGATCAAAATGCAATAGTCATGTGATAATACGTTCAAGTTTTATAGTTCTAAGGGTTTACCTTCATAAAGGGTAACCGGCTTGTCCGTCACAGTCAGGTTCAAAGCCGCTAACTGTCCCTCCAGTTTGAAACTGCTGGGATGTTTCTTCATGGTCACTTTCAAGGCCTGCACATCATCAGCATAGTAACGCTCAGTTAGTCTAGTTCACACCCTGGGGCCGTATCAGACGAACTATACCAACATAGCCATGCTCATTTAGTATAGTTCACCTGCCTAGTTCGGTTTAGGGTTAGATTTATGGATAGGGTTAGGTTTAGGCTTAAGAGTTGGGGTTACCTTGTGGTACAAGGTTCAAATGGTCGAAGGGGCGAGCTATACCAATGCAACCATAACCATCAACGGTAACAAACACAGGGAGTTATTAGGTTTTTTTTCTGATTTTTACTCCTTTTTTTTTCTTTGCTTTTTTTTTTTTTTTTTTTTGGGGGGGGGGGGGGGTATCTTCTGTACTCTTAAATGGTGTGATCAGATTTTTTGCCCCAGAAATATTTAAAAATAAGTAGGTGCCGCACCAAAATTCCTGAATGGGATTATAAATAATTATAAGTTAAACATCCTCACATCACAAATGAGAAAAAGTAACAAGGCACTGGTTGTTCACCTGTAGCGTGCCTCTGTCTGCCATTTTCTTAATGTCCTCGCCACCCCAGAAGGCCCCGCTGGGTACATACAGACCATGTTTAGATGCAGCTGACCGTAGAGCCGTCTCTGTGTCCGACGATGCCATTGCTGTTGGTGACCCAATCTGTGACAATAGGAAGGAACCACAGTATCGCTATATCTGCATCACCACATCCTCCCAGATCAGTGATCGCACTAGGAATTTTGAAAACCGGTCCCATTCAACAACCTGTGTCAGAACCGGTCCCACGAGAATTAAAACCAGTGATAAGAATTACACTGCAAATCGACCTAAACACAATCACAGTGTCGCAACACTGTATCGGTATGAGAGGTAAAGATAGCAGCGAGTCCATCGCAAGAACAAAGAAGCCCTGGCCAGTGGGGAACAAACTATTGTGACAGTGATTAACGTTCGCTGAAACTGGGACCCCCCCCCCCCCCCTCCTCCCTATCAGAGGCCAGTGTTTACCGGTTCCAGCAAATTACAGTCGGTCCCTGGGACCGGCAGCTCCAAATTTTTCCGGTATTCTGGTTTTGCAAACGGTATTTTACCGGTAATTACAGTTAACGCGATCACTGCAGATTCATAGTTTCTGGTAAGCAGTATAGGTCAAAGTAGTGATCAGTCCATGTCCTGGATCGACTGGGCATCACTGGTTTTCCAGGATACTGACCACCACAAGAATACTTCCCACATTTTGGGTAAAAAAGGGAAATTAGATTTATGAAAGTGAACATGCAAATGTATGCAAACAAGTGATCTTTCTGCAAGTAACAGGTATCAATCTTACTGGCTGGAGAAAATATTTATTGTGATTTCTACTGAGGCAACCGAGCACACCATATCACCATATTCAGATTCACCCCTGAAAAGCACTAACTTTAGTCAAGAAGCTGTACCGCAAAAATGACACAACTTATATTCTATGTTCTTCTTGCTTTTGATCTTTATTTATGCTAGATTGTACTTTCAAATTCAGCAAAAATTACTCTGATGTAAAGGTTTTAGTAACTAGTTACAGAAGCTGAAAGAAGCATGGTGTAGCCTAGAGCACCTACTGACATTTGCTCATATATACATACACTGTACATACATATATTGCAGGGATCGATTTTCTCGAGCGCCGTGCGATTATGTCTCATATTTTGATAAAATGTCGCATAGAAATTTCGCAAAATGCGTCATATGTCGCACGGACATGACATCACAAGCGCACTTGACAACGCGAAGCAGAGATGCGCTGTCTGTGTCAGTCATAGAGTCTGTTACACTAATCTAATATTAGTAATGAGGCTTACTTATCCCGCTCGCCGCACGCGCTGCCAGGAACTCTCGCTCGAAAGAGTTGCAAAAAATATTGGCGCGTTATCAGTTTTCTCAGTTCTGCGATCGAGAGGTCCTTTTCCGTTCAGAACCTGCATGAACGTCACTGCACTTAGGAACAGGCTCTCGGCACAGACATGTGACAGAGTGATGCGGGTGAACTTGATTGTCTCATAGAAAATGAAAATGTCTCATAAAAATGACTGGTCAAGGAGACAATGTCTCATTGGCATATTTGAGTAAATCCATCCCTGATATTGTATATGCTAACTGACCATGTAGTCGGCAGAAGAGAGGAATGCAGCACCGTACTGATGAGAGATACTTGGGTGAGCCACTTCCACAATCAGTTCAGCACCACTGAAAGTATAAACAAATTTAAGCAGTTTGTCAGGTGGTAAAATGTTAACGAATAGATTCATGTGAACAAGGAGCTGCCCAACCACCTGAGGTCCTCTGGTCACACCAAGGGAGACAACAGAGCCTAAAGAGCTTCGGCACATGAAGCCTTGCCCAAAAGCTAGTAAGTTCCCCTCAGTCACAGACAAAAAGAGACAAGAATGAAAACATTAGTCCCCTACAAACTGGCTAGGAGTCTTATACAGCAGATGAAACTTTCAAAGTCAAAGTTCAAGCAGTTTTACTGTCACCAAAAGGAAATGAAGTTCACAAAAAAGAGGTAGAACAGAAAAATTTGATGAAAGAGGAAATAAAACCTTTAAAATATCCTTTAAAACAAATAAGACAAAAAAAACAAAAACAACTAAAGACACTTACTGCTCATGAGAATTAAGACACCCCCCCCCCCCCCCCACCCACACACACACACACATAGAACAGACATTGCACACCAAAACATCCCAAACCAAGTGACTTATTCTTGTGGCATCACACACCTTATATCATTTGCTGCATATACTTTAACTCTTATTCTATTCACGATATGACTATCAAACATGTGACAAGAACTGCAAACTCATTGTTAGTCAGAGATGACCAATTATGAACTACAAGGAATGGTAATAAACTCCGTATTATCCTGTCATATAGTAATGTAATAATATTTCCCAGGCAATATATGTAAACAGCTTGAATACATGCCTAAGGAAATGTCAAAACAGCGGAAGCACTTACAAGTCAGCAAAGTCGCCAAGTTGTCTCAGGGTTTTATCTGCTTCCACACGGCCATCCAGAGCTGCTGTGGTTCGATTCCAGACGAAGGCAAGTTCAAGGTCAGGCTGTCCTTTGATCTTTTCCACCAAATACTGGCCTGATGTGGAGGTAAAATACAAGTAAACATGCAGTGTTGCACGTCACTTAACTTTACTATAAAGCATTCTTGTGACAGTGTCGTACCGTTACACACAACTTTGATGGAATGGACTGTGTACAGCACAAAGTTATTTTGTTTTCAAAACACCACCTGTACAAGGATCAACTGCCGATACTACTTTTCCTGTACCCCTAAATGTTAGTGCAACACAATGCGACTGATACCGTGTCTGAAATCCCCAGATGCTGTTCGAAATATTCGAAATATATCGCTAGTTTTTGTGGCATGTCGAAGTACACACTGGGGCTCAGTGTAAATGGTAATGGATTGTTAATTTGTTTCAAGCTGCATGGTTTCATGGTGTTAACTTTACCTAAATGTCCGTAACCAACAATGCCAACACGCCGCTTCTCCATTGTGTGTGTAAAGTAGCAGACGATAATTTCCGTCCGACACGATTGTCTCCCATGGTCCTGGCTCAGATGATGCCCATTTACACTAAAATAAGATAAATATTTGCACCAGATGAATATGGTAATCCCGACGAATCTGTGATAATCAGATGGCAGAATTGTTTTGATTTCAGCGATAATTAGGATCGCTCACTACAACCTAGTTTTACTTCCTTCTTGACAACGACAAATCTGTCAGTCAAAATTTCTATTAGGGTTGTGGTGTAAAGACACAGCTGTCTTGGTGAACCAGATTGACAGCATGGCGGCGAGTCGACTGCTGACGTGTTGTCGGGTGGTGATTTTGTGCTTAGTTCTCGCTGCTCCTGCCATTTCTGCTGCATCGAAAGATGTTATGAGCGCAAGACTAGAGGTAATATTAGGATGTTAAAGACATGTATGTTTTTAGCCGCTGGGAAGCGAGAAATGAAGACAAAAAAATTTACTGCAATTTTAGGAGGAACTCGTGTTGCACACCTCGTGAACAGATGCTTCTTCACAAATGATCAACTTTTGCTCTTGATTCAAGTTTCGTGTGCTACATATATCCAAAGTAACAGTGACGGGGTTAGTGGAGTAAGCCATTATGTTTGTTGCTTGTACTACTGTTCTGCACGTATGACGGTTTCCAATGTTAGGGCCACATACAATTGAATAAATTTCTTTCAAACATCTATCAAACTGAAAACGTTTTCAACATTTCAGTTTATAAATGTCTTTAAATGCAGTAGTGTGTTATGCCTTCGTCCTTTCATGTTTTGTGTGTGTGTGTGTGTGTGTGTGTGTGTGTGTGTGTGTGTGTGTGTTGTCTTTTTTTTTAATCAATGATAGACCTGCACTGGATGACGTTTGAACAGACTACCAGAGGTTAAGAGGTTCATCAACAAGGATCTCCCTCTGTTGTATCCTTCCATGTCACACTGTGTGTCAGTGTGTGGATGTGTGTTTGAGAGAGAGGGAGTGGGGGAGAGTAATTACGAGTAATGTGACTTTACACAAATGTATCCAGTGATGCTATGTAGCTGTTTTTTTTTCCTCTTCCTTTCCCATGGTGGTCTTCATTAGTTATTACTAATATTACTCTCAGCAGATTTACAATTTGTATTCTGTTTTTCCTTTTTTGGTGTCCTATCAGTACTTGTTGAAACTGCATGTCAAGTTTAAAGGAGCCGGAACAGCTGTTCTAAATGTACACAATTGTCATTCGTACAATGTAAGGATTCTTTGGTATCTGAATTATCCTTCACTGGTACAAGTCATAATGTTGAGCTTAAGGCCATCCCGGGAGCCAAACCCGAGCTGGTGCTTCTGGATGGGGAGGGGGAGGAAATAGAGGTAAGTACTAACACACTAGGCATAAAGTTACATCCTGTTTGAAGTATTAGACGTATAGTTGTACATATATGCTGTCTGTATTGATTATTTCACACAGATTGTTTTCTTCTTTTTTGTGGCAAACAGCTGTTGCCAGGATGAAAATAAAATTAAGTATGTATCATTATCTGATTTGCTGCTGGTCGATTATTTGAGCAGAAAATGATGTGCTTTTTTATGTGCTGCAGTATCATGTTGCTCATTCATACTGATTACAGTGTGGGGAGCTAAGTTCAATCTTATTCTTAGTTTTAAGACCAGTCAGCACTAACTTGTAGACCTATGTTTACTGGTTTAAACATGTGTTCTTGGGTGATACTGACAAGTTGTTTTTTTTATTCTTTGTGCATACCCACGGATGAACTTTGAAATTGAAAAGGTCTTTTCATATCCTGTGCCCACTTGAGCATATATTATATATGTCTGTGGATGTTATGGTGGGTGGGTGTATAGAATGGCTACATATTCTCTTTTATAATTTTGCGTTTTGCTGCAGCATTAAATGTAATTGTACTTTTTGTTTTTCAGCGCATAGATCTAAATGATTATGACCAGCGAGGCTGCAATGATCTGTTGATAGAGAGGGGATTTTTTAGAAAAGACACACCAGATCAAGAGGTTCCAGAGGAATTCAAGAAAGGTCCATACCGGCGGCTTAGTGATGAACTTTAAAATACGTTAGCAATAGCTGGGGATAAGAACAAATAAGTAAGAGCTATTCACATACTATAAGGTCTGCCTAGACTAGATAGAACCGTCCTTAGGGTGTTTCACATTTGCTTCACGGAGCCGGGATGTGTTGGAGTGTGACGGGCTTGGGACAGTCACAGACTCGGCATGGCATAGTGGCAACTGACCACACCGTTCTTCATCTTCGTTTCATTATTGGATCAAGCCTCAGTCCCAAACTTGCATTTGACTAATGACTCCCAGCTCTGCGGATTTCCCAGTAACTGGAAACAAGACTCTACAAACACTGGACAGCTCATCACTTGTACCTTATTCTATCGCAGCGAGTGACTAGCTCTTACTTACTTGTTCTTGATGTTAGCAGTGGCTGTGGGATATTACTGTGGTCCGATAATGATATTCTCTCCATCTGCTTGGGATGATAATGTGGGATTTTTGTGGGAGCTATAACTTGCACATCACTGTACACTACAGCTTTTCTGCTTCATTTTCCGTTGTATGTTTTATTGTTTGCGGCAACATCTGGTGCTCAGTATGGGACAGTAAATCGTTGTAGGTGGGTCGCTTTGTCAATATTATCTAAAGACGGCTTTTTCTCACTCTCATGCCACAGTTTCTCCGCTTTTATATTGACACTGGCCTTTGCGGCAACATCTGGTGCTCAGTATGGGACAGTAAATCGTTGTAGGTGGGTCGCTTTGTCAATATTATCTAAAGACGGCTTTTTCTCACTCTCATGCCACAGTTTCTCCGCTTTTATATTGACACTGGCCTTTGCAGAGTTTATTTTTAGGGATGTTTGTTGTCTCCTGTTAAAGAGAAGGGGTTTTTGGTTGGTTTGGGTTTTTTCCAGCCTATGGCTGAGTTCCACTGCCTCCAGGTCAATTTCCGCCAGTTTCTTTTTTTGGCTTTTTTGTTGTTGTTTTTTCTCTGCTGCTCTGCCGTCAAGGCTTAAAAACAGCAAAAAATGCGGAACAGGCAGGACAGTTTTGTCAGTATCACGTATCATTCAGGCATGAGTTTTTCAGCAGTCCCGAGGCCAATTTCCGCCATTTTTTTTATACATGTGTGTGTTGTCACTTTTCTGTAGTTTTGCAAGAAAAAAAAGGAAAAATGTTGAACATGCAGGACAATCTGGCTCATGCCTGTTTTTTTCATAGTACATTGAAAAAGTTGCCAACTGTAAAATGTATCATACGGAAAGTGCAATCTATAACTTGGTGAAAACTTCTAGTGTATTCACATGATGCATGTTTTCAAACAGTGTCATTGCTCAGAGCATTTCAAGTGTTACGCACAGAGATGCCATCTTGAACTGCACTTAATCCACTGAAGTGTTGTGTACAGGAAGGGTGTGTTCGCAGTACACTGCTGTATACATGTGAACTGTGAAGCCAGGCAATTTTTTACCAATTTCCTTTTTCCATCAGACTGTGCGGTGTATAGCATGTGCAGATATTTACCTGGCTAGTAGGTGATTTCTGCTGATTGCAATGTCTGTATTGCCATCAACGACCTTTTTTTTTTTTCTTTTCTTTAATACAAGGTCTGGTTGGAATGTGCAAGGTATTTTATTTTGTATGTGCATTGTGCATCTCGTTACGGGGTCAAGTGTGCTGCTGATGATGTTTGTTGTCTGCATCTGTTGTTGATAGTCCCATGGAAGATGTCGTCACTTACTGTATGTATGAATATGAATGTTTACGTTACCTGTCAGTGAAGTTGTTAACATCATGCTCATATTCAAGTGTAAAGTCATCAGAATTATCAGTATAATTTTCATTGCCATCATCAAGAATACATGGACATTGTACTTCCTGAACCATACCCCTGAACATTACCAAAAACTCTGAAGACCTTTAATACGCAGTGTGAGCCTGTGTCATGCCCTGCTGCTCAAGCAACCTCAGTCAGTAGCACAAGCAGTTCTACCTCGAATGGTAAAAAAAGCCCCGAGTGCTTACCAAATCCATCACGCAGAGGATCTTTTACCAAGTGACGCTAGAATTTGCAGCCCAGAATTCCACCTAGTGCGTATGCATAGCATGTACGTGTATGTATCACTGGCAGCGAGGTGCAGATTTCTCATTCATCTGTACATGTATACATGTATATTGCCAGTTGCTGCGTGTGTGTGCAGTTGAGCAGCTGTGGCCAACGTGTTTTTGTGAAAATGGTTGCCCTTGCAAGCATACATCAGGCATTCCTCTACCTACTTCTCAATACCAAAGGATATACAAAGGGTTTATTCTTGTGTTTTTCTTTATAATGAACTGTTTGAATATATACCATCACAACCAGTCGACATGTTCTAGTTTGCACCAATTGTCCGCTGGTGTTAAAAAAACAAAATGCATTCATTCCCAAGCTCATTTTTTTCAGGGTTATTTACCCCAATGATGCAGGGCACCCCATATATATTTATTTATTTATTTATAATCAGTGTATTGCAAATTTATATATATATATGCTTAATGGTGTCAGAATCGTAAAGGTATATTTGGTGGATAAAAAATGTTCAAGCAACGCAACTGACATTCACTCCATGACTGTACTGGTGTATTTGTTTGTCATATAAAATGATCAACAAACAAAATGCAAACTTAAATTTGATGTTAAGGGTGTGCTTTAGGATTTTTGTGTCCAGCTTTTTGCCTTTTGCTCTGTGCACAAACATAGCATCTTAAATCTCACAATAAATGAAATTTAGCAGACTATGAAATATACAGGGTGGATTGCATTTGTGGTAATCTATCATAATGATAAAAAGAATCTCAGGGTTGCTACTCAAGCTCAAATTGGCTGTGTATTCTTTTTTCCACAAAGAGCATATTCATATTTGAAAAAAAAAAACACAAGTACTTCCAGGTACAAATGTGTAATTGCAGATGTCTGTTCCTTCACATAAATAAATGGTGAAATTGTCCAAGATCTAGGGCAATGTTTCCATACCGGTCCCTCACTTGTTCACAGTGGAATGCAGTAAGAATGTTAACAGCTTCCGGCAGTGCACAGGTAGTCATACCAAAATTATCATGATGTATTTTTTAACACAAATGGCTGTTCACAGTTTCAGTGTCTGTATCAGAATGGGTGAAGTTGGTGCATTTGTTAAAGTTTGCAGGTGGATAAATTTTTGAAGCAAGCAGTTTGGTCAGCTTTGACTTGGCAACTCAAATGAGGGTACCTGTCGGTTTTTGTTTTGTTTTGTTTTTTTTGTCCCAGCTGTTTTGTTTGTATTGTGGTGCCATATTGGACTTGTTAGGACTTGCACGTATCCATTGTTATTTTGTAAGTGTACATTTCGTTAGCGTGTTCTTATTTATGTCAGGATAAATGATGTGCTAAGTATGGATGGCAGGCGTCTCATGAATATTCATGCTCATCACACACACACTTGTCAGGGTTTTTCAACTTTTTGGTGTTGGGTGTACTGTTCAGAGTTTATATACACAATTTACTGGTATCTCATTTGACGCGGGCAACTCTCTAGTCTTGTAGTAGTCCATGGTGTGTAGAGGTAGGGTCACTTGGTAGGAACAACTTGATGATGCTTGCTACCAAAACTTTCTAGTGGTAGTAGGCTGATGGTGTGTTGGGGCCCCAAGTGTACCTACCTCAAGCACCATAGGATGTTGGTTTTTGTTCTTTTTTTCCTCAGCAAACTCCACAATAAAGACTTTCTTCACTTTTGCCTTTGTGATTTAGATAATTCTTTTGTGCCACACACATTTTGTTAGCATCTTGCCATGTGCGGACACCCTTGAATCAGTCCTTTTTACCGGGAAAAGGACCAGGACTGCTCAAACGAAAATTTTCAAGGCTGATGCTTTGACTTTGCCTCCAAGACTACCAATATGCAACGTACATCCGTACTATTACATGCACCACGTATTCCCCACAAACTCACACACATTCGGGGAGCTGGGGTGGTCCAATGGTAGAGCGTCTTTGATATCACCCTATTTGGTGGAAAAGGACGTTAAACCCCCAAACACCCACCCACCCATTCACCAGGGCTTAAAATTGTCCATGACCTAAAACATGGTAAAGCGTGCAGCATTTAGTGGTGAGTGTGCGTACTGCTGCTGTAATGCCAGGGGTGTACGGGGGCATGTTGCCCCCAGACAAAGACAAAACATTAAACCTACGCTGGTGCATTTTGGCAGTGTTAATGCTTCAGAGTAAGACACTATTCTTGGAGGAATGTTCTGAATTAAAATCTGTGCAATTTGGTGCGTTCTGACATGATTTATGTGCTTCAGTGGAGGGCAATTTTTAGCTGAAGGTGGAAATCAGCCAAAAGGTCAAAAAAGGATTTTAAGCCCCGATCCATGCAGTCACTAAATATTCCCCACTAACTCTGCTTTGGATATGTTCAGCCCACCAAATTAGAAAAAATAAATGCAATTCTTAATTCCGAAATTCAAATACCTGAGCCGACCCTTCGCACCACGTAATGTGTTTATGTCCAGTGTGTGAGAGAATGCATGTGATTCATGCGAGCGTGCGTGTTGGGTTCAGTTCGCGGCGCTTTGAGCCGATTCATGAAATTGGGTGAAGCGTCTATATAATAATCATTATTATTGTTAACTCACCCACACACACACACCCATGCAATCACCACATCTTGCTCGCAGTCGCATACACCCACACAACCACCTCACACTCGTAGCAAACAAAATGTATACAAAAAACTACCTTTTATTCATCACAATGACATAAAAGCATTTAAAAAAAAAAAAAAAAAGACAAGGACAACACAATTCATGTAGAGGTCACACCTCGAATGAGTCTTTGAAATGTCACTGTACAGGCTTCCTTCATAGTGCGAGTGAATGTGCCAGGTGCAACACTTCACAGAACAGTGCAAAGTATTTATAACTGCATCCTCCGATGATTTGACCAATCCTTCACGGACGTACGTTCAGCCAAGTATGTACACCAATCCATCCAAGATAATCATTCAGAATTTCTCTATGGAGCTGATGTGTTTAACATGCTGGGGCACACCAAATGTTCAGACTATGAATGGAAAATGACACTGGCACGCCAACAATCACGCAACTCATTTGATCCTACCCACTTCCCCACCCACCTCCCGCTTTCCCCTATTTCAAACAGGAAAAAAAAAAAAAAAAAAAAAGAAGATGAAAACACGTTCATGATTCAAACAATTTTTGTCCACATAAAGGTAGGAGCCTGTAACAGACAACCACTCGATGAGCTGAGATGCACAAGCTGACCATGTCTTATGTACACAACTCAGAGAGACAAACACATCCCGTCCGAATGGAAATGGAGACTGGCGTATACTATCTACATCTACCAAACGTACCTACCACAGACACAAAGTCTTTACACGGCTAATGGCTTACATACAGTTCAAAGTTGAGCCAATGCTGAGTGTATACAAGGTCACAAGGTCCAACCACTTTTACATTTGAGGGCGTATGGCAGGCTGACTACCACCAGAAAAAGGTACAAGGACCATTTCCTCAATAGATGCTGCTCAGAACAGATTTCCTGACAAGTCCCCTAACTTGTGGCACACAGTGCCTCTTAACATTATGGTCTTGCAATTAATCGTTCTCCAAATGCATCTGCATTTCTGGGTAGTGATGTACAGGTTAACCATGAAAACGTAGAAAGGATTTTGGAGCAAGCAATGTGTCTATCTGGTGATTGTCATTCCAACATCACCTCTCTACATAAAAGACAACCGAGATGTTTGCAAAATGCAGAAGTTTACATAAATCTCGAGGTAAGCTAGCCCACAACTATTAACATCTGCAAAGAATTTAGAGTGTTATTGAGGTGCTGTGTACTAAGTATGGCCCCGTAACCATCAACCCTCAAAGACTTGTAAAACAACAAATAAAGGAAGAAAGAAGAAGAAAAAAAAAAAAAGAGCTGAGAACACAAAATCTGCAGTGGAGTCATTACACACATCCCACTGGTGCAAATTAAATCCTTCTAGTTAAACACGGACTTCAGCTTCCACAAAGTGAACCGTTTACAAAAGTTGACACGTATCTGTTATTCAGGTTATTTACACATTTTTGTTTGTTAAATTACACTGGTGAGAAGAGAAAAGACCCGCACGCCTGGGTGGTAAAAATCAGACAGTAAATCCGTCGTCACACCAGCCACTGCTCCAGCATAGTTATCAAGAAAAAGATAGGGAGGTGGGGAGAGGGGACCAGAAGCTCAAAGCATGCCATTGTTGAGTCCAGGGAACCGAGCAGAGGCTGGTGCGGCGAGAGATATCAGGACGGCCGCCATCTTGTCAATTGTCTGATGTAATACCAATCAGGAGTGCAGACTCTCCCTCGTCTTGATAGCTTGAAAACTGTCAGTTCAGTTCATTCTGTTCAGTAACTGTTTTACATCTTCCCTTTGGCTTTGGCGTTTCCTCGTGGTGGGGTGACCGGCCGGCCCTGGTTCAATCCCCCGTATGGGAACTTCTTCTTGTCTGCAGGCTTCAGGATCTGAAAACAGCAGCAGTCACTGAGACACAAGTCTAGAGTTCACTCCTAAAATGCAACACATAAACTTCAAGCAAAGTAAGATCATACAGAGAGGTAGGGGGTCGCATCACCAGTTAACAGTGTCAAGTTTCACATTACCACTACTTGTTGCTGCTGAGAGAAGTCTTACGCTTAAGTCTCACAAACGACCAAGATTTTTGGCATGAACGAGCCAACAATTTTTCCACACGATAAACACGATGGCATGAAGACTAGTAGAATAATTTTATTTGCCAATAAAGTGCAGATAATAAAATGAACTCTCACCTGGAAAGAGCACATGAGAGTCTCGTCGACTGACATCATGGCACCAGCATTGTCAAACTCTCCGCAGTAGTTGGGGGCAGAGAAGAGGGTGACTAGCTGTCGCTTGGCAAAGAACTCATACCCATCTTCTACCACCTGAAACACACAAAAAAAATCACTCAGCAGATGTCACCATTCAGGGTTGTATATGCAACAGAAAACACACTGGACAAAACACTTAAGTACATCAACTGCACCAACAAATACACCTTCAGACAGAAAAGAAGGCAGATACACTGCCTCGAGTTGACTGTTTAGGCATTTTCAAAATACCAGTCTTCCTTGCGTCTTTCACCAGATCAGCACCATGGGTTGGGAACGAGTGAGCAGAACATCAAACAAATCTACAGCCCCTCTCACTGCATGAGGAATTACTGTCCACGTGCGATAGCTTCCAGCCAGATGATGCTCCCTGTAAAGTGCAGCTTGAATTGGTTCCTGCATGGTCTTCCGTCCCACAACAGACTCCAAAGTGTCAGCCAGGAAGGGGGAGAGATGCTCAGCTCATGTTGTCAGTGGTCGCTAGGGAGTACCCGCGCTGCGCGATCTTGACATGCACTGCATTTGTCAACATGCCAGTCACCCTTGACTCTTGGCCAAAACCCTTTCTTATAAAAATAGAGACATGCAGTCAAAGATAGAGGTGACAAACTAGGGATGGCACCAGCTTACAAATCAACAGTCTTACTGTCAAAATAAACATCTGTAACACGCTATCCATCTCCATGTAACAACATACATTTGGACACACAAAAAGAACAGCTATTACCTGATGGGCACGGCATATAAGGTCGAGGTCATGCTTGTGCAAGAATTTGGCAACCACCTCCGCCCCGAACGTGAAGGACACACCACGATCGTTCTCGCCCCAGCCCATGGTCTCCTTGTCGGGGTCGGACCACAACAGATCACACAGCAAGCCCTGGTCAGGCACGTCTGTTGGTCGCATGATGCGGCGAATCTGTTCCATGGACTGCAGATCAGGACTCAAACCTGTACACAAAATAAACACAGGTGAGGCCATTGCTAAATACCATTGCTTTTGGAAAGGCAATACATTCATGCATGGGTTGCTTGGTTTATCTGAAAAACAGTTTCTTACACTATCTGAGTATCTCATCATCACCTTACACCCAGACTGTAAATCACTACATGAGTGCAACCTGGGTACACTGCTGCTCAAACCGAACAAAGTAGCTGCTACAACATGGGATTGTGAATGGGTCACTTGCCTGTCGTTGTTTCTGAGTGAGTTTATTCTTGTTGTTAGAATACTCTTCTAAACGTAAGGGAACTCTCACCATTTCAGACAAGCTGAAGTTTTTGTTTTGTCGTTTCAGAAAACAGCAATAAAAATCATGATCCTAGTCACTACAGGGTCATGGTTACTCATTCCATGCCCTCTGCTTTTCTAACGCAACCAACTTACCGCCGTGGCAGCAAAAGATCTTCTCATCAATGATAGCTGCAATGGGGAGGCAGTTGAAACAGTCTGTGAACGTTTTCCACAATTTGATGTTGTACCTCCGCTTGCCTGAAAGAGGAAACCACCACCAGATTGGAAAATGAACCTATTAAAGTAAAATGTCAAAGACACAGACATTCAAGCAAAGATCCACCAGCTTGCTGACAGAATAGACTAGGAGTATGACTATGCATGCCTTATAATTACATGTGTGCAAGTCCAACTGTTTTGGTAAGGACATAATTGTCAAAATCGTGACAGCCATGCCCTGACTATACAGATACTGACAGAAGGACCAGAAGACTTTATTTACTGTCTGAAGACAGAAAGTTCATAGGAAGTACTTTTTGATTTGGGTTTTTTTGTTTTTTTTTTGTGAAGGTGTGTGTATGTGTGTGTTGTTGAAAAGCACTTACATTCATCATAGAAGCCGTAGATTCTGTTGATACTGGCGCACTCATGGTTCCCCCTCAACAAGAAGAAGTTTTCAGGATACTTGATCTTGTACGCTAGCAAGAGACAGATGGTCTCCAGTGACTGTTTGCCACGGTCCACATAGTCGCCCAGGAAGAGGTAGTTGCTCTCTGGCGGAAACCCTCCATACTCGAACAGCCGCAACAAGTCATAGTACTGCCCGTGGATATCACCTGCACAGGCAGACACACGCAATATATTTCACTTTTATAACAACATGAATGCATTACCTCTACAACATGAAATTTCACTAAAAGCATGGGCACATGGTGTGGATAGTTAGGTGTGCGGACACTCCCAATGTGCAGCAAGGCTGTATACTTCACAGAAAACTATGGTGAGGGTCATAAAATGTCATACAATATCCTCTTGATGTATACATGCAGACAACATCCTGTGTACACTCTTGCACTGACAGATCAGGGGAGCCGGGGTGGCCGAATAGTAGAGTGTTGGACTTCCAATGCTTGGGTCGTGAGTTCGAACCACGGCTGGGGCCAAATATTGTGCTGGCTTTTTCATCGTTGCCCCGTCTTTGATATCACCCTTGTGTGGTGGAAAAGGACGTTAAACCCATAAACACCCACCCACCCGCACTAACAGATCAGTTACATGGGTTCTATTTTTGACACATTGACGGGTGATCAAGATAACAGAACAGTCCAACCACGCAGCTGAATTTAGACAACCCCATGTACTCCTATACACTATAGGAATGTGGCAATCTTCACGCCACGTCAACAAGAGTCTTCAAGACGCATGATATGGGACAAAAGCTTCTACTTCTAGTGTAGGTTTGATGCTTATCAAACATTTATAAGCACTATGTTTTGAATACTCAGAACACCAAGGACTATACTACAATAGTACTTGGTGCTAATAAGAAGTACCTGTCAGTGTCACAACTACCTGTCAGTGTCACAACTAAGACAGATTCTCAACAACAAAATAGCATCAACTGCTCAGGCGCAGGTTAATCTGGTCTTTTGCAAGTTTCATAGAGAAAATACACCCTGATTTATTAAATCATATTGTTGTTCTAACACTTAAATCCTATTGTTTGTATTGGCTTTCATATTTGACCTTTTTATGGAGGGTGGGGGTGGGGGAAGGAGGGGTAAAGGACTGACTTGATGTTCTTATGCCATTTCACATGCTTGATTCACACAAACAACAGTTTGAAGTATACTTACGTGAATATTTACAAATTTAACATTTTTTCTAACTTATTTTAACGATTGTAACACATACCACAAATTTTCAAAGGAGCTTCAAGCTCCAAGAGGATGGGCTGGCTGAGAAAAATTTCTCTCGACTTGAGGCATAGCCCCCTGATCTCGGACTCTGTCAGCTGTACATTCTTCCCAGGTCTGGAGCCACGAACTGAAACAAGGAAACATAACTTGATTACATATCTAACAAAAAATAAAACATCTAACAGTAACTTACCCTCAGTCCACACTAAATACACCTACTGTCAATATGTACAGCACAACACTCAAAATAACATCTGAAACTAAACTACCTAATGTAAACAATCAAAATCACAATATTCCTGCAACGTATCTTGACATGACTGTGAGTCACATACTTAAATGATTTGCCCTAGCCTTGTGGTCAAAGTGTCAAATGATGCAAATAGGATGAGGTGTCCAACAGGATGAGGTCATCAGCCCAAATAATTTATGAAGATACTAACTTTTGTGGCTTTTCAAAACACCATAAAAGTGGTCAGACTAGACTTTAACCAATTTTGGTGTACGCATGCTAGGTTTCGATAACAGAATATGATGAAACAGAACAATCAACACGTAGTACATGAGTACTGAGTCATGATGCAAGATCAAAGGTGATACTACGCACGCTTTCGGTACGAAAAAGCGGGTGGGCAAAACTGTACATCTATTCAAATAATGTCCTCTAATCACACCAAACTTAAAGAGGAAACAAATGGTCAACTGGGGATAGGCGAGTGGCCACCCGCCTGGCAACAGAATTCAAAATCAGGTCACAGCTGACGTCATTGAAGCCGCCATGACCCTAAGAACGTTTACAAACAAGAAACCGCTACAACGCATTCCCATTGTAAAAAAAAAAAAATCAGCGTTAATTCGCAAATGAAGTCTCAAGTAAACAGCGCAAATATCCAGTTCAAGTCTGATGATCAGTAGTTCTTGTCGAGCTCAGAGGATAGGATGAAACCGCAGAAATCATCACTTTCAGTTTATGGGGCTAGTAGTAAACCTCAAGCAATTATCTATTCGAAAACACAAAACATAAAGATCTGTGCATGCAACACTATACGACAAAACCTCTTTAACATTTTCTGCGAATAAAACCACTGGTAACATCTTGCAGACGTGTCTTAGCAGATAACGACGACGCAAAAACTGCAATCAGAAGGTTACTTTTCCGTAATCCAAAGGTGTACAAGAGTTCCTGAAACTTACCTTCCAATAATCTTGCTATAATACTGTCTATGTTCAACTTATCTGTATCTGCCATTACAAAAAAGAAAACACTTTAAGAAAAAGTACTTTAAAACGTTCTACGGCTTGAAATGTTGCAGATGATTGCAGATATTATACAAGGCTAGATTCAAGCTACTAGTACGATGAAGATGGCGGCCGTAGTGAAGGGCGTATGAATACCAATGACCAATTCCAAACGTATCAGACCAAGAGTGCTTACATCGCAGAAATCTGCAAAACTACAAATAAAAGTACGACAAGATACAAAAAAACACAATCTGGATAAAATTGGCTAAAGTTACACGATCAGTTTGATAGTTAGATTCTGTTTCAACTTATGATAGTTCTGAGTAAACAGGCGGAAGTTTCAGGATAGCTGGGAGAAAAAAAGGTGCAAGGCTTGAGCTACGACCTCAACGTATTATTTTGTCGAAATAAATGTAGTCATCATGGGATAAACGTGTCGTGCATGCTTATTCGTTACAGCATGACCGCTGAAACCTTGTGCAGATATCTGTCCAGCCTTCAAAATGATGAGAAGAAAACGACGTAGAGCAAGATGGTCATAAAGCGAAGAGGTGCGTACTTGGCAGCCATGTTTGTTTATCCCAGATACGGTCACCTGCACACGCTATGCATACACGACAGGTTCAAGGAAGGCCCAATAAAGTTGAAACTTTAGATTTCATTGCACATGTCAGTCTCCTGATGGCAGTATGTAGTATGTTTATGTCCCCACCTTGCTGCTGTCTTTGGCATTAGGTCCGTGCAGGTGCTTTCTGCACTACGCCTCGAAAACTGACCATGTTGCCTTGGTAACTTCGCAGCGTCTCTGAAAGCGAAAGCTTATTGAATACTTCCACTACCCTTCAAGGTACCAGATTGCCCCTCGTCTTTACCTGCATGGATCTATATTTCAGTCTGATAACTGCGATTACAAGGTAGAAGTACCAATTAAAGGTGGGGAGGGGAGTTTGCATTAAAGATAGCCATATAACAACGGCTTTCATACAAAAATCGAAAATCATTGTTATCACAGCTTGCTGTAAAAACTGTGCTCAGGATGACTTTTCTGTGGTGCCAGGCAAAACGTGAAAACGCCCTGCGCTGTTCACTACAGGGAAGAGAAGATGGCATTGTAAAGTGAGACCTATGTATAAACAGTGTAATGTTTTGCAGATTTTCAGAAGGCTGCGGCCTTCATCCATGAGTTCCTGCTGAAGATGAATGAGGATGTGGAGTGCGCTGAACTGCGTGACACCCTTAATCTGGCACTACTTCACATGCAGAAGTACTACCGCGCACTCCAGGTATAGTAATGTATTAGTGTGTCACGAGGTGAAAATAAAAACAAATGAGGAGAGAGGTGACAGATTTTCTGTGCCAATATTAACGCCATGCTACTCAGCATTACAAAAATTCCTTTTTACCATGTGCAATATCCCTGTTTAGTGAACTTCTGTTTTAGATTTCTCCTGCAGTAGATGTGTGTGTCTGTGTGTGTGTGTGAGAGGGAGAGAAAGCATGAGAGATTAGATTTATAAATATCTTAAGTTATGCAAAGTTATGTTATTAATTCTTAAGTCTTGTTGTATTGTTGTATTTTGGGCAAAAGCAATTTCCCTTTCAGGGATGAATAAAGTATTTTCAGTTTAGTTCAGTGTGAATTGTTTAGTGAGCAAAACACATGCATCATTGTAATTTGTATCACATACATGTTCAATTTAGGTTGGACCAAACGTCCAACGCATTGTCACTTAAAGTTGTATATATGACGCAGAAGTGCTCCCGGTGAAAGCAGTTCCTGCTCTTTGGGCTTAGGAAACAAGAGAGGGGACCCAAACAAAAAATTCAGAAAGGAAAGAACGTGTGCTTTGGCACAATCAGTCTGTCCCAACACAGCAGATGAGTTTTTACGGCTATTTTAAAGGACTGGATAAAATGGATTCATTTTGGAGACGCTCAGGTAAAGAGTTCAGCAGATGACGGTCTTACAGATTCAGCCAGTTTGGGAAGATGATAAGGTGTATTTGCAAAGAAAGCTGCCCAAGCACACATTTCTCCACAACTCTTCGCCAGCTCCAGTGGTATTCCTCCCAGGTCATGGGTGGAATCCACGGAGGGCTCAGAGGCTTGGGCAATTTTTATTACCGGGTATGCATGAGGATTAGGGTGATGGTATGATGATGCTATGGAGGTCCATGTGGTTTGAGACTGCTTGACAGGGCTGCATTACATGCTTCCTGTCATAAATATCCCAGCGTTAACCAGGCCTGGGGGAACTACGGCACCTGTGGTGCCGACCATATAATCGTCATGTGTCATGACAAGGGAAGCACTCTCAGAGTCACACCTGTGAAGTGGGTGAGTCTCGGCTGTGTGGCAACAGCCTCCCCATTGGGCCCATAGCATACCCACTCTGGGTAGGAGCCAACCTAGGAAGGAAAAATCCCTCTTGCCTTGGCTGGGATTCAAACCCGGGCCATGGTCCGAAGTGCTACCCGCTTCGCTACAGGGGCCAGTAAGCACACATTTCTCTGCTGTTGCAGTCTCGAAGCCAAGAGAAAAATGCCCAGCACACGCTCAGTTTGTCAGCCCGCGGCCTCAGCCCCATGACACCCTTTGTGGATGCTCCAGACAAATTCCGCTGGAGATGGGTAAATTTGGACAATGCACGCCTTCCATCCAACATGTCTGTCAGCGACAGCATCAACCTAACAACATTACCTCCCATGATCCGAGCTGTCAAAGCGGGAAATATCAACATCATTCAGGAACTCATGCAGCAAGGTATGCAGCCTT
Organism: Batillaria attramentaria; assembly: GCA_018292915.2. NCBI lineage: Eukaryota > Metazoa > Mollusca > Gastropoda > Batillariidae > Batillaria > Batillaria attramentaria. The sequence continues at coordinate 661,832 of JACVVK020000260.1, forward strand.
AAAAGAAGGCAAGATATGAAGCCAGAGAATACAGTTTGAGGTGTAGTCAGGAGACAGGTCTAGTTAACGGAATATGATAACATTTAAAGCTATAGCTCGGGCACGAAAATGGATGATGAAATGTGCATGCACACACACACACATGTACACAAACATGCTCTCACACACATGTGGGTACTTACACACACGCACATGCACGCACACACACGCACACACACACACACACACAGCCGTGGACGTTCTTCCACTTCCAGTGTCTGTGAAGATCCAACAGTAGCTCAGCACATGTATGTAAGTTGGTCGTGTATTTGATTTGGTAAAATTTAAATAGAAACTGAGACTACCACTAGTACCAGTACATGTTAAGAATTTTGTGCATGCGTTCATGGGCGTTTGTTTTTTATTTCAGACCCAGCTACTGTAGATGACATTGATGGTTTGGGTAGGACAGGGCTAATGTATGCTGTGCACTGCGGGGAACACAATGTTCTCAACTTCTTGCTGGAAAATAGGGCAGACATCAACGTGACGGCACATGGTGAGTTGTACTGTGTTTACACTGTGTTTCACTTTTACACCAGCAGACAAATCTCTAGATGCAAATTTACAGTTGATGTAGCAGATTGATTACATGTGTGTGTGTGTGTGTGTGTGTGTGTGTGTGTGTGTGTACTGTAGGTGATTCAGTGAAACATTTCAAGAGTATTATTTCCACTGTTAACATTTGGAGAGTGTCACATTTTCTGTCAAGGTGACAGGCAGTGTGTAGACATTTATACAGAAATCCCGTCACTGTCCATACTTGCTGTCTGCACTCTGCAGATGGTTCCACGGCCATGCACCACGCTTGTCATGAGGGGAACGTGGTGGCGCTCAGCCTCCTTTTGGACCATGGAGCGGACATGAGAATACTGGACGTTCAAGGTCGCGCTTCGATGCACTGGGCTGTTACAACACCTAGCACAGAATGCCTGGAGGTAAGATGGCTGTCCTTATTTGAGGAGGTCCTTAACTGAATAAATTCGTCTTATGCGAAAAAAAGCCATAGAGGTAGCCTGGAGTATGCTAGGTTGAGCAATACCAGGGTTAAGAAACGATGACACAGGGACACACTTTAGATCCAGCCACTCCCCCCCCCCCCCCCCCCCCTTAAAAAAAACAACAACAACAAAATCCCTGTCCAAAGAAGTTTCTTGAAACAATACAGCCCTTTTATGCTTGCCTTTTGACCAGGATGCTGTTCTCTGCATCTGTCTTATGACTAATAACTGTATTTTCTGGTCCAAGATTAGGCATAAGATTTGCAGATACTTACTGTGTATTCTGCCTGGCCATTTCTTGTCTTCACTCATTTATCAAAGTTTCCTTTTCTGTAGATGTTGCTGGAAAACTGTGCTGACCCTGCCATTCGAGACAAAGACGGACTCACACCATGTATGTGGGCGTGTCGCATGGACAATTTCAAACACTTTGAGCTGCTGTGTCGCTCCGAGTACACAATCACAGAGCCTGATGGTATCGAGAGGGATGCAAACGGACGCACTTGGATGCACTGGGCAGTCAGGCGGACAGAACCGTTAGAGTGTTTGCAGGTGTGTCTGACCTCGGTGAATGCTAGGAACAGATTTGGCTTCTTATTTAAGTTAATGTTTTGGAGTTACGCTTGTAGTCATTAGAATGTCTGATTCAAATTATGATGTTTTGGATGCTTGATGTAATTTGATTGGCTGGAGAAGTTCTTGGTAAGGAAATGACTGTGATGAGCGTTGGTGAATGTGAGAATTTCTAATATCGCAGTGCATCCACAATAACTGAGCGGTACGTTTGGCTGGTTTGAGGTGACTAAGCTGTTGACGTTTGGGTCAGGCTGTGTTCTGTTTAGTGTTTGTGATGAATGAACAGAAATTGTGCTGGGAACGCTTGGTTGCGCAAGTATTAAACCATTACTGTGTGTATGGTTGAGGGATGGGTTGAAGGAGGTATACATGTATGCACACTTAACCAAGTGTGAAGCTAAAAATCCAAGATCTTGAGAGAAGAAAAATTGGAAAACACAAACTTGTGAGACGCAGGGCTTTGTATCCATGGGAACTGGGAAAGGACAAACGTCCTGCTTGACCGTAATAGTAAAGGACATTTGTCCTGAATATTGCCCACTGTGGGGCAGAAAATGACAGGACGTAATAATGCCCACCTTTGTAAGAAAGTAACTAGACATATCAAAAGTGAATCTGTTACAGGTCATTATTTAAAAATCCATAATTCACAATGTGTGGTTTAACACTATACCTATGAAAATCACGCGTGAGTTATGGATGTACGTAAAAAGGTCGCACTACCATTAGCAATGTTCCAGCAGCCTGTTCTGGCTCACATTATGACACAAAAAAAGCGACTAAAGAATACGTTTTGTTAGGACATGCCGCGGTTCGACTCTGTATGGGAATGGCATGAGGGAGCTTTGCCAGTCGCTTGATGGTGAATTGCTGATCTTTTGCTGAGTTTTAGCCATTATCAGTCGTGTTTGTGACAATGGTAAGCCTAGTTCCAGTTCTCTGCTCAAATTGAGGCTTTGAAACAGACCTGCTAACTTCACAAAGCCTATGGATAAAGCAAAGTAAAGCACCTCAGTCACTGAGTCAGAGATGCTGCATGAAGTATTTGGATGTCAGCTTTCAAATCAAGGAAATGCAGGTTTGGACGTGGTATAAATAATTTTCCCAATTCGGTGACCCCAGTCATGTAAAATACACCACATTCGCTTGTTGAGTACAACAACAACAAAAACTGCTCGTTGAAACCTGCAGTTTTTCAGTTGAAATCAACAAACACGAGCGGTGTATTTTACGTAATCCGGAGGCACCTCATTGTGAAAATTGTATATAAGCGATGTCCACCACGGATGTGAAGCCCTGGCAATGTCTGTATATAATCACACTAGCTAATTTAAAAAAAAAAAAAAAAAAAGGGGGGGGGGGGTAGGTGCAATGCACGTTGCTAACAGATGTTTGGAGACGGTTTGTTGTTTCTTTCCGCAACCCAGACACTGTTGACATCAGAGAGCGCAACTTACAAGGACGAGGAGGGTAAAACGGTGCTTATGTTGGCCGCGGAGATTGGTGAGTGGTTGGGCTGGTTTTTTTAGAACACTTACGGCGCTGTGTACACAGATAAACAAGGGATGAGAGCGCTACAAGAACCCCCACCTCCATCCCCATTCCCCCCCCCCCCCCCACAAAAGTTGGGTAAATTATTGTAACTAGTACTTGGAATAATGTTGATCACAGAAAAAGTTACCAGTAAACGTGAATTCCAAATGTACACAAACCTGTGAAAACTGCAACCAGAAATAAGTGAAAACAATGTTGTTGTTTTTGTTTGTTTTTCGTTGTTGTTGTTTTTGGGGTTTTTTTGTTGTTGTTTTTTTTTTGTTTGTTTGTTGTTGTTTTTTTTTTTGGGGGGGGGGGGCTGCTCTTTCTTTCTTTCTTTCTTTTTTTTTTTGGGGGGGGGGGGGGGGTCATGTCTGTGTTTTCTCTGCAAATTTGTTTTCTTTCTTCCTCGGAACACTGACCAACTGTTCCTTTTCTCATCACCTCAGGGTCACTGGCAGCGGCACGGTTGATAATAGAGATTGCAGGCCCTGATTGCGTCAACGACTACGACTACCAAGGTCGCAACGCCCTTCACCTTGCCACCATTGGAGGTCATGGTGATGTCGTCAACTTCCTTCTGGAACAGGGAGGTGAGTTCTTTACATTTCACTGTATGCAGTGAGTGGCATGTGTTTTGCTTCTTACATTGGTGGGGGTACGTCAGCGAAGTGTTGCTGTCTACTCTTAAACAAAAGATCCTGGGCGATTTCAGTTCTCAGTCAGGCAGCTCGAGGACAGCAGTGTATTGTATTCACAGCACTACTGTGGACTGCTTCAATGTACCAGGCATACCTACTGTTGCGGAGTAGCCGTATTTGTCCTGGAAAACACATTAAGTGAACAGTCCGTCCCAGAAATACGGATATCTGCCACGTATCCTGGAAAAATATATAAGCACACTTTTGAATCTCCATCACAGTAATTGACCTTGCTATGTCTCTTGCACCATGAGTGAGGTGGCATCACTGCACGGCGGAGCATAAAAGAGACATAATCCCGACAGGTCAAGTTGGCTGCCATCACACGCAAACGATTTTGATCGCCAAAATCGGTCTTCTTTTAATCTCACTGAGGCAAAACCAAGTCATATGACTAAACCGTTTGGGATACATTTGTCCAGAGTGTAATTTTATGCAGGTGAGCCAACGCGGTGATTAAATTTTGTGTCTGAAGCTTGGTTGATGTATTTGTATTTTCGGTGTGTTCCTGAAAGCTGTGCTGTGCTGTGCTCGGGCTTTTCAAGTTTTGTGTCCCAGAAATGTGACTTACAGGGTAGACATGCCTGTATACATGAACTTTTCTTTCAATGTTCAGGTGCACTTACACGTGCAACTGTTCCTAAACAAGAGTTGCCGTCCGTGAAATCATGAAATCTTGGAATATGCACGTTCCACAATTATTTATCTTTGATGTTGTAGCTGACATAAACATAGCGGACAAGTACAACGCCACACCGTGGGATTACGCCCGCAATCGGCAGCTACACTACTGTCAGCTGATCATCATGTCGCACCAACGACAACGCATGATGTCGAACCCTACAAGTCCTCTCCCTAACGGCCTCGGGCTTTTTATGCACTCGGAGAACGGCGTGCAAGAAGACTTCAGTCGAATGGTGGGAAGATTTTACGTCTAACCTTTCTTGTCATTGTCCAGGTTCATGAATGACAACTCTTCCGTCTGAGTGACTTTAATCTGTATTTTCTTTCTTTCTAAAATCACCCTGACAGAAGTTCTGTTAAGAATACAACAGAATTTAAAAAAAAAACAAAAAAAAACATGGGTTTCAAAAGCTAGTAACCAAGGGGTAAGTGTCGTGCTCACATTTTACTTGCAAGTGATAAGTGAGGCCAGACCAAATGCCTTGAAATTTATAAAAATCATTTTCAGCAGGGGCTTCGTCCTTATGACACCCCCCCCCCCACCCACCCTTCCCCTGTACCTCAACTCAGGTGTCGGTCTTTCCAAAGTTGTGAGTGTCATCCATGCAGATTATACTGACGGTTTACCTTCTATAGGCATGAGGTTTTTCAGCCGTTCCACTCAATGCCGCCACCTCTGGGCCAATTTCCGCTTTGTTTGTTGTTTTTTTCGGCCATCGAGGCCGAAAGAATAAAGGGGACAGGCAGGACAGTTTATCACCACCACGAGTCATTCAGGCATGAGTTTTTTTGGCCCCTAGGCCAATATCCGCCATGTTTTATGTGCTTGTTGTTTTTACGCAGTTTCACAAGGAGGATAAACTTGTTGCACACGCAGAACAGGCCCCCCCACCTCCCACCATACCCCCACACACACCCCCACTCCCACCCCGTTGTTGGTTTTGAGGAACATGTGACATCGTTACCGTTTCCTCTTTTTCTTGATAACATGTACTGTTTTCCTGTATTTTGGGGAACGTGAAAACTCATGCTTGCTTTTATCATACTGGTAGTTTGTTTCCTCATTCTTATCACTGCCAGGGGAGCTGTCCCTTACAATGGAACTGACCAATACACATTACTATTGCAGAGTTTTCGCACAAGGTCGGATCAGTCAACACCAGTCACGCCGCCTCACCCTCCGAAGCGACCTCGGACGAACCGTATGTTGCCGAGACGGACCAATAGTCTGACGAGTCAAGACCGAGATCTCCCTCAGAACAACAATCAGACCTTCCCAGGCAGAATCTCCAACAGCGCTGGTCATGAACGGAAAAAAGAGAGGCTGGAGGTGAGTCCACCCCCACCCCATCCCCCCCCCCCCCTACCCCCCACTTTCTCTTTGGTGCGAACAAGGGACGTTGCCATGGTGATCAGATGTTAAAAAATCCAGAGAGCATGGGTGACACCTTTCACTGTAGAGGTGAAATTTTACATTTTACAAAAGAAGGAAATTCTTAACACCCCCCCCCCCCACCCCCCCAAAAAAACAACAACAAACAAACAAAACAAAACACACACACAAAGTACACACAAAGAAACACAACAACCAACCTACAAAATCCAAGAAAGAAGATGTGTGCTGCATTCTGTTTGAGTTCCAGTGTAGGAGACATTTAGAGACTTACTTGGCACTAATACATACATGTACACAAGCCCTAAGCAACTGTCTGTAACTTGATGCAGCCACCATTGTGGGCTGGCTTTGATTGTTGCACATGAATCTGCATAACGCGCGAGACAGCAGTACAGGAAACTGGCAAGAGAAGGTTTTTACTGAAAATGCAAAGATCCATTACCAGAAAAGGAGCAGTGGACGCCCCAGCAGGGACTTGGCCTTGCTTCCGACCAAGGTTTAGGTCATCATTGGAATCTGGCTTCCGTTTGTTTGAAAGTCATTCCTTTCTTTTCATCTTACTGTTTTATTTTCCCCGTGTTTGTAGGTGTCGGTGAACACTCGGAGTATGACGAACACAGCATTCTTGCCAGGTCGTCAGGACTCCATGCTGACCGACGACACGGACATGATGAATGTGATGAACGATGTAGAAATTAACGGTGATGAAGACATTGATAATGTGAGTGTCGGTGGTATGGACGTTTCTGACATCGAAGATAACGATAACAATAACAACCGGGACGCTCAGTCTCATGGGAAGGGTCGGCCAGCACCTGCCCAGCGACCACCTGCATTAGGGAGACAACAACAGCAACAACCACCACCACCTGTACAGCAGCAGCAGCAGCCGCGACCGCCTGTTGGTGGCTATCGACCTCCACACCCTCCCCCTACTGCACCCTCCTACACACGGCCATTGGTAAACAACATTTTTTGTCTCGGTGGTTTCTTTTCTTTGTGCCTTGTTTGAAATGGAAATGTGTGCATACATGCATGTGTTCTGAGGGGAGATTTTACTTTGTCCGTTGCCCCCCCCCCCCCTCCCCTCACCCCACCTTCCTTTAGAAGGAATCACCATGTCTGTCTCTTTGTTCTGTGATTTTTAACGTGTTTTGACTTGAATCTATCATATTACTTGTTATTCAAATACTTGCAAGTACGGAGGAAATTTTTCTTAGTTCGAAGTTGTGCTTGGTTGTCCAGTACTTTTGGGCGTCGCTTTTCTTTTGTTTTCTTTTTTTTTCTTCTTTTGTTGTTGGTGTATGTCGGTATGTGTTTTGCAGGAACCTCACTACAATCAAGATGAAGGTCTGACAGATTTACCAGAGGAGAGACCCTCCGCCCCCCAACCCATGCCTCTGAATCCCCCACCCTCCAACAAACCGACCTACTCCGTCCAGCCCCAGGCCCCTCCGCGGCCTACGCTGCGTAGCCAGCAACAGTACAGGGGTAGGGGGGCTCCTGTCCCCTCCCCACCAAACATGGACCCACAGCGACCGCACATGATCCGGCAACAACAGCCTCTACCGCCACGCACAACCCAGCGGGAAACCACCACCGCGCTTCAGCCTCCACCAGGTGGCGCCGGTGATGCTGGGCGTGGAGAGCAGGTTGCTAGCCCACCTTTGTCTTCCCAGAGTTCCGATCAGATCAGCAGCCGTACGCAGATCAGCGTGGGTGTGGGGCCAACGGCTACTGGTGGTAGTGGTAGTGGTGGCGGTGGCGGTGGTGGTGGGATGGACCAGAACAGACCCACCTCTGGTGGCAACAAACCACCAGGTGAGAAAATGCGTTAAGTTTTCCCAGCACTGTCGTCATCTTGGTTTTGTTCAGTCTCAGGGTACCCGACTAAGTAGTAAAAACATTGCCATGTTTGTCACCGCCCCCAACACAGGTGTACGCTTACAAAAATGATGCAAGCATTCAGCTGTTTGCAAAAGCAACTCTAGTGTGTATGATCATAACCTACAATGGTTGACCGAGTGATACTCGAGAGCATGGTCCAACCCTACCAATAATTTGACCGTATAATGGAAAATCTGTCAGATCAACTTGATATTTGGGTTTTCAGCTCATCAAAAGGTGCTCTACAAAATGGTTAACCCTTGTGGTGCTGAGCACGGAATATTCTGGACTACCTCTCTGGCTTTTTCAGCATAAGGCAATTTAATTTAGCAACACCAGGGTTAAAACTGTTTCTCTGCAACTTTCAGAGTCTTTGCTCGTCTCACAGTTGTGTGAACCTTCCCTCATACAAGAGGACTGAAAAGCTATGTCTCCCATCTCACATTCCTTTTTTTTTCTTTTTTTTTTCCCCCTGAAGACCGTTTGTGGAGTTGAGGAAATTTAAATCGCTTTCCAGACCATCAGACCGTGGAGTACACTGTACCATTCACTTTGTCATTATTTGCTACACAGGTGTATTGGAAGGTCGCCGCATCCCTCCTCCAATGCTGACACCTTTACCCAACGCACCCAAGCCACCCATGCCATCAGACTTGCTGGACAGGTCAAACGAGAAAGAGAAAAAGAAGAAGAAGAAAAAGAAGGGGCGAGGACCAGCGGAGAAAGACAGAGAGGTGAAGTCACCCCCTCACAACCCCCTGGAGATCCCCCAGCCCCGGGGATACGCGGCGCCACTGCACCCCCAGCAGGGAAGGGTGCACTCAGCCATCCCTCCTCATCCTAAGTATTCCAAGGGTCAGCCGCAACATCATGACGCCAGGTAAGTTGTTCACACATCTAGCTTTACACCTCCCAGCTTTGCTAGTGTTTCACTTACGGTAAGTTTCTTGTTGACTTGACGGATTCTTGAAGTGACAGATTACTGTCTTCTGCACATTCTCAGTTTTTCTCTTTTCTTTTTTTGGGGGGGGGGGGGGGAATGGGTGGGGGGGAGTAGCAATGGCAGATTGTTCTCAGAAGTCCTCAAGGATTGATGCCAGACTCAAGGAAAATGGGGGCAGCCGGGGTGGTTGAATGGTAGAGCGTTGGACTTCTAATGCTCAGGCCGTGAGTTCGATCCCGGCTGGGGCCAAATATTTGTGCTGGCTTTTTCATCGTTGCCCCGTCTTTGATATCACCAGTATGTGGTGGAAGAGGACGTTAAACCCCCAAACACCCACCCACTCAAGGAAAATGGAAAATAACTTCTTTCTTTTCTTTTCTTTTTTTCAAATTTGCTAAGCTATATTTTTTCGTAGAAATTATTTCATTTCACTTCTCTGCCTTAACAAATAAAAAGAGAAAGAGTGAGAAAATTCTAAGTTTATTGGGCTCAAGTATAACCATGGTTAATTCAAAGGTATGTATGATTTTGAATAAGTGAACAAGTATGTTGGATCATTATGTGATGTACTTACGACAGTTGTGAGATAGCAGGCTGTTTTAAAGAGTAGCATCTGCACACACTGTCACTGGAGAAGATTTTTCCACGTGCTGATCCCTCCTGAGTGCCCTTGTAATGACTGTATATCTGCAATGTTCAGGTATGTTGATGAAAATGTTGAGGAGGACGACAAGCCCCCAGTCATTAATGGCTTCGCCGTCCCCATCCGCGAGGGTACCATGCGATCGGCCAGACCAGGCCAACGCTCTGTTCCCATGGAAACGGATGACAGTGTGGGCATGAGCACGGACGCGGGCAACGATAACTACCATGCTGAGGGAGTGAAAGATGCCATTGCGGAAGAGGAGGAGGCTGATGAGTTGGGGGTTGGACCCCTCATCCCCCCACCCCAGGCATTCCGAGGGGCATCCCAGCAGGGTGGACGACCCCTGGCACAGTCCATTCCACAGGTGAGGGAGTGATAGCATGCTCAGATCTTCATGCAAGTGGATTTTTTTTTTTTTTGTAAAGAGTTGGTTTCTATCTTTTTAATGAATAGCTGACCAATCGATCAATCTCTGTCTCTGTGTGTGTGTGTGTGTGTGTGTGTGTGTGTGTGTGTGTGTGTGTGTGTCTCTCTCTCTCTCTCTCTCTCTCTCTCTCTCTCTGAGGGTTACAGGGTGACTGCATGAATTACTTTTTCATAAACTCATGCCTTGATCATGATAACTGAGGTATTAAAAAAAAATGTACAGAATGTTCTCCTTCTGTCTGTCAGGAGAATTTCTTACATCAGTTTGCAATCTGACTGAAAGTCCTGTGGATTACTTTGACATATTGTGTGGCTACCAGTAGATATGTGTACACGTACTTCCATTTCTGTCTGTTCATTTTCATGACCGCCTGACATTGTTTTGAACCAGGTCGTTGTAATTATTTTGAAAGCCGCTCCTCTTCCCTCCTCTTTTCACTCAACCATCAAATCCAAACCAGCATCCCTTCATTTGTGTGGTTACCCTTAATATGCCGGCGTTGCTGAGGTTAAGGACTGCAGCATCCCAGAGTTTATGTGGATGTGTATGGGTGCGTGCTCTTTCGTGATAATGAATGATGCATGAGGGCAGTGTGTGTGTGTGCAGGGGGGGGGGGGGGGGGGGGGGGGGGGGGGGGGGGGGACGTGTGTTGTCTGCTACAATGTAAGGCATCTGTCATGTCTTCTAAATCTTTTTTTCAAGAGGATTCTCGCTGTTAACATTTCAAGAATATCTATCTGTGTTTCTTCCTTTTTTCTTTGTCAGTAGAATTGCCTACAGATACAGTTCACACTACATATCTGTGTTTCCTTTTTATGACATAGGAAATTAGGATGAAATCTTATGGATGTGCAGATGATTGCAAACTTGTGAGATTCCAAACGTAAACAACTGCAGAACATTCATTTGGAATACTGGCTGTAATCTTCATGTTTCCGTGGAGTGTGATTTTGTCCCAGTAGCTTAGCTAACATCCACCATCATGTGTTGTGCGTGCTTACCACCTTTTCCTCCTCCTCGTCCTCAGACTTCCGAACCAGAACTCAGTGGTAAGGTTTCCTGTGTTGCCACAGCAACAGCCTCTCAGAAACAGGGAGATTAGTTTCATTCATGATAGCAACAAAATCTTTTTAAGGAATGAAAACTTTTTTTATTTAATGTTAAAATAAATGGAAATTCTTTTTCAACTTTTTGCTTGTTGCCTAACCACTGATTTTATATTTTTATTTTTGGGAATTATTTGTGTATGTTATATAAGCACATAATTTTATCTCCTATATATATCTAGGTATCGCTCTCAGCTTTACTTTTACAGTTTTAGCTCTCATAGTTTCCCCTCACATATGGCAGCTTGAACAAGAGGACTAAAGCCAGGCAAATGTATATATTGGAAAACAAACTACAGTATAATTGGTTATTATTTTCCTGCTGCTCATGGATGGCAGCTGTTAAGAGAAAACTTTGAAAATGCATTTCTTGCTAATCCTGCCCCCCCCCCCCCCCCCCCCCCCAAAGAAAAGCAGTAATTGTTATCGCCCATGGTAAGGAAAGAGTTAAAGTGAATAGACATTTGGCTCATAAAGGAAGTGTTAAACCTGATGGACAATAAACTCATACCTCCCTGTTTGTCTGAGGCTTTGCCAGTGTCACCTGTGGTAGATTTTCTCGGTACGTGTGTATTTTCCATGGTCCAGATGCATGCTTCATGGTGGCGTCGTACCGTAGTATTCCACTTACTGTCTTTTTTTTTTTTTTGCTTGTCAAACAGTGCTTGTTAAACTGCAATAGGGACCCTGTCCGTAAAGGGTCTCCTGTGGGTCATGTGTAAACTCTTCTATTCTTTTTGTGTTCGTGTAGTTATAAATAAATTCTACACTCACTAATGTACAGTGTCACATGTATCAAAGCACAGTTTCTAATCTTTCCTTTGACAATTTTTTTTCTGTTTTTTTGTTTGTTTGTTTGTTTGTTCCTCAGTATATGAACTTAATACGCAGGTTTGTCATTCACATGTCTGCATAGCACTACAGTGTCTTCACATACGTCTGCTGACATAGCACTACAGTGTCTTCACATACGTCTGCTGACATAGCACTACAGTGTCTTCACATACGTCTGCTGACATAGCACTACAGTGTCTTCACATACGTCTGCTGACATAGCACTACAGTGTCTTCACATACGTCTGCTGACATAGCACTACAGTGTCTTCACATACGTCTGCTGACATAGCACTACAGTGTCTTCACATACGTCTGCTGACATAGCACTACAGTGTCTTCACATACGTCTGCTGACATAGCACTACAGTGTCTTCACATACGTCTGCTGACATAGCACTACAGTGTCTTCACATACGTCTGCTAGGTAGAAACATGTGCAGGTGTCCCAGTATTTATCTAGAGACCAATGGTTCTGGATACAGTGCACATACATGTGTCTTCTCGGAGAGAATGCATACGTGGATCTTTATTATACATGTGAGCTAGCAGACAGGATGAAACATTCTCTTTCAGCTGCGGCTTTTTGTGTTCACCTGTTTTGTATGAGGGCATTCGTCAGGTTCCAAAACTAACTTTTTTTTTTCCTTTGGTCTCGTCTGACTGTTCTCAAGTAGTTGCGATCTGTATTTATATCAGTGTAACCAAAGGGAGGCCAACCAGCAATTCGACTTTGTAGTTTTACATGCTCCTCGCAGTTTTGCAATCCTGCTTTGGTGGAAAATTTCCTTCAGCAACGTAACCAGCCTCTCACTGTCTCTTACGCAGGAATCAAGTAGTGTACTATTACCCTTGTAATCAGCACTTAAAGCCCCCATATCATTCACTTTTTTTGTCGTTTCCAATAATTTGATCTAGACGTAACCCTTTCAAAGCACGGAGGACTGAGAACCATCACTTTCAAAGCACGAAGGACTGAGAACCATCACTTTCAAAGCACGAAGGATTGAGAACCATCACTTTCAAAGCACGAAGGACTGAGAACCATGACTTCATGTTTTCATATGGTGCATGGTAGTTGTTTAATCTGTGTATACACGGTTATTTGACATCGTTGTCTGTACGTGCAGTTGTATAGTTGATGTTTAAGTGCACCCACTGGCATGGAAGTCGACATATCTGTACATGAAAAGTAGTTGAATGTAGTACTCTGTTGCATGTGCTGTATTTTGTTGTTGTTGCTGTCGTTGCAGGATTTAGACATTTTCTGTCCAAATTTTAAACTTTGAGAGGATCTCAGATTTGCCCACCGGTGTAAAGATATAAAAAAGATAGAACTGTTTGCAAAGCCTTACAGGTGGCTTTGAATGGCAAGCTAATCTATGATATAGCTTTTTGGTGGTCATTTTATCACCCGACAGTTTTCTCTAAACTTTTCCACTTATGGCTCATACCACAGATGTTTAACGATCATGTAGTGATATGCTCTGCTGATGTGCTACACTCCATTTTTTTTTTTTAATTGTCTTTGTGTGATTTGTTTTTACTGTACCCTCCATGGACCGAAACAGGCATAAGGAAATCTTGAATCTTGTGTCTCCAAGTTTATGAAGAAACAAGTGTCCAAAAACAGCAATTCTGTCGGGCACTGGTAAGATCAAACTATGGACTATACATGGTATACTCTGCTGTTTGGAATTCTTGTTTTCCAAGGTCACAATAAATTATGTGGGAAAATTTTCCTATTTTCAGGACAAGAGCACAATGAGGATGGCCCCGACCAGCGCGAAGCCGCCTCTTCCCCGCAGTAACCGCAACAGCGCCTCTGTTTCCCGTCGATCAAGCGACAAGAACGTGTCTCCTGGTCGTCGCTCACGCCCACCCACCAGCAAATCTTCCATGAACTCGTAGACTTTGCAAACATTGTGAACACATTCCACAAAACTGTTGGTCACGCCAGTAGGACATTAATTGTTGTTTCAGCTGCGATTCCGTCCAAGCCTCGTTTTTTTTGCACAGACTTGAATGGCAGAATTTTGTCTTGTTGATTGATTGTCAAGCTCCTTCGCATTTTGTGTTTTTGTGTTTGCTGCCTGGGGTTTGTTGTTTTATTTTTGTTTTTGCTTTTGTTTTTGTTTTTAAAATTACTGGTTGGCCAAAGATTATTGCCATGTTTACTTTTTCAGCTATTTGAGATCTCAGTCACTCAAATTTCACACACGTTTTCTCTAAAAAATTGAGGTAGGAGTGTGTACATCATAAACTAGAACCCATAAGGCTCAGTGTCTTTCACATAGAAGAAATTAGGTCATCAGAAATCTTCACAGGGTTCCAGTAAAATGCTAGTTTGCTGTTGTTTTACACTGACATGATTACACATTGTAAACTTTTAAGTATATGTACTTTTTGTATGGACTGATGATTTAGTTTCAGATTGAAAGCGACGTGTTCCCAGTTTGTGTGGCTGTGGAGACTAGGAAATGTGGAGGATGTTCAGTCGCCTTCCATCACATTACCATATTAAATGGTAATGTGATGGAAGGCGACTGAACATATAGAATGCGGTACGGCTTGCTGCATTGCTATGACATGTGGTCTAAACTCAGGTGATATACTTTATGCAAGGTTTGTCTTGCATGATTCTGTGATACCCGTCGGGATATTTCTTTGTATATGCATCAGATGGAAGTTGTGTCCGTCAGACACCGTGCAGCAGGTAAACTCGTGATTAACATGTCATGGTCTGTTGTAGTGTATCAAAGACTGCGTAACTGAGAGCTGGTCACATGCTGCCATAGGCTGCTGCACGTACAGATGGTGAGCTTTCTGTGCTTACATGGTCTGCTGTTGGAAGATATTGCAGCCCAGGAAATCCCAAGAACGGGGAATGATCAGTCAAGGTTGACGTTGGTTACACACTGGTAATAGCTTCCATGGCATGTAGTAGCTTCCGCTAAATATAGTACAGTAGAAACTTTTTTGAGCGACCTTTCACGGGACCGAGCAAAAACGGTCGTGAACAACAACTGGTCGCCCATACGGCAGTCAGTCACAATGGCGTCCGGACCCGGCCCTGCCCGGCCGGGAGCCGTGCATATCAACCGTAGGGATCATTGCATAATAAGTACAGTGTGCATGCGTGGATTTGACTCAGAAGCAGAGTTTGGTGTTTCTGTGGAGTCTTCCAATAATCAAGATTGTGCGGCTTTACCTAAATTTCAGCGACGGAAAACGTAAACAGAGTCGCTTGTGCCACCATGTTTTTAACCACTTCCGTTTCACATTGTCGCGCATTCGGTGTCGTGAACTTGTGTGACGCGTTTAAATTTTACGGCGGGAAACAAGTACACACACACACACACACACACACACACACGAGCACAGCTTGCATGAACTGAGTGACAACCACGATTCTCATTGCTTCGCTTTATTCAGTCCTCAACACGACAGAAAAACATAAAAAAGCGGGCGCCGTGCCAACGGTGCCAGTGCACACACACACACGACGTACACACACGCGCGCGCGACGACGACGTACGTTGACTCAGTCTGACAAAACATGTCAATCCTCTCTCTCTCTCTCTCACACACACCCCGTGGCACACACACACACACACACACACACACGACGTACGCTGACCTCTGACGTCCTTGCTGAGTTTAGTCCGCCGCAGCGGCACCCCCTGGGCTCTCTCTTTCACACACACACACATCGCACGCCGGCACACACAGAAACAGTTTCCGTTTTCTTTATTGTCAAACACAAAAGCAAGGATTAACAACCACGTCATGGCTATCAAATATCCGCCTTACTTCACACACACACACTAAGACACGCGTTCACACGCACTGACACGCGCGTGATAGGTGATTGGAGAAAACAATGATCAGTGATTTGACAGGTGTTAGGAACAACGGAACTGACACTTAAACAGGATGAGGTGATCACCACCCGCTTAACTGCAGTTGTGTTTAGGTGGCGCTAAGCTGTAACGATGCGATAATTGGCCTGTGACTGGTCACGCGTGTACCACGACTTGGCGGCCCGCGGGGTATTGTCAGGGATTGTGCCGTGGGCGGTCGGCGGTGCTATCGGCAAGGTGTGAATCCGCGCAGACAAGCCAGGGGTGGTCGCCAGCAAGAGAGGCGGGGGGTCGTTTTGCCAGCAGAATAGCGGTCTTAAGTCGTGTACTGCAGTTGGTCGGTCTTTGGAGATGCAATAAAGAAGAAAAACCGTCCGTGCCGGGCTAAAACGGTCGTGAACGAAAAACGGTCGCTCAGTCAAGTGGTCGCTTAGTCAAGTTTCTACTGTACAGAATTTTTGCCCCCTTTTAAAATTTGTGTGCAGAGTTAAAAATGGCAATCTGGGGCTGTTTGTTGGCTCTGTAAATAAGTTTTTCTGTTGGGTTTTTGTTTTGTTTTGTGTTGTTGTTTTTTTGTTTTGTTTTGTTTTTGTTGTTTTGGTTTGTTTTTGTTTTTTTTTTGGGGGGGGGGGGTGTTTTTGTTTTTTGTTTGGTTTTTTTTTTTTTTGTGTTTTTTGTTTGTTTGTTTGTTTGTTTGGGTTTTTTTTGGGGGGGAGGGGGAATTTTAAAGCATTTCTAGGGTGTCATGCACAGTATTATTTTCAATAGCAATATAGAGCATTTTCTTTGAAATCCCTATCTGTATTGTGTAGCCTGTATTGGGACCAATCACAAGACCTGACTGTTACTGTGGCCAGTCACTACCACCCTTCTCGGCTGCTACAAGTGAAAACTTTCACGGTTTGCTAAAGACAGAGTAGAACTTTAGCCCTTCCCAGAGGCTCTAAAGGATTGAAAGAACTAATGCTCTGCGAAGAAAATCCCCTCAGGAGGGGGGTTGAGTTTTTTTTTCCTATACAATCCTGACCCTGTGGCCTGTGACCAGATCTTAGTTATGCAGATGTTGATTGTGTAGATAGTATAGTACATGTACTTTTATACATGTGCATTCAGAGGGAACTGAACAATCATTTTAAACTGGTGTCTGTTCTTAAGCATGTGTTTCTTTCAGAAGTTGTGTGGATATGCGTAGGCTTTGCGTACCGTTACCATGGTAAGTGTGATACTCCTTTGCACAACTTTCGTGTTCTGTCCGTTTCTTACTGCAAGAGAGTACATGTATGCACTTACTTTTTTACTCTCGTTCATGAAACATGCACAACACCATAAAACAGATGTAGAGAAGACCACTGTAGAATGTTTTCCCTCAAAAGTGAACCAAAATTGGGAATATTTTTTTGTTAGACACGCAAAAGAAAGCACCCTTTGTTAGGTAAAACTAGTTTGTTTGGGGGGGGGGGGGGGTCGTGTGATTATCAGTGCATGTTGGAAAGAGTTTTCAGGTTACTGATGAAGGTTCTGTAGCCAAAACTTTGGGAACAAATATGTCTCTCTGTTGTCGTGTATGGGCGTTCGGAACTGTTTAGTGTTCTGGTCTGCTTTTAACATGTCTGTGGTCTTGTACCTTGTTAGAACTGTTATGAAGTTACTCTCGCCAAGTTTAGTTCCCTCTGTCTGTGATTAGGTAATCCGTGCATTTGTACATGGGTGTATGTAATATAATACATGTATATGTCTTTATGTAATACAGACGCTTAACATCTCCCATCTGCATGGGAGTGTTTCATCACCATCGTCATATTTGTTTTTCCTTACACTTAACACGCAAACTTTAGGAATTTTTCATTTGGCATTTAATTTATTTAATCCACGTATCTTTTCATATGAACAAAATTCTGCCTTTTTTTGTTGTTTGAATATATTTTTAGAAGTACCTGGTACATAATTATATTTTTTTAACCAGCCTAGCCTTTATAAGTTTATCGCCATGGTAGCCAAATATATTATTGTATTCGGTCAGTGCTTTAGTCGTCTTCCTCAGCAGTTCGTTAGCTATGCATGATATTAGAAGCACAGGAACAGTTGGCCATTCTGTGAGGGTGAGATTCGGGTGGTAGGGGTGGGTATGTGGGGGAGGGGGGGGGGGGGGGGAGGCGGATCATCAACTGTATCAGGGAAGTTTGTAGACGCTAGATTGAAATAGTTCGTTGATGTTATTCCTGGCAGCCTCAAGCTAGAACTAGATGTTGCTTTTCAAGCTAGAACTAGATGTTGCTTTTCAAGCTAGAACTAGATGTTGCTTAGCACTGGCCAAGGCAAGTTGACACAGTAACCTACAGAAACGGTCACAAACGCTTGTGTTGTGAGTTTGTGAGGCAGATTGAATCACTTGTGTTGGAAAGATCAGTTGTAACAAGTCGACTAACGGGGCTTTTTTTTTTTGCTTTTTTTCTTTTTGGTATTGCATCTGATGGCAAGGGTCATCTTTCTTTATTCTGACTGCTCCCAGCTGTCTCCATGGTGATTTGCCGTGGTAGTCTCAAGATGGCGACATGTTACTGCTGTTAGATTGCTTCCGTTCACTGTTAATAGCGGTTCATGCATCCACATGAACACAGATTGTGAGTTTTGTTTCCTGTTTTTCATTCTGCCGTGTATTTCACGAGCAAACAGATACGTGCCAACTTGATCAATACAATCCGTCCAGCACAATGTATGTTTGTGGCATTTATTTTATTGGCAAGTTTTCTTTCCAGCTTTTTGCCGTTTTAGTCATAGACAGAGCATATAATGTGTAGAATATTTGCCGCAGCTGTGATACTGTTCATTTTTTTGTATTACGTGTATTTACTGTTGTAAACTGAGTGCAGATATGCACGACTTGAATCTTCTGCCCAGTTGTGATATGGTTTTTGCTTTCAATTTAATTTTCACCAATACTTTTCTGTAATGGAATTCTTTCATGTGGACTTACCAGTAGGGAATCTTGTTGAACAAACAGACCAGTTAGATGAGATGTGCTGAAAAGATACCCGCTACGTGTACTCTCCTTGTGTCAGGAACAAGTGAGAACAGTTACGAGCTACAGCAACATCTCTTTGTCTTACGGCATTTTTCTGCTAGGGCCTTACAGACCCATGAAATGGTAGAGGGAATTTTTTTTTACTTACTGTCCTAGTAAGGATGAAAACTGTTAGCGGTTGTTATCATTCTGGATAGCTTTGGATGCATCACATGTATCTAAGCTCCTAAACAATGACTGATATAAGCAGTTACTGCACTTGTAGATTAACTTGTACATGTATACTGAACCTCTTACAGTGTAACAGCTACATGTAATTATTACAGGACATTATTCTGTCAAATAAACTAAGTTTTTCATATTTTCAGGACATCTGTGTTATTCATTTTTTTTTTCTTCTCTTGAAATCTCACATGAATGTATGGCTGCTTTTAAACGCTTGAAATCTGTCGGTTTTTGAAAAATGAAAAGTTGAAAGTAATTGTTCTTACTTGCTGTGTGACTGAAGCACGCTATATTTTATTCATTGTACAGATTAATCACTTCATAGTCATGTAGGTTATTTATTTATTCATGATTTTCTACTTACATTGGTAGCAAATGGGAAAAAAAAGAAAGCTGCCATATCAGAGCAAATAAAATTGTTGACTTCAATTGTGCTTACTGATTGTAACAGTTTGTACATGTGCATGCTTCAGTTCAGTTATAGAGTGCATGTGTGTGTGTGTGTGTGTGTGTGTGTGTGTCATAGGTAAAGGCAAACACAATCATACAGAAACATGCATGCACAAATTTTACAGAGAGAAATGTAAGCAAAATATTGTATTGTTTAATGATAATCACTTGTATATTCCATGACCATGAACAGCTACGCACAGAACACTTCAGTTTGACCAATAACAACAAACAAAAAACACAAAAAGGTGAAAACGCTAACTCCCAGCTATAGAAAAGAAAACTTTGCAAAAGTCCACCACTAAAAACGGCTCTGAGTTTTAAGGGGGGGGGGGGGGGGGAGGGCAATAATCATGCTGAAAAATCTTTACTGCCAAAGCAACAAATATTACATATGGTATGTCCTCTGTAAAATACAATCCGTCAAACGTGCAAGGGCACTGCACATGGACCATAACAAAACACCAACATTTTGATATGCACTTCCTACATGTCATTTTCCATTCACCCGCTTAAAGCACTGACTTTACAGTTTGGCAATGTGAACATACTTTTCTTGGATGAAAACACAAAATCCAAAAACTTAGGTTGTAGTATGGAATGCACGAAACTCGAAAACAGAAATTATATCTCTCGCTTACTTGCTCACTCTCTTTCTCTCTCACACACACACACACACACACACACACACACTTTACACCGGTTAAGCTTTCACAAACTTTTTGTTCTGTGTCACTGAAATCAAACATTTGGTACCTGTTTCACTAAAATCAACGACTCCAAGTTCTGATATGGGAGAAAACAGTCAAACACACTTTTATATTGATGTCTCACTGCTGCGAAAGTTGAACAGAATCAAGTGATCACAAAGGAAAATACAAACACCGATAAAGCATGTTGATGTCACACTTCTAAAGCAACAAAGCAAGTCGTATTCAACAGGAAGCACCATTTCATTTTGTACAGTTCACCCCGTCATGTTAATTTGGTCATGAGACAGACTTTGGGTTCATTCTTAGGAGATTAGCTTATACACCAATCACTTGCATCATTATTTGTGGCAATTTTCCTGAAAATCTGTGCATATTTGGTGAAGGACATCTGTATCACAATTCTAAACCTGCTTATTCTGAACTCACAGGAATGCCGAGCACATGGACAACGTACTATCCCATCACTTGTGATTACCTCGTTCATGTAGCTGAGTTAATTCACAACAGTACCTGGTGAAAATTGTGAGCAACAGAAGAGCAGGTTGTGTATTAAGTTTCACTACGTATGACAGGCATGCAACCCATATGGAAAACTTTTCATCGAATGCGCTGAATCTGTGCAATAGAATCAGTCGCTTGGGACAAAATATAGCATCTGAGACCATTGTGGTGATTCTGGCCGACGTATAAGTTGTTGCAGAGGTATACTGCATACTGAGCAGACAATATTTGGTTGTGGTTTCAGGACCTGCTACATGGTGCTGATCGGTTGCTATTTCTAGACGCTTCCAGTCTGTTCAGGAATAGACCGTAGGCTCAAAGAAAGTCAGATTTCTCAAATATTAGAAGCCGCGAAGTCACGAAAATGGTCGCAACGACCTGACGAAACATCTTCCAGCCTGGCAAACAGGACTAGAGCTTCTAGTTTTCCATCTCAGTAGCATTACGAACAGGGGGCTTTAAAAAAAGCAAAACACACAAAATGGACGTATGAAGGATAGCCTGTACCGACTGCCCTGGCTCTTAGCAACCTCCAAAATCAGAAACCTCGCTATACATGTCAGGAAAAGAATAGGAACTGTCATGTTTGTTTCTTGTTCTTTTGTAGAAGGGTGGTGGGAGGATGGACGGGGTAACAATCAATAAACATCAGAATAAGTACTTAGGGATATTCTGTTAAGTCTCACTTTGGAACACAGGGATATTCTGTTAAGTCTCACTTTGGAACACAGGGATATTCTGTTAAGTCTCACTTTGGAACACATTTTTCAACTTTATCTTTGCCTCACAGATACAAATATACAATCAAGCAATAAGAAATGAGAACATCTTTCTGAAGTAAGGTACAAAAAGGATCCCCTACTGTTTGTCACAAAGAGGCTCTACAGAACTTGTCCCTCAAAAATGAAGGGAACACAAATATAACTCTCCACACGGAACTCAGCAAGAAACACGACTCAGTGTTAACTCAACACTTCAAGTAACAGTTAAAGCCAACTCTCCACAGTTGCCAAATCACACATTTACGTAACATTGAACAGCTATCACAGAAAAACCAGAAAACTCTTGATATATATATATGTTGAACTTGGAATGGAAGAACAAAATATATACAGAACAATGATACTGGGCCTGATGACAACAACTGCATGGTGCTGTTGTGTTGGGGTTTTTTGGGTTGTTGTTTTGTTGTTGTTGTTGTTTTATTGTGGTGGTTTTTGTGTTTGTTTCATCAGTCACTACAGGGAACAATGTCTGCTCACAACACAGCAAACACATAACCCACAGTCCTGTGAGACGCGAGTACAATACTACAGTATCACTAACTGTTCACTTTTCCTTTGCACTTATCAGCAGGAAAACATGTAGTACCCTGTTCAGCAAGAAAAGTCAAGGCGTGCAAAAACTTCAAAAGCTACTTCATAGTCAAAATCCAGCTTCCATTGCTCTCTGATCACAGCATGCTGACTGGCAAAGGGATACTGGCAGAAAACAGGAAAAACAATCAGAAAGGGAGAATATCTAACTACTTTTGCAAGCTGGGACCTAGGAAGGTGCAGGAAATGAAGTTCAACAATTTCAAAATTGACTTTGGGGGGTTCCCACGATCAGATTTCTTACTATATACAACTGGAAAACACCCACAACCAAATTCAGATTGAACCACCGTGTGACAAAAGTGTCGTTTGCAATTCCTGCAGGAAAGTGATAATTCTTCACACACAGATGATGTATAACTGAGGGCTAGCAAACAATTCTCTCACAGTCTTTACAGATCAATGCTTTCTGTGACCAAAATCATATGGGACACAAGTCAGTTGCGGATTATCAGTTGTAGCTGCGGTTGGTGCTGTCGTTGTCGTAGGCTGGTTGCCGCAACCGTGGGCCATCGCTCTGGGTGTCCGACTGGCTTTCATCCAGACCCTGGGCACAAAGGTCAAGGACAAACTATACAGTTAGTGTTGACAAGAGTGTGACAATTCTAAAGGCATTGCAGATCACAGGGCAACATGGACAAGATGAAAGTAACATCACCACATACAAATCAGCAGGACACTACAGACAACATGAATGTAACATGGCCAAAAGTTAGTTCAGACAGCACAAAAGTAACATCAAAGACAAGCCCAATGACAAACAAACACTTGCTCGTGGCCGTGTAGTCATTACTGATATTATGTGCATGTTCATGCTGCACGATGAACCTAATCTGAAGTACCCACTATTACCACTGCCGAGAAAAATGCACACAAAAAACCCTGCAAAGATGGATGAGAGCTAACCTCAGACTACTGAAAGCTTCTGCCGTCGTCGCCTGAATATCTCGGCTCAGACCAAGGGTTCAAGGAGGACTGTGACGTGCTTTCCAAAAACTGCCAGCACACACAGTACAGAAATGAAAGAGACTGAATAGAACAAGGCAAGACTGAAAAGCTTGGCAATGTCAGTCATCATTTCAAGATCAGCTGCAGCCATGGAAGTGGTGTGCACAGGGAGTGTACAGCTGGGACGCACACATTCACACCCTAGGAACACGTGCTCAGGAACTGCTGTTTGTCAATGTTCAGCATGTGCACAGGGTCTCCGCCTAATTCCTCCAGGAAAACTCGGACAAACAAGCATGCAAATCCAGCTGTTCACACAGGTGACGGGGAGGTAGGGAACAAGTACACAGGGCTCCCCAGAGCCAAGGCAAGTGGGGTTTTTCCTACCTAGGTCGGCTCCTACCCAGAGCGGATGTGCTATGGGCCCAATGGAAAGGCTGATGCCACACAGCCGAGCTTCACCCACTTCACGGGTGTGACATTGGGGGTGCTTTTCTTGGTATGACATCTAATGATGTGGATGATTACATGGCTAGCACCGCAAGTGCCGTAGTTCCCGGGCCTGGTTAATGCTGGGATATTTATGACAGGAAGCGTGGAATGTGGCCTCGTCCCACAGTCCCAAACCACATGGACCTCCATAGCATCATCATACTATCATCCTCATCTCCATCATCATGCATAATAAATATTGCCCCAGCTTCTGAACCCTCCGTGGATTCCACCCATGACTTGGGAGGAACACCACTGGAGCTGGCAAAGAGATGGGGCAGCATGAGAAAAAAGAAAAGGAAAACACTAGCCAGTGGGAGAGACATGGACAGCGAGGAACGCAGCCCTGACACAAGGTGAAAATAGCAGACATCAGCATCACCACAGACCCAAGCAAAGCGCACAAGACTCCAGGGCTCCAACAGTGCACACCCACAGAGAGATGACAGCGAAGCATAACAAACAAACTGTAAAGCTGGTGAGAATTGGCAACAGAGGTTGGTCCTGCATCACACCATGCTACGAGGAAGCCACAACCAGGTGAGAAATTTGTGTACAAAACGCATACTAATAGTCACTTTTTGCACGTGCCAGGTCAAAGTCACAAAAGCTCCAAAATTTAGAGCAAATCCCTTAAACAAGCAACAACAAAAACAAAACCAAGAACTGTTTCCTTCGGGTTCTGCAGGCAACTGCTTTGAAAGACTATTGGTATAAATATAATAAAGTTCAAACCCTTCTACATACCATCATCATTTAACCCTTTCACTACATGCATTTTATAAACAGGCCTGTCAGCATCCATTCACAGCATGTGATGTAAATAAGATTCAAACTGAAACCTGGCATCTCAGATCTAAAAGGACTTCCTAACTTCCGTTACTCAGGCTACTTGAGTTTCAACAAGCTTGAGAACTACAGGAGTTTTAAGGTTCATAAAATGATTGATAGCAGCTAGCGTTGGCCAAAAATTTGCAGTCATTCAAAAATAGTCAAAGGGTTACAATGATGCACCTAATGTTTTTTTTTCCAAAACAATGCAGACAAACTGCACCAAATTTCTATGCAATTTCTCGCTAGTTACCGAAGTTCACTAACTCACCTCATAAGCATCGTCTCCCTTGACGTCCAAGTACTTGTTATCACGGTAGAAGTGTCGAGCTTTCAGGATGTACAGCACGATGACATCACACACAACTGTAGCCTGCAAAACAGTTCAAAATCTATGTACATTTGGGCTCCAAATCATTAATCTATAATCATTAATAAATTAAAGAACCTAAACTGATGTCAGCTAATTAAGGAGGACACAATACATCAGTATTATAAATACATGTATATAGGTCAATACATCAGTATTATAAATACATGTATATAGGTCAATACTGACCACATTAAAAACTGTGTAAATAGGAGCTGATTCGTAACTAAATTTAACTAAACCAGGGGGGGTTAATGAATTAAGACATGACACATCATTACAATACATGCAACGCTTTTGGCATCAATCTCACGTGTCGGCATGCATGGAGATGAGCACCGATCGCGCATTTTTTGGCGCATTAAGTTTTAGTCCTTTGGGTGACACTGGCCATTTTCAAAATTCACATGAGTAGTTGGTGCAAAACAAATATACACATATCTAAAACAACATCCAATTTGCTATCATTTGAAAAAAAAAAAAAAGTAAATTGGTGTTTTTGTTCAGAAGTGATAAGAGGTGAAAAACTAGAGGTGTACTGAGCAGTGCTGTATTCCACAGTGACTGGCAGTGAAGGGGTTAAGGATCCGTTACTCAGAACTTAAAATACTGATAAATAATTTGCAATGAAAATATACTAATAATTTACAATAACTGTCTATCTACAATAAAATTAAGCCCTCTCTCTCTTTGGCAAGTATATACCGCAGAGTGCCCGAACCAGGGTCAGCCCCCATGCAGTGTCCCGCCGTACTCCCCCATGCAGCTGTCCCCCCATACTCCCCCATGCAGTGTCCCGCCGTACTCCCCCATGTCCAGTGGGCTAAATTCTAATAATCAAGGAAGCTTCTTTATACAAACACAAATTTTATATCACAAGTACGTGGATGTCTGTCTCCATAATGCACTTACGATACTGAGAAGGGCCACGCCAGCACCGATATTGGTAAAAAGAGGGAAAATGCTGAATTTGCCCGCCTGTCCCTGGAGGGTGATCACAAAACGGATGCCAAATGCCTTGTACAGAGTACGTGCACTTGTGTTGCCCAGTTTGTAGTGGTCCGCATACCTACACAATTTGGTACAACTGAGTCAACTGAAGGACTTGCATACAACAAAATAAAACATAAATATTGTATAAGACTCCTAACAGATGAATCTCCAGAACTTCTTATCATTTTGTTCAGGAAAATCGGCTGTTTCCATGTTTCCTCAGACAACTTATGTTTTGCAACAGTTTCACTTCTGCGCCTGAAGGAGTCAAATGAAGAGCTTCGCACATGAAACTGTACAGCAATGAACACTGACTGTACAGCATTCTCAACAGAATTCTCCAGTATAGTGAGACTCTGCCTAAAAACTCCAAGCAGACACAGTTTACCCAATAGTTTACACAGTAACCACGCACAAGGGTCAATATAACCTACAGAAGACTGGTCTTTAAAGCAGACAGAAAATGCTCCACACAGGTAGTGTTACTGTGAAGTTCAAAGGTGCATGAATTTTCCAGACAGTTGAACGATAAAGCACATTCCTAGTTTTACAATTTTCTTGCTGAAAAATACACACATTAGGCCTTCGTTTCTCGCACTCTAAAAATAACAAACTTTACTGTCACACTTTTGTCCCCTTCACAAGAGTGACCCAACTCAGAAGATTCAGCAAGGCGAATGATTCGACTATAATGCTTCTTCACCTGAAGTTGAAACCTCTGGATAGTTTGTAGTCGCCGCGGTCCAGTCGACGGAAGGAGTACTCTGGCAGGCAATCTTCTACATCGTTGTCCAGGTTGCAGTCCCAAGTGATCAACATCTGTATCACGCCACCCTAGGTGCACCACGGAGTTTAAGCAAGTGTAAGTTTGGGGAAAGATATCATTTGATTCCTACACACATTTTCCAGGTTTTGACTGGAGTATATATAACAAATATCACACCCGGTACCTACCAGGTACATGCAACAAGCTTGACACCTGATGTGTCATAATTCAATTAGCTGATGAGACTGATCACATACATGTATATAATTTGGAGAAGGAAAAAAAATGCCCAAATTTATAATGTAAATGTCAATGATGAGCATTGTGCTAGAGGTACAGTCAAACCTGTCCAGGCCATCCACCTGTATAAGGCAACACCCTTTCTAGTTTGACCACTGAACAATGGGGTCTACCAGTCTAAACAGGTATTGTTTTCCCTTACCCCCCTTGGTTTTGCTAAAAACTCTTACGAAGAAAGCCGTAGAAATGCCAGTAGGTGATGTTTAGCTGATTTATTGGTGAGTCAATGGAACATGCAAGTTATACAGGATTGATATGCCATAGCAATGTTAGAACAGAAAATTTCCCCCACAAAACCCTTAACTGTCCTAACTTTTCAATACTAAGTGAAGGACCAGTGTCCCACAGCCTTGTAATCACTGATGCGTAACTGATACCAAAGGTACTGTGAAATCTACCAAACACTGTGAGTAACGTGAACAAAATATTTCGACGAAATAGCTCAGGCAATAATTAAAATGTGAAATGAAGAAAAATCTATCTCAAAGAAGATTTTTGCAACAATCTCTACAAAAATGTTAATTAGAATAGTCTACGGGAAATTTCAAAACTACGCAAAAGAAAGGGAAACTGCAATAATTACCAAAGTGGCGATGTCATCGTACGTGTGACCAGCTAGGTTTACCATGTCAAAAGAAAGGGAAACTGCAATAATTACCAAAGTGGCGATGCCATCGTACGTGTGACCAGCTAGGTTTACCATGTCAAAAGAAAGGGAAACTGCAATAATTACCAAAGTGGCCATGTCATCGTACGTGTGACCAGCTAGGTTTACCATGTCAAAAGAAAGGGAAACTGCAATAATTACCAAAGTGGCCATGTCATCGTACGTGTGACCAGCTAGGTTTACCATGTCAAAAGAAAGGGAAACTGCAATAATTACCAAAGTGGCGATGTCATCGTACGTGTGACCAGCTAGGTTTACCATGTCAAAAGAAAGGGAAACTGCAATAATTACCAGAGTGGCGATGCCATCGTACGTGTGACCAGCTAGGTTTACCATGTCAAAAGAAAGGGAAACTGCAATAATTACCAAAGTGGCGATGTCATCGTACGTGTGACCAGCTAGGTTTACCATGTCAAAAGAAAGGGAAACTGCAATAATTACCAAAGTGGCGATGTCATCGTACGTGTGACCAGCTAGGTTTACCATGTCAAAAGAAAGGGAAACTGCAATAATTACCAAAGTGGCGATGCCATCGTACGTGTGACCAGCTAGGTTTACCATGTCAAAAGAAAGGGAAACTGCAATAATTACCAAAGTGGCGATGTCATCGTACGTGTGACCAGCTAGGTTTACCATGTCAAAAGAAAGGGAAACTGCAATAATTACCAGAGTGGCGATGTCATCGTACGTGTGACCAGCTAGGTTTACCATGTCAAAAGAAAGGGAAACTGCAATAATTACCAGAGTGGCGATGCCATCGTACGTGTGACCAGCTAGGTTTACCATGTCAAAAGAAAGGGAAACTGCAATAATTACCAGAGTGGCGATGCCATCGTACGTGTGACCAGCTAGGTTTACGATGTCGTCCAAGATGAAAATGGGGCAAAATTTATTGACAGGGTCGCTGGCGTTGAATCGGCAAGTGGACAACTGAGAGTCATTATCAAACCCAATTATGTTCCTCCTGAAAGCAAAGTGCGTATGTTCAACATGTAGTTACACTTGGAATTCTGTTTATGCCATACCTTGAATTCAGATCAACGTTTTCCTCCACGACTTTTCTGTTTACTCTGGCAAGCAAAGAATACTGCTAACTGATGTGTATTGGAGAAAAAAAAACAAACAACTTTATCCAAATCAAAACATGCGAATCAGGACAGGCACAGTTGTTACTCATGTGACTGATATTTCAGCAATATTTTTTGTTGTTGTTTGCTTGACACAAATACTTTCTTCAAACGGAGTATTGGGTTGCTTTTTGTTTTATTGTTGCCGTTTTTTGTGCATTACAGTGTTCTTGTAAGTTCTGATACATGTAAAAAGAGGTTAGAAAAGATGTGGTGTGCGGTCCTTCAAAAATGCAGCTCCCAAACTGTAAAACTCCTTCCCAAGTCAGTGAAGGAGGCGGTCAGCATCACCACATTCCGGAAGCGCCTGAAGACTCATCTCGTCAGTGCACCACCCCAGTTATCATCTGCACTTTTTTTTAACACTGTCTTTGTTTTAAAAACCCCCTCCCTGTGCGCCACAAGCACTCAGTTAGGGTGAGCCATGCGCTACATCAAGCCTCCATCAATATCATCATGATGTCCCAGTGTTTACCAGCCTATATACATCATCACTGGGCACAATTCTGGTAGGTCCAGTTCAGACACATGTCCCAGTGTTTATCACCCTATATACAATATCACTGGGCATAATCCTGATATGTCCAGTTCAAATGATTAAACTGGCCGATGATACAGCTTTTCTGATTGACAAATAACCAAATCAGGCCACTGCTGTTTGTGCATTAAAAAGAGAAATCAACAGTATTTTCAGAAATTATATGAAGACATTGCAGTGAGATAGCCTTCAGCAACTGTTAGAGTTGTCAGTAAGCACAGCCACTAAGAATATTAAATGTTAATCTACCTGGCTTTCATGCTAAGCAAATCCATTAGTTTTGGTGTTGTTGTTTTTTAAAGTCTGCCAACTACTTTGAAAATTTGGTAAATATTAAAACTGAAATCTGTTGAAATGATCAGGAACCTGTCGTTACTAGTGTCGCCAAAAACTGTCAGAGAAAGTAGAATCAGAAACCTTAATAATTAAACCTTAACAATGTTGCCAAAATTCACAAACATACAGACATGCACGTATGGAAACCACTCCAATTCCAAAGTGCAAAGAATGTGCCACGGTCCTGAATGTGTGGAAAATGGCCACTTTACACTTTTTGTTTTTGCCTCACAATCCTGTTACCTCTGGTGCTTCACAGTAATTTAAACACAGTGCAAGACTGAGGGACACCTTCCCTTCACATAATTAACTTTTATGTAATATACACACATGCACACACACATACACTATCACTAACCCTCTAATATGTGATATTAAACACAAATAACAGAACAAACAAATAAATGTTTTCTCCCTCAGAATAACCAAACTGAATTCCCATACATGCAAGAAAGCACCTTCACATATGGCAGTCTGGTAATATTTGACTGGTATGTGTGTGTGTGTGTGTGGGGGGGGGGGTGTTACTATACACAGGACCAAGAAAATCAATTCATGTACAACTGACAAAGCACAATTGAAGGTGGCAGAAAAAGCACTCGCAGAAGTAGAGTTTACAGTCTTCACTCCTCCCAACCTTGATCCCCCACCCCCCCACCCCGACCTTGACCTTTAAGGGAGGCCATTCAAAATGATATGCTTAGATAGTGTTGTTGCTGACAACCATTGAGCCAAGTTTGATGCATCTCCTATTTATGGTGTCTGCGAAGATGCCACTGAGAAATTTTACCATAGACGCACACAGACAGAGAGACGAGGGAGGGTTATCACACTAACTCACTTTGTTACATTTGTGAGTAAAAGTGCAACAAGCCACACTCATAATAAAGTACCTCAGCTGCCATGGCGTCAAACAAGTGGCCAGCCTCACTGGTGATGGTACCGAGGGTAAATATCGGACAGTATCTGTCCTTGTCGTGATGGGGATTATAGTGACACCTCGACAGGTAAGCGTCATTCACATTATCAGGGAGATTGCGCCTGGATTCGATGAACAAAAAAATTCAGTGCAAACAGTTTGTATATTAATGAAGAGTACATTTCACATAGATCTACAAGCCCTAAACTAAACACTCCCGAAGGAATTTTTTAGTCTATGTACAAGACACGGATGTATATGAAAATACAGTTACATCTTATTGTTACTATGTATTTGGGCTTGATGTATCACCTGTGTCAAACTCAATTTCAATTTATTCCATTAAAAACATCATTATGTTTTCCTTTTTTTTTCCAGCACACTGAGGTTTCATACTGAAAACAATGAGCAAGGAACATAATAGTAGCATTTTTTTCAAAATGAAAATTGTTTTCTTCCATAGTAATTTGCTGAAAACTGTGCCTGCCTGATTGCATCAGTAATCCAAGAAAACTAAAGTACAAAATATAAAAAGCCACATTAATGTATAAATATAAATGTAAAATATAAAACTTTTCAAGCTTATTTCAAATGCTCAAACATATCCCTGCTAAAAAAAATCCAAAAAAAATCAGTGTACTAAAATGAAACATGCCACATGCTGCCATTTTGAAAGACATTCATACTAACAATCAATCCTCGCCACCGACCCCTTACCGTCGTACATCAAACTTTGGAAACTCGATGTTGTTTTTGATGAAGACTGTGAAATTTTGGGAACCAAGTAATGCGGGGTCTGGTGTTCTGAAAAGAAAAAATTATAACAGAAATGTGCATCACCACATCTTTCTGCACAGATGTTTTGAAATACAAAATTTCAATGTATCTGGCACCATGTATACCTGCTAATTTTGAATACATGATTTACAACCATGCTGGTATTTACACAAGAAAATACTATCACGTTCGCTCAAACACAGAAAGTATTCTCACCTAGATGTACTGTCGTCACGCTCCACCGGGCACCATGCTTCTATCTCACAAACTTTCAAGGTTTCATTACGCGTGGAATTGACGCAGGTTCCTGTTCTCACGCCTGTAAATGAAATATATCATACTGATTCAGGAGAAGAAGAAGAATATACATATATACAAATAGTCATGTATTATGTATTACTTAGTTCTTACATTGATACCCCTGATGAAGGGCCTGTGGAGGACCCCAAATTTGGAGTTCTGTTTTGGACTTGTGGACATAGAACCCTATCTAGTCACCATTTGTACCCTTTACGTATGCCACACACACAAACACACCCACCATTGCCAGCAATGATGGGTACCCCTGGAGGACAGTCTGCATCAGTTTCACACAGTGCATCCTCAATGGTAGGGTCCTGTAAACACAAAAGAGTCAAGGTCATTGGTGGCTGTCTATTATTAACTTTTAGTTTTACTTTCAAGGTTTTTCATAGCTATGAATCACACGACGCTTTCCAGATTGTACAAGTACTATGCAAGTTACCATTCAGACCAGCACCTGACCGAAGTTTTCAGTTCTGCATTATGACTGAAAGTTGCGAGTTTGGGGTTTAACCATAAACTTGACGGGAGATAATCCGTAGGTGGTTATGTGGATTGTGCAGGGCGGCTGTATGAAGCCGGAATGGCAAGGTAATGACAAAACTTGCTCTTCTACATTTCAGGACCCTTTCTGGGACTCACTCTGAACTTTCAATGCTAGGGTTGTGCGTTTGAATCCCGGCTGGGGCCAAATATTTGTGCTGAATTTCCCTCGTTGCCCCATCTTGCCACCATAAGTGGTGGAAAAAGACATAAATTAAACTTCCAAACACACACCCTTAAGGAACTGACACAAGTAAAAACAGCAATATTAAAGACTGTGGATACTATGTGGACTGCTCAAACCAGTAACAGCCCCGTTAATTTAAAAACAAGAGCATGATATATAGGTGATTCACCAATGGGGTGAAGCAGCGTAATGTTGGTTCTGGTTGGTTCCATAAATGAATAAGAGCTAATCATGTACAAAGTGGTCAGCAAGACAGAATACTCTAGAGAGTATCAGTTTCACAGAGTGCAAATGCACTGAAGCATAAACAGCCTTGGAGCGGTCACAGGCACACCAGTCCCCTCGGCACGCCATGGTGCCGACTGTTAAAATTGTTGGTGACTACGGCCTTTTGTCCAAAGTCACACTAGACCCATAAACCCCAATTCTCAGCATTTCCCAGGCCGTGAACTAGTCTAATAGTCCGATAAACTAATACGTCGGAGGATGACATCTGATTATACACAATGCCTGCACATACCTCTTCACACGTGCTCTGTGTCTGGTCAGGAGTCACCAATACATTGGTCATCACAAAGAATGCGCTATTCTCCTGCACATACAGAGGCATACACACTAACAAGTCAGTTTCAGTCTGGTAAACTTTTCTATTTCGTCAACATCTAGTATTTTTTATGCATAACCCTTTTTATTTTTTTTTGGTCAGACTGCGAAGTGATTATTGGTAAAACTTACTGTCCCACACCAGAGTAAGGAAATCTGAGCTGCTCTTTTCCAAGGAAGCATGTCACACAGTGCTGCACCATCGATCTTGGGTTGGGGTTTTTTTTTGGTTTTTTTTTGTCTGCATGAATGAGGTACGCTCGTCTTCCATTCTGCCACCCCTTCCCTTCCGAACGGGTGTTTTAACGTGCACACGTGAAGTTGTGTGTGTGTACATGAAGCTGAGACAGGCACGTACATAAACAAGTCTGCCTGTGAATCCGAACTGCTTTGGTCAGGAAAAATCCTTCCAAATTCCTGCCCATTGGAATTTGAAAATGCACCTCAGGATCCTTTGCAGACGTCTTAACTACTAGGTCAGATCTTTTTGAATTGCCAACTGCAACCTCTTTGTGCAGTAACTGCAACCTCTTTGTGCCGTAATGTACTTTTATGTTTATGGAATACTTGTGCAGCACACAATGTTCCTTTTGAAAGAAATAGCATAGGACATGATTCACAGTAAGTACAACACCTCAAAAAAGTACAACTGACACGAAACATACCAGTGGAGGTATGACGTAGTCACCAACATCCCAGATGCGTCCGTCAAGGCCTGGTTGTGAGAAATTTGTGTAGACAACTCCCTTCAGCTTGCTTGTCACAGCACCCTTCACATTATCAAACTCCTGGTAACCCTTCTTGTAAACAATGGCAAATCTGAAAGAAGAGACAGAGAAAAAAAAAAAGTTAAACTGTGTGCACTGAGGCTTCCAGCAGTACACCGGCACACACAGGGTTTCAGATGAGCACAAGTCTGATTACAAAACCACCTTCATGTGATACTGAATAACTATTCAGTCATTTCCTTTGCAGACAAACGGGAGAAGACGTCATAAAGAGGTATCATATGAACCTGCTAGATCAGTTACAGTCACAATTAGTCCATGGTTTGTCCTGCACACACGAAGGCCGGTATGTAACATAGGAGTGTTTTGAGTTGTGGAAACAAACAGCCAACATATTGTGTTTATCCGTGTTTCTCGTGTGACATTCGGCTACATCCTGACTTTGCCCAAATTTATCAAGAGCGTGCTTTTCCATGTCTGAACAAAAGCATCTGTAATTCTGTGAATGTTTTGCGGCGTTCAAACAATTCTGAAAGAATGGGGCTGTCACTGTCCGCCACCGACTACGGAATTCTCGGCCATAGGCCGAAGTGCTAGTTGGGAGCGTTATGTCGGTAGATAAGCACGCACGCACGAAAAACAAAGGCAGTGCGACAGTTCTTACCCGATAACATAGCCAATGATGACAAGCTGAAGGAATCTGTTTATAACGCCAACTTTCTTGCTGCGTATGTGAACGATTCTTGGCGTGTCGTACTCAAAAAATACGCCAAAGGCTGAATTCACAACTTTCGGAAGCGCCATGTTGGATCGGTCACATGAATACTGTCACGTGACACACATGCACCGATCCCGGGAATCCAGTCACCGCCGATGCACGTTTTTAACGGGGCAGATTTTGCTACGCGCAGCAGCAAGTTTCAGTGATACAAAACAAGACTGTGACGTTTCTCCACACAATACTTACTTTCACGCACACAGTAACGTAACGAAATCTGCGTCATAGACACCTTACGTGCACACTATGCTGCTGCGTTCTTTTTGGCGGGAGTTGTGAGACGTGTGTCTGTGTGTGTGTGTGTGTGTGTGGACGGATGTAATGATGGCTATCTCCTAAACCACCTCGTTGGAGGCCTTTTTACTTTGAGATAAAATGGGAATCAGTTCACCTTCTCCAGACCTACCTTTCACGATTTTTAGCCTGCCGCATTTTCAGAAGAGTTATCGCCGCCGGATTTTAAAAAAATCGGTCATGTTCAATATTTTTCGAAAAATATGTTCCAATGGCTTTATTTTCTGAAAATGGGAAGATCATCCAATTATACTGCCTGTCACGGTTTTCGTAGCACAGCTCTGTAGCTCGGACAGGTTTTGCCGGTGCCCCGGTAAGAAAAATATTTCCGAGCCGGTAGGGGTGGTCAGTTTGCATATAAATTCAAATATCTATGAAAAGACTCCTTCAAATTACTCATCATTCAGGTATTTTTGTCATTTGTGCCAACTGCACATATGACATGAACTACTGCACTATCATAGCTTTAGTATTAAGAATAACAGAGCTTTTAGATAAACACATTTTTTCACGTTTCTGCGAGAAGCGCGGCCGGTCAAAAAAGTTCCAATTTTGCAATTTCGTAAGTACAATCCAAGGCACTTAAGTCCACGTTTCATCAGCTCTCTAGATCTTGCAGATTTTATGTCAAAATTAATTCAGTCACGGAAGTCACAAAAGCAACAAGGAAATCACAAGATATGAAGAAGTATTATCTGTGAGACGAGCAGCGTGTCTGACTGACGTCAAATGTTTGGTTCACAGACAAAATCTGCAAGTATCGTCACTGCTTCCGACATTTCATCAGCCCTCTAGATCTTCCAGATTTCATGTGAAAAATAATTCAGTCGGAGAAGTCACAAAGCCAACAGGGAAATCACAAGACATGAACAAGCATCCTCAGACGAACTCAGTGCTAGAGGCTGACGTCAAAAGTTTAAATAGAAACGGAAACGGTAATGACTGCGAAGTGGTTACAAGTTAAGCAAATAAAAGCGACATAAAAGGGACAGAAACCACTTAACTTTGACACAGGACGGCACAGGTCGACGTTTCGGCTTTCGCCTTCTTCAGGACAATAAACAAATGGGACATACTTCAACAAACAAACAATAAGGTTAACTCTGCGGACGTACTGACATACACGGCGCGGGAAAAAAATAAAGAAATAAAAAACGGTGGGCGAGAAAAGGACCAGAAAAAATAGTAAAAATATCACAACACCCATCCTTTGGTGACAAAAGACCATGGACTGTGTGTGAAAAAAAAATGTGGGCAGAAAAGAACAAAAAAGAATAGTGAAAATTAGCAATCACAACACCCATCCTTGGTGACACAGGGACCATGATTGTGTGTGGAAAAAGTTCAGAGGGTTATGTTAAGGCTTTTCGTTCAAACCACCCGGGGCGGCCTTCCCAGGCGCTGTGAATAATGTGCGACTCCATGTCGCGTCTGTCTATGGCATCGCCGTGCATAAGCCACAGGCCAGTTACTGCCATATTTAAGATGGAGTGGCCTGCAGAATTGAAATGCACGGCAACGGGTTTTATTCTGTTGTGGTCTGGTGTCGGCGATATGTTCAGCAAAGCGTGGTTGCCAGGCTACGTCCAGTTTCCCCAACATACAGTTTGTGACATGCGGTACAGATGATGGCGTATATGAGGTTTGTACTGTCGCATGTGAAGTGGCGTTTGATGGTCATTTTTTCCTTTGGGGCCCTTGACAGAAGTCACTGTTGAGACATGACAGCAAGTCTTGCAATTTTGTTTTTTGCATGGAGTTGTACCAGGGGGTAGGGGTTGGTGGGGCCTTTACACTGGCGCGAACCAGAAGGTCTCGTAAGTTGGTGTCCCTCTTGTATGCAACAAGAGGTGGGGTGTGGAAGGTCTGTCCAACTGTGCAACTCTTCGACAGAATATGCCAGTTGGACATGATGATACGTTGGACTGACAGATTATGGGGATGGAATAGAATGGAGAAAACCGGACGTTCCTGGGCAACTGTATTGGAAGAGGTGTTAGGATTGTGGTGTGTTGTGACTCTCAATAGGGCTGCATCGATGATGGTTTGGGATAGCCCCTCTTTACAAAGAACTGGCGACATTTCAACTGAAACGTTCTTGAAAATCCTCTGAATCTGAACAAAGCCTCTTAAGGCGAAGGAACTGAGAATATGGGAGGCTGTGTCAGTTTGGTGGCAGGACTGTGTGATGAATCGTAGTGCAGGTATGCATGTGAGTCTGTGGGCTTGTAGTGCACTGAGGTGGAGAGTGAACCGTTGTGAAGATTTACGGAGATGTCAAGGAAGTTGACTGCAGTCGCTGAGATGGCGGTACGTGTATTTGATGGCTGGGTGGAAGTTTCGCAAGAAATCGATGTATTCCAGGAGTTGTTCTTCGGTAAGAGAGGTCGCTCCAAACCCGTCGTCAATATATCTCTTGTACAGCTCAGGGACCGGGCCTGTGTACAAAGACTGCATTCTATACTCCAGGTACCCCATGAAGAGGCAGGCGTAGGATGGGCCCATTTTCGTGCCCATGGCAACACCGCTGATCTGTGAGAATATCTCACCATTGAACTCAAATGTGTTCAAGGTGAGGACCAGTTCTGCCAGGCGGAGGAGGGTATGGGTTGGAGGGTTTTTGACTTGACGTTTTG
The DNA here is from genome assembly GCA_018292915.2 of Batillaria attramentaria. NCBI lineage: Eukaryota > Metazoa > Mollusca > Gastropoda > Batillariidae > Batillaria > Batillaria attramentaria. The sequence continues at coordinate 698,891 of JACVVK020000260.1, forward strand.
TTCAAGAAGAACTCCAGAGCTTTGAGCCCATCGGTGTGTGGAATGCATGTGTATAGCGCAGTGACGTCTACAGTGAAGAGCAGGGTGGGACTGAAGCTGATGGTGTCAATAATCTGTAGGGCGTGGTTGGTATCTTTGACGTAGGTTGGCAGGTTTTGGACGAAGGGTTGCAGGATATAATCAAGATATTGTGAGATGTTTTCCGTCGGGCAGCTGCAGGCGGAGACGATAGGGCGACCTGGGGAGTTGGCTTTATGTATCTTTGGAAGCAGAGGGAATTTTGGTTGTTTAATGTTGTTGTTAATTAGGAGTTTTGCTGTCTTGGGCAGTTTCATCTTTCTTGATCGAATGGAGGACCGTTGTGAGACCTGTTTTTGGTCTGCAGCTAACGTAGGAGCGGGAAGGGCAGCGTATGAGTCAGGATCAGAAAACTGACGATGTGCTTCTTGGAGGTACAGGGAACGGTCCCAGACGACGACTGCCCAGCGGCCGGGATTCGAACTCTCTGCCTAAGCATTGAAAGTCCAACGCTCTACCATTCGGCCACCCTGGCTCCCCAGAGAGAGAGAGAGAGAGAAAGAGAGAGAGAGAGGTCAGTTCCGTGAACTAAACATTTGACGTCAGCCTCAGGCAGGTCGTCATACAGAGAGAGAGAGATGACGTCAATTCCGTGAACTAAACTTTTGACGTCAGCCTCTAGCACTGCGATCGTCTGAGGATGCTTGTTCATGTCTTGTGATTTCCCTGTTGGCTTTGTGACTTCTCCGACTGAATTATTTTTCACATGAAATCTGGAAGATCTAAAGGGCTGATGAAATGTCTGAAGCAGTGACGATACTTGCAGATTTTGTCTGTGAACCAAACATTTGACGTCAGCCTCACGCTGCTCGTCTGACAGATGATACTTCTTCATATCTTGTGATTTCCTTGTTGCTTTTGTGACTTCCGTGACTGAATTAATTTTGACATAAAATCTGCAAGATCTAGAGAGCTGATGGAACGTGGACTTAAGTGCCTTGGATTGTACTTACGAAATTGCAAAACTGGACATTTTTTTGACCGGCGCTTCTCGCAGAAACATGAAAAAATGTGTTTATCTAAAAGCTCTGTTATTCTTAATACTAAAGCTATAATAGTGCAGTAGTTCACGTCATATGTGCAGTTGGCACAAGTGACAAAACTACCGGAATGATGAGTAATTTGAAGGAGTCTTTTCATAGATATTTGGCCTTATATGCAAACCACCCCTACCTCGGAAATATTTTTCTTACATAAAACCTGTCAGAGCTACAGAGCTGTGCTACGAAAACAGGCAGTACAATTGGATGATCTTCGCAATTTCAAAAAATGAAGCCATTCGAACATTTTTTTCGAAAAAATTCGTAACATGACCGATTTTTTAAAATCGGGGATAACTCCTTTGAAAATGCCGCAGGATAAAATTCGTGAAAGGTAGGTCTGGAGAAGGTGAATTCCCATTTTATCTCAAAGTAAAAAGGCCTCTAACGAGGTGGTTTAGGAGATAGCCATCATTACATTCGTCCGCACACACACACACACACAGACACACGTCTCACAACTCCCGCCAAAAAGAACGCAGCAGCATAGTGTGCACGTCGAGTGTCTATGACGCATATTTCGTTACGTCACTGTGTGCGTGAAAGTATGTAATGTGTGAAGAAACGTCACAGTTTTGTTTTGTATCACTGAAACTTGCTGCGCGTAGCAAAATCTGCCCCGTCTCATAAACAAGATGGCCACCAGCCCAATATGTTGTTTCCATTCAATGACCTGCTGTAGTCACAGTCGTAGTCGTTGTGTCATGTATGCAGCCCGCGCGCACACGCCGGAACGCAAGCTCTCTGACATCAAGCATGCTGACATAAAGAAAGTACTGAAAACCCTTATCGTGCCTCTATGCACTTGCAAAAACCCAAACACATGAGGTCGTGTGAGCTCGCCTAGCTGGTTGACGTCACAACTTGTTGGCGTATGCGAGGTTCTACATGGGTGAATGAATTCTTGTAATAAAGTCGTTCCCCTTTGACAGAGTTACTTCCCGCAGACCTGACTGACAGACGATTGCTTACTGGTATCGGAGAAGAGACCCTCTCTCTCTCTCTCTCGCCTTAGACGCGCGCTTGCGCGCGCACGCACGCACCCCCCCCCCCCTACACACACACACACACATTATGCAAAGACCTTGGAATCAGAAAGACGCGTCACTCCTGCCCTCGTAAGAGAGACATATAGCGGGACAACGCGAAGAGTTGTCTGCCCGCATTAGCGCGCATCCTAGATCTGGCCCCTATAGTGACAGCATGGCGGAAAGTGGAAAGCGATCACAAAAGCCGGGCATGCAATTGTGTTCTGCGCCGAATTGTTCAAATAACAGACAAATATAAACGGGGAAATACTCTTTTGGTATTCCTGTTGAAAAACAAACATTTTTTTTTTCGCTTTCTTGTCAAAAAAAAAAAAGACCTCAAGTGGTACGTGTGCATGCAGTGTAAACAAACAGTAAACACACGCGGCTGACGCAGATACAGCGTAATTTTTTTTTCCCTGGCAACTTTACAAATCACGGTGACTTAAATTGTGCTAGCGTCTACCTGCATCTAAATTCATAACACACACACACACACACACACACACACACACACAGTTGTCACTCATACGGCGGCAGGTACGTTCATCGGCACTTGTTCCAGTTCACATACTGTTGGGGGGAAATCTGTAGGTATGTACAGAACTCTTTTCTTAAAAATCAAGAGGTTTGCATGCAGTGTAAACAAACAGCAGTAAACACACGTGGCAGGCGCAGACATCAGGTTTTGGTGTTGTTTTTTGTTGTTTTGTTGGCGGTGGTGTTTTTTTGTTTTTTTAAACTTTACAAATAACGTTGACTTGAACTGTGCTAGCGTGACTGAATTAATTTTGACATCAAATCTGGAAGATCCAGAGAGCTGATGAAACGTGGACTTAAGTAGCTTCGATTGTAGTTAAGAAATTGGAAAATTGGAACTTTTTTGACCGGCGCTTCTCGCAGAAACGTGAAAAAATGTGTTTATCTAAAAGCTCTGTTATTCTTAATACTAAAGCTATAATAGTGCAGTAGTTCATGTCGTATGTACAGTTGGCACAAGTGACAAAAATACCGGAATGATGAGTAATTTGAAGGAGTCTTTTCATAGATATTTGGCCTTATATGCAAACCACCCCTACCTCGGAAATATTTTTCTTACACAAAACCTGTCAGAGCTACAGAGCTGTGCCACGAAAACAGGCAGTATAATTGGATGATCTTCCCAATTTCAGAAAATGAAGCCATTTGAACAATTTTATTTCGAAAAAATCGTAACATGACCGATTTTTTAAAATCGGCGATAACTCTTCTGAAAATGCGGCAGGATAAAAATCGTGAAAGGTAGCTCTGGAGAAGGTGAATTCCCATTTTATCTCAAAGTAAAAAGGCCTCCAACGAGGTGGTTTAGGAGATAGCCATCATTACATCCGTCCACACACACACACACACGTCTCACAACTCCCGCCAAAAAGAACGCAGCAGGATAGTGTGCACGTAAGGTGTCTATGACGCAGATTTCGTTACGTCACTGTGTGCGTGAAAGTAAGTATTGTGTGGAGAAACGTCACAGTCTTGTTTTGTATCACTGAAACTTGCTGCTGCGCGTAGCAAAATCTGCCCCGTCTCATAAAGTTGTTTCTCTATAGAGAAACAACTTAAAAACGACCAAACTAACCAAAAGGAGCTTGAAAACACATGAAAGCTCTTGCAAAACAAAAAAGAATAATAGGAAGCCGGAGATAAAAACATACATGGAAGAAAACAATGGCGTAAGGTTGTCACAACCCGCTTCGGGTCTGCTGAATAAATCCGCTGCGGCGGAGCTTTGTGCCGCGTTTTGTGTTTTGTGTGCACGTGCGTGTGTGAATGTCGTGTGACACGGATAGACCGTCAAGCACGGGCAGACCGTTAAGCACGGGTAGACCGTTAAGCACGGGTAGACCGTTAAGCACGGGCTCGACTAGCCTCGGGCCGCGTTGCTTACGCAAATGCGCTCGCGGGCGCTTGCGGAGGACGCTTTTCCTCGTTGGGAAACGGCCAATTAGAAAAAGGCGCTTTCAAAATGGCGGCTGAATCACGAACACGGTTGTTGGAAAGGCTGAAAAGGAAGAAGAAAACTCTAGTGCTCGCAGCTATTAGTCATCTTTTGAGCGCAGAAGACGACGTTTTTGAGGAGGAGCAATAATTACTGGCTTGGAGCATGACTATACCGCTAGTATGCATGTTCTGCTCGATGCAAAACGGAGACGTAAGGCACCCCTACGTACTCACTTTGACCACTCCTTCCCCACAAACACGCACAACATATCCCTGAATGACTGGCGACCACGGCCCGGTGCAATTAGCTCAAATTATTTTCATATACTATTCTGCACAATTACAAGTTGGGACAGAAGGTCTCCATCCACCCGCAAATTCATTTTAAGCCATTTCTTAGTTCCACTTCAACGAGGCCTTCGGTGGGCGCCGCCATCTTTGTTTACATAAAAACTGACCACGTGACCTTTTGCTCGCGGCGAACTACCTTCCCGGGCCGCTCGCTTACGTTCGCTTACGCTCTTCGCGAGCGGTCACGGAAACCGGATAACTACGCGCAGCGATCGCGGACGCACGCGGACGTTTTCGCTAGGAAACCCCCTCTCGGTCAGCACTTCGGACCGCGTGACCACCGTCCCTAAGCTACATGTATTGCCTTTTCGCCATTGACCGTGCGAGGGTGGACCGCTCGTCGCGGGCTAGCTCAACGCTAGGGGGAATCGGTTTCGACGACCGGATTCTGTAAAGCTGTTCGGTCAGCTGGGTGCAGCGCCAAGGTGTTTCCTGACGCTGGGATTCGAGGGCCGGACGGGTAGGTGTCATTTACCTAGGTGGGCCCTATTCAGTGCGCCGTTTGGGTGCGTGTAGCGGGCGGGACGTGGGCCCGGTCGTGCTGGGTCGAGCTGAGGGAGAAGCCTGCCCGAGTGGGTTTACCTTGACGTGTTTGTGTGTCCTACTCTATCTGCCTGTCTCTCTACGTTTGTGTATGTATGTCCGGTTAGCTTTGTATAAATAAAACTCTTATTCTAGACTAGCGTGGGGTAAGGCTACGGGACTGGCAAAAGCCTAGCACTGGGGACGTGGGGGGGAGGTGATTTTATGACCACCGGACTGATCCCGGCCATCCAGGCCTTTTTTCTCTTTGTTTTCCCTCCTCTTCTGGCGGTGACGTCCCTGTCTCGAGGCATCTCAGAGGGGAACGACCACTGAGACGGCGGAGCGCGGGACTGCTACGGGAGTTGGCTACAGTTCCCTGGATCGTGAGCACCCGACCGCCATGAAGGACTGCTGCGCATGAGCGCCTGGGACTGCTACGGGAGACAGCCACAGTCCACCGTCTACGGGAGACGACCAGTCCACAGTCTACTGGAGACGACCACAGTCCACAGACTACGGGGGACGACCACAGTCCACGAACTATCAGGCTGGTCACTCACTATCCCACTCCCTCAAGTGTCCTCGTGCGTGCTACGCGGCTGCCGGTTCCCTAGACTGCCTCATTACTTAGGACGATTCCCTAGAGCTAGAGTATTAATATGATGTGTAGTTGTCTTAGTTGTGTGTAGGGGAAGGGTGGGGTTCTGTGTATAAACTGTATCTAAGTGTAAATATTGTGTCCATTGCTGGTGTTCCGTGCGAGAGCGTGCTGAGTGAGTGCGCGTGTGACAAAGGTACAGTCAAGCTGTTAACAACGGGTAGAAACGGACAAAACGGTAGCACATGTAGGAGCAGTCGAATGAGATCAAATAGAAACGTAAAAGGGTAATGACTGCGAAGTGGTTACAAGTTAAGCAAATAAAAGCGACATAAAAGGGACAGAAACCACTTAACTTTGACAAAGGACGGCACAGGTCGACGTCGACCTGTGCCGTCCTTTGTCAAAGTTAAGTGGTTACAAAGTTAAGCCTGTCACGTGGCTAATCGGTCGAGGTCGTAGAGGATCTAGTGTCATTGGTAGAACTTGGAGAGGGGAGAACCGGCAACAATAACAACAAAACAGACAAAATAAAATGAAGTTTGGAGAAACAACTTTGTAGGACGGGGCCGTTCCTCCTTGTTTCAATTAACGCCACCAAGAGATGTGTCACGAGTCGCCTCTCTGTAACTGATTTAAATGTTTTCAAAACTTAGGTGTTCGGAATGACAGCCGCGACTGCATCAGTTTTTCTACCTCTTGTTTTCAAGTTTCAGTATCAAGTACCGGCACTGACACAAAATCACTGAATAACCTGAACTCAGTGACGCCGGCCGGCAAACCGCCACTGAATGAGGCGGCATCATAGTGCCGCAGAGGACTGCGATAAGTTGAAGTCAAATGCAGTAGCCGGTGACCTTGTCGTATACGATATTCACGGGAACTTGTAGTTCCGTCCGGAGGACTGAGTTTCTCTTTCAGTTTGCACGGCAATCGGCTGGGGGGGGGGGGGGGACACTGATCAGTGCCGCCGGCGGCGTCAAGTTGCACTGATTCGGAGCTCTACGACCGTGCTGACACCTTTGACTAGAAAATAAAGTTGAGTAAACATTGATGTCCTGAGTATTTTGTTCACCACCATCCCCCACCCCACCCCCTTCCTTTTGTTAATGTTGGCCACCGAAGAATGGACAAGATCTCTCTCTCTCTGAAGAAAATTCCAGACATTGTCGCTTCTGTGGACGTTGGTTCCGATAACATGTATATTGTCCGCACACAGCAAGACACAACACACGCCTGTCTGGTAGCGTGATGTCATGACCCGGCTGTAAACACATCTGCCACCGTTCTTGAGTTGGGTCAACCATTCGGCGCTCACCGTGACCTGCTGACCCAATGACCAGTCTGAGAGTAGGCGCATTAAGTTCCAAGGCCGGGTCAGTGATGCACGTGCCGCTTGGCGGCTCAGGACTGCTCCCAACGACAGAAGCGGTCAGTGGGTACGCCGGATGCAAATGAGTGTACGCTTCCTGCCAATTATCAACACTCAGGGCCCGTATGTAAAACTCGAGGTTAATTTAACCCACGGCTACGGGCCTAACCCAGACTAGGAGTAGGACAAAAGAAACCACAAAACAAAATTAAATTTAAAAAAAGGAAGTGAAGAAAGAAAGCGGACAGGAATCCTGTAACGGTATAGGCACCTTGCTGGAAAGGACCCGCTTCCTGATTTAAAACAAACAACTGAAAATGTAACCCTACGGCTAGTTTAGTTCGAGGTTAGACCCTAACCCAGGGCTAAACTCCCTAACCCCGACTTTTACATGCGGGCCCAGATGATTACATGTATTACCAGACATCCGTCATGGAATGATTCAGTTTCAGAATGTCCCAATGACACAGGTGTTTTGGTTTTGCGTTGTTTTCATGTTTAGGGCAAATGCCCTCTGTAATTTTTTTTTTTGTCAACTAGGACAAATGTCTTTTCATTGCTCCTAGGGACATGGAGCCCTGTATCAGTAATAATAATAATAATAACAACCTATTTTTGTGTAGGCGTTTTACCCAACTTCTCCAAGTGGCTCAAAGCGCCAAGAGCTGAACCCAACACGCACCCTCTTGTAAACCACACGCATTCTCACATACACTGGACAGGAACACAATTTAAGTTTCCGAAGTTAGAATTGCATATATTTTCAACTGCAGCATCACATTTCCGAAGCAGAGGCGGAGGAAGCCAGAGTACTCAGAGAGAGTCCCTGACGATCAGCCTGAATGAACGGTGTCACATACGAGAAGGAAAAAAGTCTGTGTCCCGAGTGGGACTTGAACCCGACCTTGCAAGTCTGAACCACTAGACGACCAACCTCCCCAAGGCCACCGACCACCTCAACATGTTCATGCAACAAGCACTTCTGTTTACACACAACTTAAACGTTTCATCAGGAGGGTTTCTTAATCTGTCCCTCTTGCAAAAGAAAATCATAGAGTTTCCTCGTTTTGTTCACGTCGATCTTGATGAGCGTCCGAGCTTGGGCCAGACGAAGCCCGTCATGCTTGCGGCATTCGTTGATCAACATCGTCCGGAACTCCAGGTACGCTTCTGGTACAAGCCGTACACGCTGACAAAGCTGAACAACAGACAAGAAGACAGTTTCGCACATAATAATGGGTATCATAGAGGCAATGAGTTTTTCAGCTCAAAGCGCCAGGCACTGAACTCGCACGCTCACGTGAACCACACATTCTCTCTCAAACAGAACATCAACACATTACATACACATGGAGCAAAGGGTCAATTCATCCTGGTTTGGAATTAAGAATCGCATTTATTTTCATGAGCTGAAAATATCCCAAAATGTTTAGCGAAAGGACATGTTTTGGACATGGTCAAGGGACAAGAAAAAAGTCAAATGCATGTTTCTGGATAGGCAGAATTACAGTGCGAAAACTTGTAACTGACAAAAACCTAATGCATCCTATAATGATATGTCTGTCAAACTGTCCATGGTCTTATCATGCAAGCTGTCAGTTGATGCCTTTAGCACAATGAACACAATGAAACTCACTGGACATAATGAAAATGATAAATAAATAAAACACCAAGATCTATCCTTACTTCTTTCTCGGCAGATGACAGGCGTTCACATGAAGGCAAGCCTTCAATGTCTAGCGGGGGTGCCACTCTCCGAGCTGGAAAAAAAAAAGAAAAAAAGATGAAGTAAATGGATAGATTATTATATAAATAATATTCAATAAGAATGTACATGTATCACATTCAAGAAACCATAAAAAAGAGAGGGTGCAACATTAACTTTTATGTTTGCATTATCTTGTAAAAGAGGTTTATAGTAAGGCCCCACAGATACGATCATCGTGTTCTGGTGTACTAGAACCCATTCAACACATAACCACAATGTCTGTGCTTCCTACAAACAGAAAGTGCACAGTTCTGTTTGGCATTCATCGTAGAGTTGCTTCAGTTTAAATGCAGCCACATTTTTTTGTCATCTTTGCACCACTGTGATTCTCGAATGTAACATATTGTTAAAATGAGTTTCAAGACAAAGTTGATATGATGATCATGTGTAGCTCTTTTCTGACTGCAGTACGAAGCCTCCATGCTTTTAACAACTGGTACTAGCCACCCACAGAACAAGAACCTTGTGACGTAAACCGTATTTACGTTTTCCCTCACAAGGCAAAGCTAGGGGGTCAATTAGCAGCTGCAGTTTCGGACACTGTGAAAATGAAAGTACGATACATGCCACCCATGCCAAACTTTACCTTAGTGACAGGCACAGTACTTACTTCCCTTATTTGGACAGAATGGGTATTTCAGGGACGCCCTCCCTCCCGCAGGAGCTCAGGGCGCCTTACAGTCAACACGCAACCACTCACACAGAAACGGAAACACGCGCAACATTCCTTCACACATACAGTTAACTACAAACACATAATGTGCAGCATCATACACGGCCTCCGCTGCCCCCGGCACACACACACACGACCAGCAAGATGATGATGTGGCAACAGCTATTGGTTAGGGGGAGTGAAGAGATGGGTTTTCAGATTTTGCTTGAAGGATGGTTTTGTGCCTGCATATCTGATTGATGCTGGGAGATCATTCCAGCAAGTCGGACCCTGGTATGAAAAACTACGCTGACCAAAGGTCTTTGTTCTGACTTAATGAGTTAATGTTAGTATATACTTACGAGCAGAGGTAGCGGCAGGTTGACAACTTTTGATGCATCACTCACTGCATGACGTTGAAGCCAAGACTGGCAAGCAGCCTCATCCTAAATGTTACAGAGAAAAAAAAAAAACCAAACACACATTCAAGAAAGATCTAAATTTTGCCATGACAGCAGTTTAGAAAGACTGACTGAAACAAAAATCATTTCCACTGATGAAACTAACGAACGAGATACAATACAGATGCAATGTTCTGTAAACTCATCATGCTGACCCTGATATGACTAATGACGTCCGACAGCAGATGGCGTTTATGTCTGGAGTTCAAACGCCGGGCCCGCAGCGCAATATATGGGCGGATACTGTGAAGTCTGGTCAACCCATTAGCACGATATTCCTTCAGTCTGTTGATCTCAGCCTTCAGCTCCTGGACATCTGTCCAAAAAAAAACACACACAAAAAAACACATTGTTTGTGAGCAGCATCAACATACGAATTAGACTGCAGTTCATAATTCTACCAAACTGATCAGTTGTTGGCTTGATTTGCTTGTTACTGTTGTTAAATCTGATAATACACAAAATATATACATGTACTAGTTTCTCCCTTTAGGGAAATTTGAGCTGCTTCCCCCGAGGGAAGTGCATCACAGCGGTGCAGCGCAACCCATTATGTATTCCTTTTTTCTTCTTAATATTGCTGGTAGAGGAAGGATGGATAACCAAGAACTAAACCCATAATGAGCAGCCCGGTAGCCAGGAAAAAACATATCACAAGCTCAACCTGGGCTCGAACCCACACTTCACTGCTGTGACAGCCGTTCAGTAGTGCAGCACTACCGTAGACCACCGCTCCCCCCCCCCCCCCCCGCCCCCCCCACCCCCCCCCCCCCCCCCCCCCCCCCCCCCCCCACCCCCCCCCCCCCCCCCCCCCCCCCCCCCCCCCCCCCCCCCCCCCCCCCCCCCCCCCCCCCCCCCCCCCCCCCCCCCCCCCCCCCCCCCCCCCCCCCCCCCCCCCCCCCCCCCCCCCCCCCCCCCCCCCCCCCCCCCCCCCCCCCCCCCCCCCCCCCCCCCCCCCCCCCCCCCCCCCCCCCCCCCCCCCCCCCCCCCCCCCCCCCCCCCCCCCCCCCCCCCGTTGGTAAAACCATCTGAGAATAGCACAGGAAATCTATACAGTGAATGTTATTGAGCACTTTACTAAAGATGCAGTTACGCTTGAGTCCACAATGACACCGACATAGACTTTCCTTACAATATAAAGTCCACTAAAGATCAGAATTCATTCATCAATGTCCCAATGTAGAGATCCCATGGGCAATCCTGAAAGTGATCTGTATCCATTTTGCTGTGTATCTTGTAAGTAAACATGAAGTGTGTCAATACTTGGAATAGTAAGCAAAACCAAACTCCAGCTAACGGCAGAAGTAGTATATCCGTACAATTCATTCCCTCCAAAAACTTCTCCCAGTCATCGGGCGACAGAAGTGTTGTGAAAACCCGCATGTCGTCCAAGAGCTGTCTCAGTCCTCGGTCGTGAGCGTGTCTCCAAGTAGCTGTAACACACAAATAGAAAGCTTTCACTCTAAGTACCGACATGTCTCGAAACTAAATCCTGAATCACTCCTCAAAACTGACATTTTCCACAAAAGTTACATGTATAGAGTTTTTATACTGCAAATGCACCACAGTACCTATAGGCTCGCTTTCAATTTGTTTGGATATAAGAACAATACCCAATCCTACCTACCCTTGCAAACTATTACCTCCCCCCACCTCTGTGTCACACACACACACACAATCAACAGGCCTTTATTCTCTTGTCTTAAAGACAATACGATGCACAAGAGAACACAGTATACAATCAAGTATACCACACCGCGTCAGCATGGACACGACTACACTTATAATCATAGCACATAACCACATTTGCATATAAAGCTTTTAATTAACACACAAACACACTGTTGTATGGTGAATGTTGGAAGAGCCCGCCATCTTACCAAGGAGTACGGTGACCATTTGGCCCACTCCTCACGTAGCGAATTCTTGTACTGACTGCGAAAGAAGTCTCATTCACTCACAAAAAAACTCGTGAGCGTGTAGAAAAGTTACAGCTGTGTGGAGTTTATGACAGCACGTCTCTTGTATCAGGTTGCACGTTCAAGCTTCACACACACGCGAGCTTCCCCCATTTCACAAACATCTCAGAGCCTTATATACAGTCTCAGAACTTTCTAGCACATTCCAGACTGACCTTCTATCATAAAGGAAATCACCTCATTACTATTTTGAAATTGAGAAGAATCCAGAATTATCGAGTACCGGCCCACTGAATCTAGGCACGTTATATAACCCCTTCGAAACGTAAACAACTCGTGACGAGGCAATTTGCACGAAATTCCAGGAAGACTCAGACCTTGACCCTTAACGCGTACCACCTCCCGTGGCAAAATCAGCTATAGTTACTATACAGTCAAAACAAGGTCGCCACTTCTAGAATTTTCGTGAAAAACAACAGACTTCTGATTCACGGAGAACAGATCTACATCATTAAAACACAATAAAACGAGATGAACTAAACGGGGCAACTTCTCTGTCCCACTCAACCTCCTAAAAAAAAACAACAACCACACAGCTATTAACAATCAGCACACTACACTACACAAACAAAACACACAGCCACACTCGTAACACACACACACACACACAAAAACAGTATCGGCTCCGACAGACTGCTCCTTCACACTATCTGTTACAGATTTTATGATTAATTTACATGTGACTGCATCTTTGCTTCCAGATATGTTTCATCCGATTGTGGCACTGACCAAAAAGTACTTAGTTATGACTTTACAATGCTTGAAGGCTATGCCTGCCACACTGGGCCCACTCACAAACTTTCTGTGTATGCTCCCTAGAGAGCTAGCAACCACACACACACACACACACACACACACACACACACACACACACACACAGATACAGTACGTACCATACTGCTTCTGCAGACTGATCAGGCCATACTCCTTCAAAATCCTGCAACACACAAGAGGAAGGTACGTGTACGTGGAAGCTGCAATGCACAATAACTTGGAAAACTAAATAAGTAAGGTGACTGCAGAAATGCCTGAATGGGAAAATGAAGTTCATAAAGCAAATATGCCAAAATTTGACAGAAATTTTGCAAAGTGTTACGAAAAAAAAAAGGTGATTTTAGATGAACATAACTACAAATCTGTAATTCAAACTTCATGCAGAATCAAACTGCAAAACTAAACACTACAAATAGTCAGCAGGAAAAAAAGCTGAGGCTTTCAGAACAGACGCCAAAAAAGTCGTTTATCAAGCTAAAGCATGCATAGCAAGGTCTCAGAAATGATTCTTCTTGGTTTGCGTCTCCCCTATCCACTGTCTCTGAGGGAATCAAGCCCGTGGTGGTTGGTTTCTGGCAGGTCAAACATCTTGACCCCGCACATAAAGGCGATATCAAAGACAAGGCACCAAGAAAGACAAATTTCCAGTTCTCAGCCAGAATTTAAACTCATGACCAAAGCGCAGAAAGTTTGATGACCTCAACTAGGCGGATCAAGCCTCTGACTAGGACAAGAAAATATAGTCACCTCTTTCTCCGATGTCTCTCTCTCAGTCGACGGTGGTAACTATGCAGCAAGGAAAACTTCATATCTGCAAAAATGAAAGAGAATCAAGACACCACCACAGAAAGGTTGCAGAGGGAGCTGCTGCAGTGCTGTAGGCCAGTATTCATCTGCTTTGAACTGATCATCAACATATTCTGAGGAGTTGTTACAGTCATATATACAGTTACCAGTGAATGACCAAAGCAACGGTACTTCTGCAATGGTTTCAGGGCTTCGTATCTATGGTAACTATAATACTAAATAGGTAACTATCTGGGCTGATCATCCATGCACTGGACATTTGTCCTGAACATCACTGTGGCACAGAAATGTGAGGGTTCCCCACTAGAAGGTACTATCAATACAGACAGAAAGAGGAGAGACAGTATGTTCTGGCATGGAATCCTCGATTATGTCCACCTTAGTTTTAGAAATTACTCAGTCTATGATCAATATCTGATGCAGATCTACAGAGATGCATCTAGGATTTCAAAAAAGTGGGGGCAATCCCCCCCTGCCTTCAAAAAAAGGGGGGACCTGGGAAAAACCTGTGTTTTGTTATCGCACAATGGTACCGCAATGCAGCCAACTTTTCATTAACTTATGCACATATTATTAAGTTATTACTTTTGTATTTTGTAATGCAAAGCTAGTCCTATCTGCACACACAAAAAACCCCCAACAAAACCAAAAAACTCACCTTTTAAAAGAAGTAATGGTTAGGTCTTAAAAATCCCTTTTATTTTTGCTTTAAATTCTTGCCTGTCCTCGGTGATAGAGGATCACATACACAATGGAATGTTTCAAAATACAGTCCAAAATAGTGATAGGGGGGCTTGAAAATTATTGCATTTTTGCCTCCCAGTACTACAGTTACACAACTTAATTCTTTTTCTTGTGCTTCATGCACAAAGTGCACCGCATTCCATCTTCTTCCTTCTTCAACCACGGCCATTTTTGGCCCACTCCGGCTGACACCTTGAATTTTTTTTGGTGCCGTTAGTTTCTAACTCCGTTTCGAGAACCGAATCGCTGTCAGCATCATCAGATGTGGTATCGCCGTGCTCGGTACTGGTAGTAGTCGCGGCCGGTGGATCGACTTTTTTTTTTTCCGATTTGTCATCTTTTTCTGCGTCGGACTCGGTACTCGTACTAGTGGTAGGCTTAGTCGAGCCGGGCTGATCTACTTTCTGCTTTTTGAAAGCAAAATGAAACAGTGCACTTGTTTGTAGGCTTACTTCTTTGCTGTCGCTAGTTTCTAACTCCGTTTCGAGAACCGAATCGCTGTCAGCATCATCAGATGCGGTATCGCCGTGAATTAAGTTTAGCAGCCTTCGACATCTTGAACGAAAAGCAGACGACAATTCTACTTCCGCTCCACGGAAAACCAAAATGTGGTTGGTCGGTTTAGCTTGACTTTCGTCAAAGAAAAAATTTCATTGGTCAAAAACGTTTATCGGAAACGCTTTCGCGTAGGAGACAGAAAATATCGGCAGCTGGAAAGGGGCCCTGCGGGGGTACTGTTGTATCGAAAAATTCCGTTGCGCTCTACTAACGCCGTAACGCGCGATCATTTTATTTTTTGCGCGCGGGCTCGCGCACCACACATCAATTTTTGCGCGATTTTCGAAAAACATGTGCAAATCCCGCAATCGCGCGTCCCTAGATGCATCTCTGGATCTATATGAAGTCCTGATCACTTGCAAGCCAAGTTCCTGAAATTTGTGTAACATGACCTGAACTAAATCACACAGATACTGGTAATTTGCATAAATTTATCCGAAACAAGCTGATGCATGATTGTTGTCACAAGCAACAAATGTATGGACAAAATGAAGGAAAAACAACAATATTCTCCCACCATTAATCAGTTTCTGGTCCTCTTCGTCATCCTCTGTCTCAGCAGGGTCAAAGGTCAGATTACAAATTTCCATTTCTGCAAAGTTGTCGTGTTCGACAGCAAAATCCCCGCGCGCAGCAGAGTACCCTGCCATGTCCGTGCACAAGTTGGATCCCTCTGCTGGCCTTGGGGGATCGTCTGACACTACGGACAAAGAGAAAGGTGTAAATACAATCATATATCCAAAGAGTTTCAAAATAATTGCAATTAGTTTTTCTGTCAATTTTCTTGGGTTTGGTAAAGCTCATATGGTTTAACGCTTTGGGTATTCTGAAAAAACAATGAACAAAAAAATTCTTAAAAAACAAATCGAAACTTCAAGAGGACATTAAAAAACGAGGAGGAATGGACCCATTCCATAAAGCCGTTTCTCCAAATTTCATTCTGTCTGTTGTTGTTGTTGCTGGTGTTTTTTGTTTGTTTTTGTCTTTCTCTCTTCAAATCTGTCAGACCTACCAAAGACACTAGATCTACTACGCTACAGCGGATCTAGAATCTTTGGATCTACTGACAGTAAAAGTGTGCTTGCCAAGAGAGACAGAAAGAGAGAGAGAGAAAGAGAAAGAGAGATAATGTCAATTCCATCGAAGGCAGTGACAATATTTACAGATTTTATCTGTGAACTAAACATCTGACATCAGAATCACACAGGTCATCTGACAAAGGATGCTTCTACATATGTTATGATTGTGTGTGCTTGGGAGTGGGGTAGGGTGCACTAAAAATACACTAACAATGTTAACCCCAGACTTACGTTTGAAAGTGACTGGTGCAGGAAAGATGTCTGGTTCATATTCTGGAAACACTGTATCATAAAAAGATATTGAAAAGTCAGAACTTCATGCAACAAATCCATCGAACACTTTCATCTGCTATCAAATACTTTTCTTTTTTATAAATTTTAAAAAATACTTTGGAAAATTATCAAGGAGAGAACTGAAAATAACATCTGGCAGAGCTAACACTGGAAGTATAGCCAGAAAGTTGA
This sequence comes from Batillaria attramentaria, assembly GCA_018292915.2. Taxonomy (NCBI): domain Eukaryota; kingdom Metazoa; phylum Mollusca; class Gastropoda; family Batillariidae; genus Batillaria; species Batillaria attramentaria. Next base: position 715,147 of record JACVVK020000260.1, read on the forward strand.
CCTATAACACCTCTTACTTTAGTTTTTCTTACGACTTATTTTATTATTGAACGTTTCCCTTTCCCAATACAGGCAACAACAACAAAATAAAAATAAAGCTGAAGCTTGGTAAGTGGAACAAAATACACAGACACAGAAGAAAAAACGCTCTAGACTTTTTAAGAAGGCCACAAGTAATTAACAAACCAGGTATCATGTTTCTGTATTTCCATACCTGGTAATGGTGGTTGTGGATTGTTGATGTAGCACTTGTTGTAATGACGCTCGCACTCGCTTCCACTTTTGTTCTTCATCTGAATCCCGATCTCCTTCCTGCACAATTATGTGTGTATTTAGATGATATGCATAAACTCTTTTTTTTTTTAATAAGAGAAAAAGCAAAAACTGTAGCAGGGCTTAAAATCCAGGCCACTCTTGTCACAGTTGCAGAGTTTTCAGCACTTCAGGGACCCTTATAAAACCAGAGCACAAGTTTGCCGTGACATTATTTGGCTTTTGCTCAGTGAGCGAGACACATCGCTACAGTGTCTAGCGAATGTTGAGTGCCGCACAATCTTTCTCGTTCAATGTCAAAACGCAAACTGAGCTGTGAAATCAGGCTGCCCTTGGCTTTTATTGGGGTTTCAGGGACGCTGAAAACTCTGCAAATGTGACAGAGTTGACTGTGCTTGCACGGTTGACTCTGTAAAAAATTTTCACACTTCAGAAAGTTTTTTGTTGGGAGCTTAGATCTCTAAGCATTGACCTCGCGTCTGCAAAAGCAGACATGCTAGAGGTGTCTGGGGGCATGCTCCCCCTGGATTTTTTTTTGGTGGATCGGACAAAAATCTATGCAACTGGTGCATTTGGGCATGATTTTAAGTGCTTCAGAGGAGGGAATACACGTTTTGGAGGAAGGAAAACTTTAATTTAAGGAGAAGGTGCAAATCCACCAAAAGGCGGAAGGTTTTAAGCCCTGATACAGTCATTTCATTTTAATGTTGAGTCACACTACTTTCATGGACCAATTCCATCTTTGTGGAGCCAACTCATGTTTTGGAACAGTTTTGCTCGTAAGTGAGCCTGTACACTCAAAATACTCATCTCAATGATTAGTACAGCTGTTAATGCGATACACTTTGTGCGAGCAGTTGAACATTTAAATACTACAATTGTTGTTACACTCCTGGAGCGCTCAGTGTGGTCACCGTTTCAGTGTGCTTCTGTTGCCAGCATTACAGACGGTCTCACTGTCCAGGTATCTCTACCTCTATAGATACCATGAAAACAGCACAGAACGAGCATAAAAATGGTAATATTAGCCCCTTTTTCGGTCTTTTTGTAAAAGAAGAACAAATACAAACCAGTTGCCATAACCAAAGTTTTCAATCGCCTGCAGTAACCGTAGCTCGTCACCTGCTGACCAGTGATTCTCATACAACGGGAAGTCATTCTTCTGTAAACAAACAAAAACAGGTAGTTCCAGTACGCCTGCGTGTGTGTGATCAACTCCATGCTGACTGAAGCAAATATAACTTTGACTACATACAGTCAAACACGCTCATGTCAAATTTGCAGTGGAATTGATTTTTGTTCAACTTATCTGTAGTTTGACTTAACTGTGGATGTGGCTGTGCGATTTAGTGTGTTTTGACACGATTGAAGAGCAGGAAACACTTTTTTTTGGGGGGGTGGGGAGAGAAATTTTAGCCAAAGGCTAAAATCTGTCAAAAGGTGGAAAATTGTATTCTGCCATGATATGCCTGTAGCACTTCACATACTATGCGGGTCCTACTATGACATAGGAAACTAACACTAGTAACAGGAAGAGTGGTTACAAGAGTGGACATGCACTTCTTTGACATGTCTCAATATGCACTTCACATACTATGATATAGTAGGAGTGGTCATTCTTGTGATCCCCTATTTGAAATCCTCGTGAAAAGCAATGTAGGCAGAGTTCTAGACGATGTGGACACTGAGCACAGCGGATGTACGGAGTCATGAGCACTGCCGAACAACCTGGGCACGCAATGGAATCGTCATCAGTGATGTCCATCATTGTTCCCTGAAAATGAATAAATACAGCTATGTTACATCACTTTACACTGTAACTGCTGTCTTCTGTATTGGCTGTAGTGAAAGCATTTGATGATCTGAGCGCGAATCTATGGTGCGCAGACTCCAACACAATCAGTGTCCATGCGCTTGTAAATCGCAGGAGATCTCCGTCGGAGATTCAATGTCTCTACTCGCACGGTTTGGACGAAACCCCGGCTGAAAACAGAATGCTTAGTGCTGTGTTTCCAGATGGTTCCACAGGATAAACTATGTCAAAACTTACATTTCCATAGGCATGAAAGCAAGAATATTTTCGCAGCAAAATCACGTGCCTCTGGCACGAATGTGCATTGTCCTTCAGATTCAGGCCCCGAAACTAAACAGAAAGTTAACCTTCCAAACACATGAATATCTTTATAAAGCACACTTACTTGTGTATAAATGAGAAAATAGCTGCAAACCTTACCGAATGTCCCATCTAGATGTCTCTGAATGTACGAACGTTGAAACAGAACACGACGCTCGCAATTTCCGCTCCAAGTTTTTCCAGGGGAGGTCACTCTAATTCCGCTGGTCCAGATATGGCGGTAAAGCATGATGCTTTCCACGCAGCAAGCAGACGATGACAGCAGTTACGTGTTTGTTGCGAAACTAGACAACGCTCGAAATGTTTCAAATATACTTAAAGCCATCCACTTCAAAGATGTAAGTTTAAAATATCGATAAAACAATCGAGTGTGTCAGTGTGAAACGGTGAGAAAGCCACAACCAACCCACCCATCCACACACACTAATAGTAATACACACACACACACACACACACACACACAATCATACACCATGCCGAAAAATAATAAGAAGTGATTTTACTAAAAATACAGACCATGTGTATAAGCCGGTGTTCACTTTCATTGTCACAACTGAATGCAGGTCGCATAAATGTTTGCTGATAAGTGGTATAACCAGTATAGAAACAAGTTATTGTCATGTCAAGCTGGATTGGTGCATCGTCAATCTATGACATGCCAGCATGAATTGATTCTGGCATAATTCGGGTGCTTACTTTACATCTATCCTTTGAAATCTGAATTGATGTAGAAGGATACACTTGCAGACAATACTGGGTGAACCAAACCAAAAAATTCCAGACAATCTCATTAATTTTTTTCTTCAGATTTTGAAATTAACAATATTGCACCTTTCACTTACCCAGACTGCAACAGTGTTTGTGACAAGTCAAGGTCTGAAGGTGACGGTGGAGGATGCCAAGTGCGTACAGGCCAACGCCTTCATCCAAGCCGCAGTCTTCCACCATTTTGTCTTGACCCAAGACCAGGTCACATTCAAAGTCAACTTGTCTGTACTTATTGTAAGTATTACAGCATTTTTATTTTCCCCCATCCTGTCCGTCTTTGCTGCACACTGAACCTTGAGGCACAGGAATAGAGGTAAATCTGTTGCTAGAGAGTGATGGTTGGTGTGCTACCCGGTAGGAGCTTGCCATGGGTGAAGGTAATAATCCCCACACATTTTGCTGTAGCCTCATTGTTCTGGTCAGTCAACCATGACGCCTTCGTGCAAGGCATACATTGAACTTTAATATTGGCGTCTTGTTCAGGAATGCCTGACTATCTTTGGAAGCGGCCCTGGGCCGAGTGCTGCCACCAGCATGAAGATGTGTTACGAAGGTTACGGGCGCCCCCTGGTGGTGATACTTGAGGAGGAAGGGGTGTTAACTGACTGCAGTCTGAAGACACTCGAACCGGATGAAGTGCTGGATTTTGACTTCTGCAGTACCAATGTCATCAACAAGATTATCATGAAGGTGTGAACTGCTGTTAATTAACTCTTGTGTGTGGTCATCCACTCTTAACAAAAAGAAAAAGAAAAAAAAAAAGGAAGAGCTTTTACCAGTGCAAAAGGGTCATCGTTTTGCTGTTAAAAACATTGCCACTATTTGGCCAATTGGGAAAATGATGTCTAGGCGTGTAGCAGAAATATTTTGATTTTAAAACAAAGATGTGGTGTGATTGTGAATATGTCATATATGTGCAACTTTAGTTTCTTGCTACACATTTTGCCTTTAGCTGTTTGCCATTTCTAGAGTGATTTGCTGGCTTGCAAGGGGTGGACATTGATAGCTGCAGATCTTCTGTGCATAGTCACCGATATTGTGACAAAGATCGTATCTCCATGTAACTTCTTTATTTCTGTCCTGTTCCCGACACAGAGCGAGTGTCTGAAGGAAGTGTTCAGTGAGCTGGACAACACCAGTGATGTACTACAGATCCTTATGTCACCAGACGCCCCTTATCTTCAACTCTCAACTTTCGGCAATTCTGGTAGTACTCATGTGAGTGCTTGAGACTTGTATGGGGCGGTCGGTGGTCTAGTGGTTAAGAGACTTGTCACCAATGCGAGAGGTCAGAGGTTCGAGGCCCATTCGGGGCGAAGAATTTTTCCTTCTCGTACGTGGCACCGTTCATTCGGGCCGATCGTCGGGAGTTCTCTCCGGGTATTCCGGCTTCCTCCCCCTCTGCTTTGGAAATGTTCAACCCACCAAAATATTTGATTTGAATTTTTTTAATTTGAAAAATAAATGCAATTCTAAATTCCGAAATTTAAATAGCTGAGCTGACCTTTCGCACCACGTGATTGTAATGTGTTTATGTCCAGTATGTGAGAGGATGCGTGTGATTCACGTGAGCGTGCGTGTTGGGTTCAGTTCGCGGCGCTTTGAGCCGATTCATGAAATTGGGAAAAGCGCCTACACAATACTATTATTATTTTCTCACCATATGCTATTAAGAAAGGAAAAAAAAATGGGGGGGGGGGGGGGGGGAGACATGCTCTGATACAGTAAAGTACTAGTATTCAAACTCATTAACTGTTCACTTTATTCCCAAATTTATGGTATTCCACGGTACTCTTCGCAAATTACGTATTCATTTATTGCCATGAACATATAAAAAAAAAAAGCATGTATTGTCTGGAGAAACGTCACAGCCTTGTTTTGTACCACTGAAACTGGCTGCTGCGCGCAGCGAAATCTGCCCCGTCCCATGAAGTTGTTTCTCTATAGAGAAACAACTTAAAAAAGGAGCTTATAGATTTGAATTCCTTCCCATTGATAACAGTGATGAAATGGGTGTATGTAAATTTGTGGTGGTTGAAATGTGAATATACATGATGCACATTTAGTTGATAGCTTTGCCTGTGACAGTGACTTGAGTAAAACCAGCCTGTTTGTGTTTGTTTTGTTCCAGTCATCGTTCTCTAAAGACTCGGACATGGTGGAGGCTTTTCAGTGCACACAGACACAGTCAAATAGGTAAGGGAGGGAAGCCAGATTCTGCTGCTGATTCTTCCCCTGAGCATCAGCAGTCGTACTATACGTCAGCTTCACTATCATTTCCTTTGTTGTGGTTGGCAACTTGCACTGGTGCAGTTTGCAGGGTGACCCCCTGGGCCCCCTAACATAGCACGCTCATGGCTTTGCCAATTCATCACTAAATGCTACAAAGTTCTCCTCCTTTTTGATCATTCATTTTAAGTGCTGAATTTCTAATAATAATTTTCATGTACTCTTATTTTTTCTTACAGAAATGTGGTGAGGGGGGGGGGGGGGGGGGTGCTGACCAAATAATAAGTATTGTATAGGCACTTTACCCAATTTCATGAATCAGCTCAAAGCGCCCCAAACTGAACCCAACACGCTCACGTGAATCACATGCATTCTCTCACACATTGGACATAAACACATTACAATCACGTGGTGCGAAGGGTCAGCTCAGCTATTTAAATTTCAGAATTTAGAATTGCATTTATTTTTCAAATTTTGTGGGCTGAACATTTCCAAAGCAGAGGGGGAGGAAGCCGGAGTACCCGGAGAGAACCCCCGACGATCGACCCGAATGAATGGTGCCACATACGAGAAGGAAAAATTCTTTGCCCCGAGTGGGACTCAAACCCCTGACCTCTCGCATTGGTGACAAGTCTCTTAACCACTAGACCACCGACTGCCCCAAATAAAAGTTGCAAAACTATTTGTTTTGAGGGAGTTATATTTTGAGGCGGTGGTCAAAGGAGTGGAGGTATCAGCTTTCAACCGCCTTTGACTTTCAGCCAACCAACAAAATACATCCGATTCTGTTCTGTGGCAGACAACTGCTAACACATGGGTTTACAAACTACAGGTACAAGATGCAGCTGCTACGACCGTCCTCAAAAGCCTTGGCGTTGTCTACGAGGATTTCCATCCGCACGGACGCACGTGGGTTTCTGTCTCTACAGTACATGATCAAGAATGACGATGGACAAGTCTGCTTTGTCGAGTTCTTTGTGAGTACCATGAGTAATAACTAATAAGACTTCTCTCATTGTTCGTTTCTTCTTTCTTTTTCCATCCTTCTTTAAGAGTAAGTTTATGATTGATGTGAGCATTTCACAGGACCTGCTGAATATTTCTTGCCATCATCATAGTTGTTAACAGCTTATAGCACTAGTCATTTGTAAGCCCAGGGTTTTACTCAGCAGGGCTGCCACTTTCTGAGAGACAAAAAGCCGGAAAACTGACCCTCAAAATCCGAATGGCCGGAAAGGCAGACTCCAGGGAGCCAGTGAAAGGAAGGACGTTGCCCAAAGAAAGGGGGGGGGGGGGCGCGGCAGCGTTCAAATGCGCAGACGAAAACCTTTACCAACCATAATACAACCCGCATTCCCATTTTGGACCAATCAGAGGAGCGGCCAGGCTTCGGCCCGCAAAGACAGCTTACCACAGTGCTATCGGGAACGTCCCTGACGAATATGAGAATATCAGGCGCAAAATGCACCTTACCCAGGAAGGCCAACGGTCCAGTGATAGACACAGACTCGCAATTTTTGGGCCGGAAAAGCAGGAAAACCGTTTAAAAAGCAGGAAAGCACTTCACAGCCGGTTCAAAAAGCAGGAATAGTGGCAGCCTTAAAGACGGAACATGCCAGATGAGAATCAAACCAAACCGGAACAAACGTTGCTAAGCCGGAACTCGGTACATTCTGAATTTTCCCAGGCCGGAATTCCGGCCACAGCCGGAAAAGTGGCACCCCTGGCTCAGTGTAGTAGGAAGAATACGGTTGGTTTGTTGAACGTCTGCCCACTGTGAGGGGGATTTTAAGACGGGGACTGTGGAACAAGCATACATGTACACATACGCGTTTTGGCCCTGCCCTTGGTCTGCCCCTCCATCTTAATTGTTACTCTTAGTGCTGTTCAACATAGTTAATGTGAGGCAATGTCTATTTCTTAAATTGTGTTTTAGCCAGTGACTGAGTGTGTGAGTGTGTAATGATGTATACATGTATGTCAGTTTTGTATTTCCGTGGTATGTTTGTGTATACATCTGTATTTATTAAGAGGAGCAAAACAAATTCTTCTTTGTAATTAAGACGCGAATAAATTTATCTGATCTTAAATCTGCCAACTTTCTCCTTCCTATTAGCTATCCGACTTCAGCATACTGCTAACGAAGGTCATCGTAGTTGTCCATATGCTTTTTCATTGCCTGTGCCGGTACTGAGAGCTTGTTTCCATGATCGGCATAATGTACAACTGTAAAAGGTTTTTGTTCGTTTTTACAGTGTGCACCGGATGAAGAGATAGATGAGCCAGGCCACTGAGTTGTCTCCCCTCAAGTATTCACCTGTAGGAAAGTGCGATGCCCGGATGTTGACTTTTTACGTTACTTGTGAGTTTGCACTGTTGATTGACTGAATATTTCTTGTGTGATTGAGAATCAACGTCGTTCATTTCAACCAGTCTGACTCAGCTGCGAGTGTGCATATATATATATATATATATTATATATATATATATACAGGGCTGCCACTTTCTGAGAGACAAAAAGCCTGAAAATTGACCCTCAAAATCTGAATGGAAGGAAAGCCAGACTCCAGAGAGCCAGTGGAAGGAAGGAAGGACTTTGCCCCCGAAGGAAGTGAAAAGCGGGGGTGGGGTGGGGGGGCGTGCTAACGTCCCCGAAGAATATGGGGCGCAAAATGCACCTTACCCGGAAAAGCTGACGGTCCAGCGATAGACTCGTGATTTTTTGGCCGGAAAAGCAGGAAAACGCTTTAAAAAGCAGGAAAGCTCTTCACAGCCAGTTAAAACATCAGGAAAGCTCTTCACAGCAGGTTCAAAAAGCAGGAAATCCTGCCACAGCAGGAAGAGTGGCAGCCCTGTATATATAAATTTCAGGGGGGTGTGCACATGAAAGCAAATGCTTCATGCATGGAAAGTGCACACAATGTTCATTTCACTGCAGCACTCAAACTACTACACAAACCACACATCTTTTGAACCGACAGTTTAGGAAATGTGTTGGGGGGGGGGGGGGGTGTCTTTCTCGTTTTATGACATGAACTCCGTGGTTTATTTCTAGGTCACTGTACATAGTCCTTACTGATTAATTTTAGAATAAAATGCCTGGTACTTGTCTCTTTATGTGTAAAACTTTCTGTGGTGGACCTCCACTCGTGGAACATATCCAGGGTTGAAAAGCTGAACCCTTCAAGATTTCACAGAGTTTAAAACTTCTGTTCAATGAAAGTTACACAGATACACAGAAAAAGAGTTTCAAAGGAAACACCTGTAAATGAGAGATTTGAGCAAGCGCTATGTTCTTGTATTTTCATGTTGAACAAAAAATGTTCATGACTGTATATTAAAAATAAATAAAGTAAGTTGACGAAAATGACAACTTTGTTTGTTGATGAGTTGTGGATATCGTGTGCTTTTGGAAGATGCGTGGAATGTGTAGAGAGGCTGCTGTGGAGGTGTTCATTTGGAAGAGGGTCGTGTCAATGTAGAAATAGTGGCCTTGAAAATGGATCAAGAACGCACAGTACACAAGTATACATCGTAATGTAGCAGCAGATGATAAGTGCATGCAACATTCTAACCATGTATCAGCCAATGGAAATCACATGCATTTCACTTCTTCACTGGGCCAAACACTGTATATACTAGCATTCACAGCCTTTGGCCAGGCACATACCAGATACACAACGCAACACAATACAGACATGATCTTTCAGCCAGACATGTTTTAGCAAGAATTTTAATTCAAGTCAAACATAAATCTGATTTAAAACGATCCTTGTCATCTTCCCACCTCCTGATGCTGCCAGTACATGTGTATATATATGATAAAGCAAACCTTATTGGAAAAAAAATTACATACCCATCAAGAAATCTGTATAATCACAGTCTTACATTCAGTCTTACCAAGCTATTGATCAACAGAGCCATAATAAAAGCAAAACAAGCGTATTTGTCATCATGTAAGAAGGCTTTGCAATATGATTAATCCATGCCAAGAAATAGCCACACTCGAATGTGTTCCTGCGGTCGCGAGAGTTGAACACGTACAAAACAATGCATTGGTATCTTCATTAATAAACAAAGATACAAATAAAATGAAAACTCAAACTAGAAGTTTCACTGATAGCTGACGTCTTCCCAGCAGCAAACAGTCTCAAGCCAACAGAATAAGAAAACTAACAGAAAAAGTACAAATCAGTCCCTTCAAACAGCATCAACAAAATCTGTTTTATCCTTTCACCACAGACTGCCTTCAACCTTCGGACATTACACTACTAGTTAGGCAAATATGAAATGGGTACACTGTACACTGTGATGGGTACACTGTACACTGTGATGGGTACACTGTACACTGTGATGGGTACACTGTACACTGTGATGGGTACACTGTACACTGTGATGGGTACACTGTAATAGGTACACTGTGATGGGTACACTGTGATGGGTACACTGTGATGGGTACACTGTAATAGGTACACTGTGATGGGTACACTGTGATGGGTACACTGTGATGGGTACACTGTACACTGTGATGGGTACACTGTACACTGTGATGGGTACACTGATGGGTACACTGATGGGTACACTGTACACTGATGGGTACACTGTACACTGTGATGGGTACACTGTACACTGTGATGGGTACACTGTACACTGTGATGGGTACACTGTAATAGGTACACTGTGATGGGTACACTGTGATGGGTACACTGTGATGGGTACACTGTAATAGGTACACTGTGATGGGTACACTGTGATGGGTACACTGTGATGGGTACACTGTACACTGTGATGGGTACACTGTACACTGTGATGGGTACACTGTACACTGTGATGGGTACACTGTAATAGGTACACTGTGATGGGTACACTGTGATGGGTACACTGTGATGGGTACACTGTAATAGGTACACTGTGATGGGTACACTGTGATGGGTACACTGTGATGGGTACACTGTACACTGTGATGGGTACACTGTACACTGTGATGGGTACACTACATGGGTACACTGATGGGTACACTGTACACTGATGGGTACACTGTACACTGTGATGGGTACACTGTACACTGTGATGGGTACACTGTACACTGTGATGGGTACACTGTAATAGGTACACTGTGATGGGTACACTGTGATGGGTACACTGTGATGGGTACACAGTACACTGTGATGGGTACACTGTGATGGGTACACTGTACACTGATGGGTACACTGTACACTGTGATGGGTACACTGTACACTGTGATGGGTACACTGTAATAGGTACACTGTGATGGGTACACTGTGATGGGTACACTGTGATGGGTACACTGTAATAGGTACACTGTGATGGGTACACTGTGATGGGTACACTGTGATGGGTACACTGTACACTGTGATGGGTACACTGTACACTGTGATGGGTACACTACATGGGTACACTGATGGGTACACTGTGATGGGTACACTGTGATGGGTACACTGTACACTGTGATGGGTACACTGTGATGGGTACACTGTACACTGTGATGGAACGTGGACACTTCCAATGGAGTCTCGCTCACTCGTGGGTTTACTGCTGAGGCTGGATGGCCACCATGTGAGAGTAGATCCACATCTGAAACACGGACTACAGTTCACAGCTACAGCCAAAGCAGTGATCATCAACTCTTTTTATCTCTTTTTGGATGTACATTGTGCTATCCATGGACATACGCATCCAGAAACACATTTTTACATACGCATCCAGAAACATTTTTACATACGCATCCAGAAACACATTCTTACATAGCCATACACAGACAAATCCATGCATACAAACATCCACCATTACACATGTAAACAAATCACAAACAAAAAAGGAAGCATATGCAAATATCCCTTGTAACATATGCATTAGTACATTTATTTATTTTGTTATTTACAGTCAACACCAACATCACTAACCCTAACCCAGAATTGACGAATGGATAGGTACTGGGTGGCGCTGCACCACAGTAACGCGCTTTCCCTGGGGGAAGCAGCCTGAATGTACCGAAAGGGACAATAAAGTAGTAAAAAACAAAACAACAAAACAACAACAAAACCACTCGTCTACAGGTTGTGTGAGGACCAAGGGGAAGCAACTGGATTTGGAGTGAGTCTTGACTAGCATTATATGGCCAACTTTGATCTGGGGTTGGGGGGTGGGGGGTTTAGAGGCTGTAGTAATCTTTGATGGGTTTGCTTGTTTTCTTGGAAATGTTTGTTGCACCTCTTCACAACAACCAGTCTTAAGAACAAAACACAAAGACTTACCGCAAGTTTTATTCTTTACATGTTTGAGATTCAAACTACGCTAACTTGGCTTACCTGTCCTGTGGATGCAGATGCATTAGGGTCGGACAGCGTGACGCGAGCCCCTAGCACCTTTCCTGTGTTGGATGCCTGGCAGTTGGGGCAGCAGACTAACTGAACGCTCGCCTCTAGCCCACCTGGCCACTGCTGGCATCGAGTATCTGTCACACATAAAACAATGGCAGTCTAAAGGCACCTATCCCAACACTACCATGTAAGACACAAAGTGGTGCAATGTCAGCCATTAAGTGGTGCAACATCAGACGCTAAGTGGTGCAATGTTAGACGCTAAGTGGTGCAATGTTAGCTGCTAAGTGGTGCCATGTTAGACGCTAAGTGGTGCCATGTTAGACGCTAAGTGGTGCAGTGTTTGATGCTAAGTGGTGCCATGTTATGATGTTAAACGCTAAGCGGTGCCATGTTAGACGCTAAGTGGTGCCATGTTAGATGCTAAGTGTTGCAATGTCAGACACTGAGTGAATGGGGCAATGTCAGACACTAAGTGGCGCAGTGTCAACACGAAGTAGTGCAATGTTAGATGCTATGTAGTGCAATGTTAGATGCTAAGTGGTTCAATGTTAGATACTACCCAAACTACAAAGAACGATCTGTAAACCTAGAGATGTTGACAGATGGGCTTTGAAGTAATGTATGTCTGTCCACATAGTCTAGTTTGTCAACCCTCAACCTTTTTAATATTTTATATCATTGTATTTTCTGGTCTTTTTTTTTCTGGTTCATCTTTTGATAGTATGCTCTTATATATATTACTTACTGTCTGTGGTGCTGTCAGCCACTTTCAGCTTCTGTGTGATGGACGCCCCGTAAAAGTACAACACCTCTGGACTGCTCTTGTCTGTGACTCCTTTCAAGAAGCTTGGCATCGTCTCACGTCGTTCGTAATCTGCCCAGACATTTCATAAAATCCCCTGAATAGGTGACAGTTTCAATCACAATACTAAGTAAGTAAATTCTGACGACAGTTTCTGAGTACTTCCAAATTCGATTCTAGTCCAATGAATGACATAAAAAGTAGCACTGCACAAATCGCTGCCCAGAGACGTTTCTGTTGCAAGTCTGAAAGTGTATACAAGGAGTTACAACAGTAGCAGTTTTGGGCAGTGAAATGATCAACGTGCCCCCTATGGAGCAGACCAAATTTGCATTGTTCGTAAGTGGACACAAATTAGACCAGCGCGTCTACTTTGTACCAGTGTCATGGGGAAGTCTCCGCATCTCACCTGAAGTCTTCACATCCTCTAGCAAGACATGGCCGCACGAGCCACACTTCATTGTCTTAGTTTCTTCCTGAAACAAACATCATCACTCTTAGATTTCAGCATCCACATACACTGACATCATTTCCAACAATCCACAGAAATCAGTATCCACATAACGAAAGGGGGTAGGTGGGCTTTGGTGGTTGTGTGTATGTGTGTGTGTGTGTGGGGGGGGGGGGGGGGCGCGGTGCACTGTGTATGTATTGTAATTTATATCCTCCACAGATCTGGATTCACAACTGATTCCCAGAGCACGGTGTTTGTAACCCAGTTACACCCACAGAAAGTGTGACTACAATTGAGAAGAGAGGCGTGCCTGATTAGCAACCTGCTTTTTAACAATTACTTGACCTCTGCAATACCTTGCTGACCTCGTCCATGAGGTCTGAAGTCCGTCCCTTTTTTGCCTCCCTAGTGCCCACGCTGAGTGAACGTCGCTTGGAGCCTCGCACACGTCGTTCCACCTTCCCTTGGTTGTCTGGGTTCGAATCCCCACTGCCTGCATCCTCAATGTGGCTAGCAACTTCCACGCTGTTCAATACATCACGAGTGGTCGTATTAGCAACAGACTCGACTGCATCCGTTGAAGATTGTGTCTCGTTACCACTAATGGCTTTGGTTGGAGTTTTACGGAATAACTGTTTCTTGTTGACCTTGGGGGCCGTGCACTGAGTGCTGGTAGTAGACTGCTGGCCCGAAGCGCCGACACTGGTGACACCAACACAAATAATGTCATCATCACACTGAGGAGGCTGACTGCTGCACTTCACAATGTGTGGCACTGATGCCTGTACTGCTTGCTCTGTCTGAGGTCTGACATCAGACTCGGACCCCGAACTTGCAGGGTTGGGAAGTATTATACCACTCAGCAAGGACCTCATTGTGCCACGGGGTGACTGAGATGGTGGGGTGTCATCAAACAAAGCAGGCGACACAGCACTGGTCGACTGGGAAGCCACAGGATGCGTGGTCGACTTGGGTGTGGTCGCACAGGTAGTCACTGAAACGTTCGCCAGTACATGAATATCAGTTTTCAGAATGAGGACTGTCAGCCTTAAAGAAATTGTCAGAATACCAAAAAGTTCATTGCTGGGCTAACTGTCCACCTTGTGTACCCTTGACTACAAAATATAATCAATTCACATGCATCGCTGGGCTAAGTGTCCGCTTGAATGTTTGACCGCTCACGCAAAGTGTAAACAACACTGCTTCACATTAAAAACTGTACTGATCATCAAGATAAGAGTATTTCAAGTGTACAGGCGCACTCACGGGTGAAACTGTTCCAAAACATAAGTTAGCTTTACAAAGAGGGAATTTACCCGTTGAAATCCTGCGTCCCGTGATAAAGAGTATTTAGACGAATTTCGAGTTTGCCTCTTCTATCATCCTACGGGCACATTTTGAATATTTCGTAAATTTTCTAAACCACTGAAAGTTCAACGCCAGCCAAATGTGAAACTACAGGGGACACTATATTATGGAGCATCTACAGTACCGGTATATGCAGGCTGGGGAACTGCTGAGGAGAAAAGGACTGAAACTAGGCTAGGGTGCAGAGCCAGCACCCTGCCGGAGGAACACGGGGGCACCGCCCCACTTCAGAGAACAAATTTTAGCATTTTTAAAGGCATTTAGAAGCCTCTCCTGGCACCCAAAAGTGAAATACTGCCTTAATGCTGACATACAAGTCTTCAAAAATACAGTTGGACCATCCCGTATGGCATTACATGTGTCATGAAAGTGTGTGCAACCTTTTTCCTCCTACCTTTCCTTTGGCTGAAACTTAGATTTTTTGGCTGAAAGGGTAGGAAATTTGGCTGAAAATTGCCAAATGACTGAAAATTCCCCAGGTATATGTACCTGCTTCAGGGTGGGATGTGACAGCACCCGGCGATCCCTGCCTGCCGCTGGACGATGGAACCGCTTGCATCTTCGATGTACCAGCTCCCTGAAGACTAGATACAAACAGATTCTTGGCCTCTTCCAGCGTTGGCGCCAGCACGATGCGTTGAATCATGGGAGGCACGGGCAGAACCTGTCCGCCAAAAGCCTGCTGGAACTGCGGTGGGAGAGAGATGAGCTGCTGTGTGGTGGAGGCGTAAGGCAGGACCAGCATGATGGGCTTCAAAGTGGGGTCCTTCAACGGCAGGAACAGCATGGACAAGCTGGGATCCAGTCCTGACGAGCCTGCAGCAAACAAGCCACTTCATTCATACTACTACTACTCCTACTTCTACTACAGATCACTTTTCCAGGGAGCAAAATCAGGCATTCAAATGGTCCAGGGTCAAAAAGGAGAACAAGTGTGTTGCATTTACCAAGGCTGAGATTTAGCAAGCCTGACTAAGGAGCCAGTCGGGCTCCCAACCAGGGAAGTTGAGGGAGCCCGACAATTTTTCAAGGAGCCCGACTCTTTGATGAGAAATTTTGCTATATCTGCGCTATTTTTAGACAAGTCTGCGCGATGGTGAAATGAGAGCTCTGGACGCTGAGGCGGTCAGTGGGTTCAGCGACGGCGTACGTGTGTATTGCCGCGTATTACCAGTCCAGTGCAGGTGTGTCAGTGAAAGGAATCTACTGATCGGGCTGGGAAATATCAAGGCGCCAGCCGGGCAATTGCAACTGAGGGAGTCCAAGGGAGTCCGACGTGATTTTTAGGCGCCTCGGGCGCCTGCTAAAGCTCAGCCCTGATTTACTGACAAAGTGGTAAAGCTAGGATCACACGTATGCACGGTCTCCTGGATTTTTTAAAAATTACACTAAAATCTGTGTAAATTTGTGCCCAAAGGGAGTGGGGGGGAGGGGGGGGGGGGTTGGTTGGTTGGCATGGCGGAAGAGAGGAGGGATGCCCAAGGACACAGAAGGCCACACATGCAGGTGCAATCTCTGAAAGGTTTGCTCTTTTACCTGCCCCACCTTTTGATGCCGGGACTGCTGCTGTAGATGGCAATAGAGACTGAGCCGCTGACAAAGTGCCACGTTTTGCTGAAGGAGCTTCAGGTAATGCGGTAACCAAGCCGGTTTGGGACGCAGGAGTTGGGAGTGCTGTAACACACAGTTTTGTCACTGGGGCTGCAGCTACAGTTGGTGACGTGGCAGCCACACTAGGTCTTGCTGCTGGAGTTGGCAACACCGGAAGCACGCCGCTTTTTGCTCCAGAGGCTGTAGAGAAAGTGACATTCCCTTTGTTTGTTGCCATGGTGGTGCCTGGCGTTCTGCTGAGATTCAGGTTGGCGGTGATTGATGGTGAGGTCCACGTGATGCGAATACTCGCTGTGGTGGTGGGGCCAACACCAAGGCTTGTAGGTTTGACAGAAGAGACTGGCGGCATCTGGCAGACGTTTGAGGAGGAATTTACCACAAACTGTTTGTGATGAGCGGTGTTGCCTACAGAAGGAGAACTCTGTACGGACGACTGCAAAACAGAGGGAACAAAATCATTACCACAGAATAGCAACTTACTGTACAACACATTCAATTTGAATAGAATTATCTACCTTGGTATCAGATCTGAATGGTTGAGTTGATACTTTAAAATGATTTCATAATAATAATAAATAATGTCTCCTCATGAAACTGTACACTTCCACAGATTTCAGAAACTGTCACTAGAAAACCAAAAACCAAGTCATACAACATGCTTTTGAACAATAAACTAAAGTTTGGCATCATTAGCTGTTCAGACACGCTCAGGGCAACACATTTCACACTCTTTCAAAACTATTTTCAAAACTGAGTTACGCCAAAACTGGTCAACAACAGCAATACACAGCATACATATTGATGATGTGCGCATACTTAAACCCCACTAGTCCGCAGGGACCACCTGTGAGCTGCAGATGACTTGACTTGCAGCAGGCGCTGGTCGTACATGTACCAACCAGCACGTGCCCAATATCAAATTACACTACAGCCAGAGCCTGACTGGCAAACTGTTCATTGCCCAACCATGGCCCATAACTCTGTAAGAGTCTGACGCCCCCCTCCCCATGTTAAGACTGGTTAAAAGTTTGATTTTTAAGATTTCAGGAGAGGATACTACATGCCTTCTAAAATGCTAAGATTTGTTTTCTTGCTTGCTAAGTGGGGCGCTGCCTTCGCAAGGCACAGGCCTTTTCTGCTAGGCCAGAGATCACTGCAGTGGCTTCTAGTGATCTGAACATTTAAAGTAAAACTGCAATTTATGCATGAATTTTAAGAGTTAAACCAAATAGTCAGCAACTCACAGTTCTCATCAGTGCGTTGGCGTTGGTTTGAGCTGATTGTGCCAGAGCCTGTAGAACCTGGGAGCTCGTACATCCCGGCGGCAGCTGCACTCCTCCGTTCTGGCCGTTGAATCCATGTGGGCTGGGCACTACAAACACCGTTTTTGGAGGAGGAGCTGGTGTCCCTGCTGAGAGAAATGCTGGGTGGATGGTTGAAGTGACTGGGAGGTGAGCAGCCTTCACAGCTGCCAAGGGCGTCAATGGAGATTGCGTAGTGGTGAGTGGTGAGGCTGGAACTGCGACGAGTGACGGGGAGAAGAGAGTGATGGGCACTGCAATGTTTAAAATTGATGATAGAATGAAATAGGTAATGCAATGTGTTTTGTTGTAAAAACTGGGATCGATTTTCTCGCGCGCCGTGCGACTATGTCTCATATTTTGATAAAATGTCGCATAGAAATTTTGCATAATGCGTCATATGTCACACGAACATGACACCACAAGCGCACTTGACAACGCGAAGCAGAGATGCGCTGTCTGTATCAGTCATAGAGTCTGTTACACTAATCTAATATTAGTGATGAGGCTTACTTATCCCGCTCGCCGCGCGCGCTGCCAGGAACTCTCGCTCAAAAGAGTTGCAAAAAATATTGTCGCGTTATCAGTTTTCTCAGTTCTGCGATCGAGAGGTCCTTTTCCGTTCAGAACCTGAACGTCACTGCACTTAGGAACAGGCTCTCGGCACAGACATGTGACAGAGTGATGCGGGTGAACTTGATTGTCTCATAGAAAATGAAAATGTCTCATAAAAATGACTGGTCAAGGAGACAATGTCTCATTGGCATATTTGAGTAAATCCATCCCTGTAAAAAAGAAAAAAAAAAAGGAATACATGGGGGTGTGTTGGAATACACAATCTCACACTTACACTCGAACATGGCAATTTTGAATATATACAGAGTGTTATGTGTGGAGATGTGTTGAAGAGCCCGTCATCTTATCGAGGCTAACGATGACACACAGGCGAACACTTCCTGACGTAGCGAGTACACAATATGCCCTAAACGTAGCAACTTCTCCGTCTCACTAAAACTAAAAAAACATTACAGCTGTTATCCTACAGCACACAAAACACAGCACACAACACACAGCACACAGCACACAACACACAGCACACAAACACACAAAACAAAACACAAACACAAACACACAGCCACGCTCGTAACACAGAGGAACATGAAATGTTAGTGCTGAACAGGATGGATTTACTCAAATATGCCAATGAGACATTGTCTCCTTGACCAGTCATTTTATGAGACATTTTCATTTTCTATGGGACAATCAAGTTCACCCGCATCACTCTGTCACATGTCTGTGCCGAGAGCCTGTTCCTAAGTGCAGTGACGTTCAGGTTATGAACGGAAAAGGACCTCTCGATCGCAGAACTGAGAATATTTTTTGCAACTCTTTCGAGCAAGAGTTCCTGGCAGCGCGCGCGGCGAGCGGGATAAGTAAGCCTCATCACAAAAATTAGACTAGTGTAACAGACTCTATGACTGACACAGACAGCGCATCTCTGCTTCGCGTTGTCAAGTGCACTTGTGATGTCATGTTCATGGCGACATATGACGCATTTTGCGAAATTTTTATGCGACATTTTATCAAAATATGAGACATAGTCGCATGGCGCGCGAGAAAATCGATCCCTGAACACCAATCCAAATGCAGCTATATATGTATATCATAATGCCCCTGCACCCATCCCAGGATGCTTGCCCACACACAAAGGCTCACACACAGCATACATACTTTGCACTACATACTTCAATACATTCTCTCTACACATCGGTAGCAACACCACAATCATGGCCGACAAATTATGTACATTGTTCATCCTGACTGTTCCCTCACCTTTACTCTGCAGCGCTGTAGGCAAGATGATTATCTTCTGCTGGCCCTTGGGAGTAGGGGTTTCCCTTACGTACGCGTTGAGTTTTGCCTGCGCCAGGGTCGTGCTGACAACCTGAGAGCTGCTGCTCCTGGCGAAAATACTCGCCACTTGAGCGGATCCAGCGTTCTGAGCATCAGGGCTTGTCAGCTGCTGTCTGCTTTGCGTCCCACCAGGCACCTTGCGTTCCAAGAACGGACTCGACCCAATGGCAGACTTCTTTCGTTCCCGCTCAATCAGAGACTCGCCCCCCTCCAGCGGTGTGCTATCCACTTTGACTGGCAGGCCACCAACGGTGAGGGGAGTGCTGGTCGCCGAAGGTGACCTGAGGTTGCTGACGTCATGGAGGGCGGAACGCGGAGAGTCATACAACCCAGACTGTGATGCTGGGGTGAGGGGGGTGGACATGAGGGAAGAGTCCACGCTGTCGGCAAACCAGAGAGAAAAATGACTAAGTGGTTCCTACAGTACAAAACACTATTGTACAGTGTACACATTAGTACGGTACATTCAGCCCTAATCTAGACCCTATTTGTGGCTACACTTCCAGTTTTGGTAAGCTATTTTGTTTTTTTCAGGTAGATGACCACCCTCAACTTACTGACAGCAACGTGCACACAACACACCCACCTTATTTAAAGCAACATTGTACAAAATGACTATTACTTTACTAAATTCATCCACTTCCAGTGGAGATGACATGCACAATTCACCTTTCCTCTCTTTGCTGTTCCTCAATGCGAGCTGATGTGAACTCGGACAGGGACTCCAACATGGCTGAACACTTGCGATGCACATGAAGTTTCTTTCGCACCCACTTGGACAAACCTAAAGCAGAAAAAGACAGTCCCCGAGTCAGTGCGACTGCTAGTGGAGCTGATGATTGAAAACCCCATTTAAAAATGTCAGCTGAAAAGTCAAAAGGAAAGAAAAGTATTTTTTAACACACTTTAAACACACTTGTGGTGAGGGGCTGCTGCTCGCACGGAGCCAGGCGGTAGACTGACGGGTTCACGTGGGCTATGGGGTGAGTAGGGGATTACACGTGACCAGGTTAGCTCACAGGGGTACACGTGAATTGTCTCAATTAGAGTCTGTGCTAGGGGGAGCACGATGGCTCTACTGACTGAAGTCGTGAGGGTAATAGGGGAACTCCTATAGTATCATGTCATCTGATATAACCGTAGGAGAAAAGTATTTTTTAACCCACTTTAAACACACTTACCATTTGCGTACTTGTTTGTGTTCTTCACAAATCTGTCATCAACAATTATCAGAGCTCCCCAGTCACGTCTGAAACAGAAATAGCCATTACAAAGAAAAGATATTCATTAAAAAAAAACCACACACACACACACATTCACTGAGCAACAGCTTATAAATGCCCCTTGTCACTGGTTTGAAACAGGAGAGAGCCCGACCGTGCACACATGCCAGTGCCTGTGTGTTTGAAATCACTATTGCGGCATACAGAAGATGTCATGTTCAAACAACAGCAAATCCTCCACTCACCTGTGCCGTATACACCTGCCCAGTGCCTGGTTGAGGGCACGGAACGCCTGGATCTCGTACCACAAGTGTCCCGACAGCAGGTGGCGTGATGCCTGGTACCGGTCATTGTATTTCCTCTTCAGCTCCACCTGTAGGACACAAGACAAACTGCACGTCTGCATTCAACATCTGGACAAATCGGCCAAGGCTGAGGGAGCGGCAGAATTATATGTCCATCTAGCTTGTTCTCATGAATGCATCAGTTTAGAACTTCTATTGTATTTACGCAATCACTTGACACACTTGTCAACAGAAAAGAGGATAGACACATAAACAGCACTTTTGTCTAAAATAATTTAGCTGGCAGTAGCGTGTGTGTGTGTGTGTGTGTGTGTGTGTGTGTGTGTTTTTATGTGTCAGTGCACGCGGACAAGACAAATTTACCTGGATGTCCTTGAAGTTAGGATATGGGATTCCAACCTGAAATGAAAAAAAAAACACAAAACACCAATCCATTAGCTGCTGAGATTTACTGACATCAATAGTGTTGTTGATCAGCCCTCCTCACAGATCTCTCCACATCACAACAGCTACTGACACAACTGGCAAAGGTCATAAACGAAAGGCAAAATTCATAAGCACAATATTTACAATGAAAACATGATCAGCACCACAACAGCCTACCGTGATCACAGCCCTGGCAAAGTTGTCGGCAAAGTCCATGCCTTCGCTGACCTTCCCGCGACAAACTGCGAAGAGTAGGGCCCCGTCTCCACTACTCTCACCCTCGTCTGAAACACAGCGCACAAAATCTGTTGATGCACGTACATCTCTGAACACCATCGCAAGTACACATTCACCGTACTGATCTTTTAACATCACAATGATCTCTTGAAGGCCCATGCAAAAGTTGCAGTTTGAGTTGAAATCTTCAGATCACTGGAAGCCACTGTTACGCAATCTGCAGCAGTATTCGAATTAGCAGGGAAGGCCCATGCCCAGGGCTGCCACTTTCTGAGAGACAAAAAGCCTGAAAATTGACCCTCAAAATCTGAATGGAAGGAAAGCCAGACTGGGGGGGGGGGGGGGGGGGGGGGGGCTTTAGCCCGCAAAGACAGCTTACCGCAATGCTATCGGGAACATCCCTGACGAATATGAGGCGCAAAATGCACCTTGCCCAGGAAGGCCGGCGGTCCAGCGATAGACACAGACTCGCGATTTTGGGGCCGGAAAAGCAGGAAAACGCTTTCAAAAGCAGGAGACAGCCGGTTCAAAAAGCAGGACAGCCTGCCACAGCAGGAAGACGCTTTAAAAAGCAGGAAAGCTCTTCACAGCCGGTTCAAAAAGCAGGAAATCCTGCCACAGCAGAAAGACGCTTTAAAAAGCAGGAAAGCTCTTCACAGCCGGTTCAAAAAGCAGGAAATCCTGCCACAGCAGAAAGACGCTTTAAAAAGCAGGAAAGCTCTTCACAGCCAGTTCAAAAAGCAGGAAATCCTGCCACAGCAGGAAGAGTGGCAGCCCTGCATGCCTTGCGTATTAGCGGCTTGAAGTAAATAATAATAATAACGGATATTTTTATGGCGCCTTATCTCGTACGGAGCTCTAGGCGCCTCACAGAAGTAAACAAAGAGAGTAAGACACTGGAACATGAAAAACGCACACACACACACACACACACACACACACACACACACACACACACACACACACACATGTCGGTTGTGACTTTGGCGCCGTCCAAACAACTAAGGTTCTTCTGGCGGCGTAGCAGAACGGAAGAGGAAAGTTTTTAAATTTGATTTGAAAGAAGTGTAGGAGTTTGCATGACGGATGTGGAAGGGCAACTGATTCCAGACTGCTGGACCAATATATTCAAAGGCACGCTGTCCTTGGGATTTCTTCTTGCGATGTGGAATTCTCAGGAGCCTGGTGTCGGAGGAAGATCGGAGAGTTCTGGAGGGACAGTATAGATGGAGTAGTTGAGACAGGTAAGGAGGAGCGGTGCCGGCAAGAGAAGTGAAGCACAGGCAAGCTATTTTGTATTGTATGCGGGCCTGTACAGGCAACCAGTGAAGCGTGGAAAGAAGCGGAGTGATGTGATCACGCTTGGGGGCTCTGCAGATGAGACGGGCAGCACAATTTTGAACTTTTTGGAGTTTCTGAACAAGATTGTGGCTTCTACTGGTGTGCAGTGGCTTGTGTCTTATCATATAGTGGGCAGGGGGCGGTCATGCACCAGCACGAGTGCGGCCAGATTCAAGGATCTACACAATAATCACATCTAAGCAAAACATGTGAAAGTGGTTGAGTATGAGACAATTCTGCCGGCATGAAAAGTCTGATTTGTTCAAAAGAAGAAAATACATGTAGTAACCTTCGTCTGTTCCCTGTTGTCCTCTCACCACACTGGAAAAGCTTAGCATGATCTGCTCAAAGTCCACTTTGTCTGAGCCGCGAGGTTCAGAAAACACCCGTTTCTCTGCCTCCAGCCTTCTCCATAGCCCTGTTGACTACAAGTACAAAACCTTTTTTTTAAATCATCTCAAAAGACAATGCAAGCTTTTATTTTCTTTTGCATTTTCAACATTCGACAGAGTGAGCCACTGCATTCTTTTTCTACATGTTTATGAACTGAAAAGATTACAACAATCTGACGAAGCAACCAACCTGTCTCTTCCTTTTCTTATTAACCATGGAATCTGGTGTTGGTTTTTTTTGTTTTTTGTTGGGTTTTTTTTTTTTTTTTTTTTTTGGGGGGGGGGGGGGGGGGGGTTGGTGTGTGTATTTTTTTTTTGTCTTTTTTTTTTTGGGGGGGGGGGGAGGGGGTGTCACGGAGAATGGAATCAGAAAAGACATACCTTCCATCTGTTGGACAATTTTTCTACAGCCTTGTAGGATGGAAGAAAGCACAGCACACCCTTTGGAACTTTCTGCAAAAAGAGGAAAAGCTACTCTGAACACACGATCAAGTAATATTATGTGCAGAACAAAAAGTTGAACAACTGTCTCAAGTTTTAATAAGAGCTTGGAAAGGCAGCCCAGCTGTGTGTGAGTGTGGGAGCATGCCTGTGGGCATGTGCGTGGGGTGTGTGTGCATGTGTGTGTGCATGGGTGTGGGTGTGTGTGCATGTGTGTGTGAAGTTGTCTATATTCTAGACCGTCCAACAACACAGCTGTGTGTGAGTGTGGGAGCATGCCTGTGGGCATGTGCGTGGGGTGTGTGTGCATGTGTGTGTGCATGGGTGTGGGTGTGTGTGCATGTGTGTGTGAAGTTGTCTATATTCTAGACCGTCCAACAACACAGCTGTACATAAGAAAGTTTCAGACAAAGACTCAAGCTTTCTTCCCACTTTAGCTGTCTATGGACACAAACTACATGTACAAAGGTGTGAAATCAAAACTCTGGTTTCCATCCCCCACCTTGCAGACCTCCAGAATTAGCTGGCCGAGCTGGTCCTGGAAGCCGAACGTCTCCATGTTGCGGTAAACAGCCTGTAGTGACGTACCATTGGGACCCTCGCCAATGGCACCAACCCACACCTACACACAAACATACAAAGACATGCACACCATTCATTTCAACCCACTTCGTGGTACCACTGTCTGAAAGGGGGGGGGGGGGGGGTGGCATGTCTTCCTACTGCACCGTGACTGTATGGGAATGATACTTAGACTAGGTTTGCATCTCAAATCTCACTATCAGTATAACCTCACATACAAGCAGTAAAAAGATGAAACTGAAGCCACCCGCTGGGGGCGTAGGAAAAGACATGTATCATTGGCTTGGTTATTAATGTGAAAAAGTTCAGTGTACCTGGGAGTCTTTGATGACGTGGTTCGCCTCCAGTACAACGGGGAACGGCAAACCCAGCTCGGACTGGAAAGAATCCATCGGTGACAAAGTGCCACTTGTGAGAATCACTGAGCGACACAGGCCGAAGTCCGCAAATCCCTGTACACACACACACACACAAACACACACACACACACACACACACACACACACACACACACACACACAAACACACGCTCAAATGTGTATCACAGGATGAACACAAAGGATGCTAAATTTATGAATTGATCCCAAATCCAATCACAAATGCAAGTCATTAGAAGAATACAGAACAAGTGACCACTGAATAAAATCACTTATCAATTAAAGATCACTCAAACAGACAGTCTGGAAGTTTACTGTCTTTTTTCAAATTTTAATTAAAATTGTGTTCAATGTCTCATTCCACTCTTTACTGTACAGTGACAAACGTGCCTTCAAATATAACCGCAATAACTTTTCTTCAAGCACGCAGTGTTCCCCCATTTTTTGGTCATGTCAATATTCAAGAAATTTGTGCGTGCGTGCGTGTGTGTGCATGCGTGTGTGTGCCTGCATGTGTGTGTGTGTGTGTGTGTATGTGTGTGTGTGTGTGTGTGTGCGTGCGTGCGTGTGCATGCGTGTGCACTACTCACAACAGCTGGGTTCATACACCAGAAGTTAAGAGTGAACACTTCCACTGGCACTGTTCTTCTTCCTGGTGAAGGGGGGGAAAAATTAATAAAGTGCATCAACATCTTTAACTACCACTCTTACAAGTTAGCTTACTAGGGAGTGACTGACAACATCAGCAGAAATAATTAAAAGAGGTAATAAGAAAATGTTAGCTAGCGATCTGAATGTCCACCAACAAATACATGGACTCGCAAGTTTCTACTGGCTTTGCTAACCTCAACATGGAATCTAAATCAAAATCAAGGATGTAGTGTACATGTACTGTTGTTTACCTCCAAAGTGTCTTCTCGAATTCAACCACGATCCATTCTGAAACAGTATGAAAATTGATAAAATATGTCTTCAACTAATATTGGAAAAATAGACCAAAAAAATGTTCTCAACAACACATACTCACTAATGAACTGAAACAGACATATGCACAGCCCAATCTGAAAATGTTAAATACTATTCACGCATTCACGTTTTCACTCCATACTGCGGTGCAGTGTATTAACAATCGTACTTACGTGATCAGCAGGCATGTAGCGGATGCTTTTCACAATGGAAGCTCTGAAAAAGAAAATCAAACCTTGCGCCATTAGAATTACGCTCACAACTTTGGGTACAGATGTATGAACAAGAAAAAAAAAAAAATAGGCGGGAGGACTGAAGAGTTTATGTGGGGTATGGGGTGAGTAGGGGATCACACGTGACCAGGTTAGCTCACAGGGGTACGCATGAATTCTCACAAATTAAAGCCCGTGCTGTGGATGGCACGATGGCTCTACTGACTGAAGTCGTGAAGGTATTAGAGAACTCCGATAGTATCGCATCATCTGGTATTTATAACCATAGGAGGAAACAAGGAGGAACGGCCCCGTCCTACAAAGTTGTTTCTCCAAACTTCATTTTATTTTGTCTTTGTTGTTATTGTTGCCGGTTCTCCCCTCTCCAAGTTCTACCAATGACACTAGATCCTCTACGACCTCGACCGATTAGCCACGTGACTGGGGGTGGGGCCGGGTGGGGGAAGAAGGGAGGGAGAGAGAGAGAGGCAGAGAGAGAGGGTGGGTGGGTGGGTGTTTAGGAGTTTAACGTCCTTTTCCCCCACATAAGGGTGATATCAAAGACGGGGCAACGAGAAAAAGGCCAGCACAAATATTTAGCCCCAGCGGCCAGGATTCGAACTCTCGGCCCAAGCATTTAAAGTCCAACGCTCTACCATTCGGCCACCCTGGCTCCCCAGAGAGAGAGAGAGAGAGAGACGTCAGTTCCGTGATCTAAACATTTGACGTCAGCCTCAGGCAGGTCGTCATACAGAGAGAGAGAGATGACGTCAATTCCGTGAAGTAAACTTTCGACGTCAGCCTCTAGCACTGAGGTCGTCTGAGGATGCTTGTTCATGAATGTCTTGTGATTTCCCTGTTGGCTTTGTGACTTCTCCGACTGAATTATTTTTCACGTGAAATCTGGAAGATCTAGAGGGCTGATGAAATGTCGGAAGCAGTGGCGATACTTGCAGATTTTGTCTGTGAACCAAACATTTGACGTCAGCCTCACGCTGCTCGTCTGACAGATGATACTTCTACATATCTTGTGATTTCCTTGTTGCTTTTGTGACTTCCGTGACTGAATTAATTTTGACATAATATTTGGAAGATCTAGAGAGCTGATGAAACGTGGACTTAAGTGCCTTGGTTTGTACTTACGAAATTGCAAAATTGGAACTTTTTTGACCGGCGCTTCTCGCAGAAACGTGAAAAATGTGTTTATCTAAAAGCTCTGCTATTCTTAATACTAAAGCTATAATAGTGCAGCAGTTCATGTCATATGTGCAGTTGGCACAAGTGACAAAAATACCGGAATGATGAGTAATTTGAAGGAGTCTTTTCATAGATATTTGGCCTTATATGCAAACCACCCCTACCTCGGAAATATTTTTCTTACACAAAACCTGGCAGAGCTACATAGCTGTGCTACGAAAACAGGCAGTATAATTGGATGATCTTCCCAATTTCAGAAAATGAAGCCATTTGAACATTTTGTTCGAAAAAATTCGTAACATGACCGATTTTTAAAAATCGGCGATAACTCTTTTGAAAATGCAGTAGGCTAAAAATCGTGAAAAATAGGTCCGGAGAAGGTGAATTCCCATTTTATCTCAAAGTAAAAAGGCCTCCAACGAGGTGGTTTAGGAGATAGCCATCATTACATCCGTCCACACACACACACACACACACACACACACACACACACACACACACGTCATTCCCGCCAAAAAGAACGCAGCAGCAAAGTGTGCACGTAAGGTGTCTATGACGCAGATTTCGTTACGTCACTGTGTGCGTGAAAGTAAGTATTGTGTGGAGAAACGTCACAGTCTTGTTTTGTATCACTGAAACTTGCTGCTGCGCGTAGCAAAATCTGCCCCGTCTCATAAAGTTGTTTCTCTATAGAGAAACAACTTAACAAGGGAATAAACAAATAAATACAGGATTTGCAAATTCCTGCAGAAACTACAGCAAGAAACACTACAAATCATCACGCAGCTAGATCACCTGAAGCAAGCACTAAACTCAGTCAGTCTGTTTTTAAATAAAGACTACCCATCACTCTAAACTAATGTCAATGTTATCTGCTTACAATGCCTCAAGTCTCTACCCCTGAACCTCACCTGTAGTCCTCAGCGTGCTTCATGTCATCCTTGTAGATATACTTCATGACCAGGAAGATGGACTCCAGCAATGTTATCTGCTTACAATGCCCCAAGTCTCTACCCCTGAATCTCACCTGTAGTCCTCAGCGTGCTTCATGTCATCCTTGTAGATATACTTCATGACCAGGAAGATGGACTCCAGCAATGTTATCTGCTTACAATGCCCCAAGTCTCTACCCCTGAATCTCACCTGTAGTCCTCAGCGTGCTTCATGTCATCCTTGTAGATATACTTCATGACCAGGAAGATGGACTCCAGCAATGTTATCTGCTTACCATGCCCCAAGTCTCTACCCCTGAACCTCACCTGTAGTCCTCAGCGTGCTTCATGTCATCCTTGTAGATATACTTCATGACCAGGAAGATGGACTCCAGCAATGTTATCTGCTTACAATGCCCCAAGTCTCTACCCCTGAACCTCACCTGTAGTCCTCAGCGTGCTTCATGTCATCCTTGTAGATATACTTCATGACCAGGAAGATGGACTCCAGCAGACCACCTGTGGCGGCACTCAGTGCTTCCGTTTGATCCTGTCCCGGGTTATTCATCCTCTCCTCCAACTCGGCCCCCTTGAGCTTCTCTAGTACGCTCTGTTTGAGGCATTACATTGTGTACATTCGTGTGTATTTTTCTGTGAACTCTGTCCAGCGGTGTGTGTGTATATGTGTGTGTGTGTGTGTGTGTGTGTGTGTGTGTGTGTATGTGTGTGTGCGTGTGTGTGTGTGTGTGTGTGTGTGTGTGTGCGCGTGCGTGACATAGGATAAGGCATAACTCGAGCTATGCAATTTGTACAAGATAATTTACTAATTTAAACAGTATCTGTGAGTGTGACAGTTTTCCTATCTGCACCAAGTATCGGTACTTCAGAAACCAAATCACAACAAGTAATAGTCACTAACATATCATGGATCTATCCGAAACTGGATCAACATCAGCTTGTGCACACGTGCTGCGTGGTGAACCTGTGTGTGCAACCATGCTCGTAAAATGCTTTTCATAAGCATGACCCTTCACACTCGCCAACCTCTCAATCAAAAATAATATTAAAAAAATCATCAGAATCATCTCACCGCCAGCTGCTGACATTTCTCGGGACCGAGGTCGAGTCTGCGAAGCTGAGCAACAATCTCAAAGCCGCTCCACAAACGATAGGACTGATCAAAGTCAACCTGGGTAAGTGACGAGGAGTGCTCGTCGATGAAGCTGTCCAGCTTGTGGCACTGTACACAGAACCACGAGGACGTAACACGAGTTGCTGAATTAAAAACTGAAGTTCTATTAGTATTACACAAAATATTAAATAAAATAAATTTGCCATGCCATCTTCACAGAATTCATTTACATTCACTACTGATTCACTAAAATACATACTATTATGGAAAAGAATTCTTTTTTCCAATAATTTTAGTATTGTTTAGTAGGATTAGAAGTTTATTATATGCCTTTTTCTACTCTCTAGTCAGTAAGTTGCAGAGGGAAACAACCTACAAGCCACCAGGAATCGAATGAGCCAAGGGTAGTTACTCAAAAATTAACTCCCCTTCCTCCACAAGTATAAGAACCAGTGGATAAGCGAATACAAAACATGTAAAACTTACAAGACCAAACCAGCAGGTTACACAACACAGGCTGTAGGAACATGCATCAAGCTAACGCTACGTACCATCTGCCTGAGCTTGGAAATGTCAGCCACATTCACATTCTTCTCCACTGAAAATTGTAATAATAATAATAATTAACAATAATAAGCTGCAGTCACCTTTCTATCCAAATCACAGATGTCATGACAAAATTATTTTCTTTTAAAACTTCCAAAACTCAACATATTCAACAATCGGCTCATAAAAACACAAAGCATGGAAGATACTGATACTTATCAGTGTAACTTGCTAACTAATCTTACGTCTCAAAAGCCCAAGCAAAAATCGCAATTTTACTTCAAATCTTCAAATCACTAGAAGCCACAGCTAGCCATTATGCAATCTGCAACGGTCTTGGGCCTAGCGGGGAAGGGTCACGCCTTGCATAATAGTGCAGCGATCGTCAAATGTGCCAGGACCATGGTAGCCATTCGGGCTACTGCCCTGAACAAAACTGGTAGCCCGAAAAAAATTCCGGAAGCCCGAATTTGGGTTTTTTCGCCGGCGGAGGAGCCACGACACCAGGTAGAAATCGCCACATGGTCTCTATCGGAAGCTCGCATCGCAGACCAGATGTTTTGAAAATACCGCAGTCGAAGCGCATGCGCGGAAACTGTACTATTGGCGGGCCCACAGCAGACAACATTGATGATAAAGAAGCTAAACACTTGACGGGAGTGGCTGCTAGGTTCTGATTCATCTCAGAATTCCTGCTCGCCATTCGGGCTACCGCTACCGGAGCTTTCACTCGCCCGACAGTAATTTGGTAGCGATAGCACGCGGGTGAGCGCATTTGACGATCGCTGATAGTGGCTTGAAGTGGCTCCTACGAGTGTGCAGTGGCTTGTTCTTTTTAACCAGTCTTACCATACAGTGGGCATGGGGATGGTTGAGCTCGGGCTCTTACGAGATACAGATAACTCCCTGGCTATGGAAGCATGCCGAGGCTGTCTACTGTCATTTGGTAAAAGTGATCTGGGCCTGTATGTAATAGTCGAGGTTAGGGCTTTTAGCCTTGGGTTAGAGTCTAATCTCAAACTAAACTAGCTCTAGGGTTAAATTCTCTGTTGTTGTTTTTTTTAAATCAAGAACCGGGCCCATTCCAACAAGGTGCCTAAGCCATTATAGAAGGATTTTTCTTCCTTTCTTCGCTTCCTTTTCTTATTCAATTTTGCTTTGGGGTTTCTCTTGTCCTAGTCTGGGTTAGGCCCGTAGCCGTGGGTTGAATTAACCTGACTTTTACATACGGGCCCTGAGAAACCCTTAGGCCTATATGATGGTAGAGTGGCTACCTCCTGTTTACAGAAATGGAAAGCAAACAAACACATGCACAACCTGTTTTTCATTAGCCATCAGTAACTGCACAGTGTTCAACACATGAAACAGAGAGATCAGTTAGTTGTCAAAATACAATTAACACTGAAACAGAGAGATCAATCAATGTTAATTGTAATTTGACAACTCATGCCGGCATTTCAGCATTGGCAGTAATGAATGGTTCTGGTCCCTCCAAAATCCAAAGGAGACAAACTTGTGATTCAGATTTTAAAAAAACAACAAAAAACTACGCACTGAGTTCATCCATATTCTGCAGGGCTCGCTGAATCTGTTCCTGTGTGAAGCTTTGACTGGCCGCCTCCCGAGCTGCGTCCTCAATGTTGTGCGCCTCATCCAGGAGGACGATCTGGTCTTTCAAATTAATCTCCATCTGTAATAATACAAGTAATATTACTAATAACAAACATAACATCAGTGGTGCTGTGGGTGTTTGAGCATGAAGAGGAAGCAACGTGTGCACATGCGTGAAGAAACTGACAGGTAGAGGGCTGACGGTCTAAAACACAAATTACAATCTATCAGACTGGGGAACTGCTGGCCTGAGGGAGAAAAATAGACTGAAACCTAGGCTGGGGTGCAGAGGAAGTGCACTACTGGGGGAACACAGGGGCAATGCCTCACTCCCTGAAACAAATTTTAGCTTTTTTAAAAGGCATTTTGTAGCCTCTCTTGGCACTCAAAAGTAAAATAATGCCGAGGTACTGACATGCAAGTGCCCACCCACCCCCTCAGCCGCAGCTTACATTTTTTTTCAAATAGGATACGAAATTTGGCTGAAAGTTGCCAGATGACTGAAAAATCCCCAGCCTCTGTCATCCATTGTTCCGAAACGCACACACACACACACACACTTAAATCCATCCATGATTACATACATCACCCACTGACTCAGTGAAAATGAAACAGAACATCACACGTTCACAGTTAAGCAGGGTTGCACATTTAAGTCGGTCCCAGGACATTGACCTATAAAAATTTCAAATGTCCTATTTTTCCCACCTCAAGCGGACATTTGTCCTATTAAAATTTTTATTGTCACTGAGTGGCCAGGACACTGTGTCCTATCACTTTGCTGTTTCCAGGACACTTTGTCCTATAGAAGCTGTGGAAAATGTGCAACCCTGGTTAAGGCTACATAACCATACACTATGATTAGTCAACACAGACGGACTGAGCTCGGGGGCCAAACTCTTTGTACTGTCTGTAATCTGACGGCAACCATTTCACTCTAATACATGTATCCCTTTTCTCCGAACACAGAGATCTCTCTGAAAACATGACTCACACTGTCTCTGATGAGGGGGTCGACCAAGTAGTTGTACGGACAGATGATAAGGTCAGACTGATCCTTCAGACCGCGAGTCAAAAAGTACGGGCAGGTCTGAAACAAACAAGATCACTTTTTACAACAAATTCACCCCTTCCCAACTACATGGCCTGCCAAACAGCAACAGTTTTCTCAGAATGTCACCTTTTCACAAACTGACTTCATCATAAAATGTTGGCATAGCCGAGCTTTTAAAAGACATTACAGAGAACATATTCACAGTATTTTTTTTTTTTTTTTAATCTAGTGACTGCTCTCACAAGGGACAGTTTATCAAAATGTGTGTGGAGAACTGCAATGACTGTTTCCATGAATTACCTCCCTTCCATTTTGTCCTTTCTAATGACCCTGAACCTGCTTAGAGTGACCCTTACTGTCTTTGATTTCTCTAGCAGCGACATTCACGACTGCACACGCTTACCTTTTTCTTGCGCATGAGAGTGACCATATCTTCCAAGTCCCAGGCTGAGCTCAGTCCCATACTCTTGATCGCATGCTGCGACTGATACTTCATCACGCGGTCCTTGAATCTGCAGCCCACCTCCTGCACACATGGCCGCGGAGTCAAGTTGTGCGCAAATACACGTATACGTACAGAAAGGGAAATAAAACAATTTAGTTATCAGTTATTATGAATTTTGTTATTTCTCTTTGTAGGGATCAGCATAGTACAATATTACTATTAACCCCCATCTCACACAACCTCTCACTGATACACACACTGTCGCTGAGAAACTGATGGGTTAGATGCCAAAGGCCTGACGGAAAAGGTGAGTCTTATTCTTAAGGTGTGACTTGAACTGGGGCAGTGTGGACCATGTTAGTATTGTTACAGATGTAGGACCGTGTAGTACTGTTGCACGTCTGGACCATGTAGTATTGTTACACATGTATGGATTGTGTATGTTTCACATGTATGGATTGTGTAGTATTGTAACACATACATGTATGGACTGTGTAGTATTGTTATACATACATGTACAGACTGTGTCGTATTTACACATGTATGGATTGTGTAGTATTGTTACACATGTATGGACCATGTAGTATTGTAATTATTATTGTTACACATGTACGGACCATGTAGTATTGTTACACATGTATGGACTGTGTAGTATTGTTACACATGTATGGACCATGTAGTATTGTTACACATGTATGGACTGTGTAGTATTGTTACACATGTACAGACCATGTAGTATTGTTACACATGTATGGACCATGTAGTATCGTTACACATGTACGGACCATGTAGTATTGTTTCACATGTATGGACCGTGTAGTATTGTTACACGTGTTTCACATCAATTTCAAGATGTCAACTGACCTTCACCAAATTCTGACAGCCTTCATTTTTGTTGAAAGAACAAGATACTTCTGGGTGGATACAAGTGTGTTCCCTGCTCGCCAGGATCGTCATTCTGTGGAAGTAAGACAAAGTAATACACACACACTGACATAAGCACGTGCACACACACACACACACACACTGCGGTCAGCACAAACCCAGCAAGTGGAGTTCAATAATCCATAGCTTCAATAGTTTCCACAATACTGTTTTCAGCACCAGACACCAAAAACACTCACGTGACGTCATGGTACGCCGTTTTCCGCAATTCCCGTACAATCTGTGCGACCTGTTTGTGCGTTCTAGTGCCGAAGTAGACTTTGGGAACCCTGAAAAGCAGACGGAACGTTCAGAAATTAAATTAATGGTAGTAAATTGGATGTAGTTTTAGAGGTCTGAATTTGTTTGCTTAACTACTAAAGTGACTTTAGAAAGAAAGGCCAGTGTCTCTCATAGGGCATAACACTTTACGCTCGCCAAAATGCGCGGTTGGTGCTCATCTCCGTGCACGCCGAAATGCGAGAATGGCGCCGAAAGGGTTAAAAATCCCACTCACGCAGACCACAGCAACAACTGTTCCTTACTTTCGCACTGGTGTTTTGTCATCTTTCCCACAGGAACACTGGGAGCATGGAGTGACAGCCACGTGCGTAGATGATGAAGTGCAAGCATTTGCATTTTCCTCCTCCGTATCCTTGGCAGGTGAAGCTGGGAATGGACTTGCAGGCGACGGGCTGTCTTCATACTCAATGGACAGGGGTTTGCGTTTCTTTTTTCTGGTGACCATCTGGAAAAGAAAAATAGAGTGTCTGTTAGCAAGGACTAAGCAGCTCTTTTTTTTTTTTCTTCACTATCTTTCCTTTCAAAACCTCTCCCTAAGCACCGTGAGCACTCAGGGTGGAGCCGTGCGCCATAACAAGTCTTCATCATCATCATCATCATCAAAATGCATGAATAAAATGTAACACACTGTGTATAGTTTTAAGTGCAGACCACACACACATAGTCACACACACACACACAGTCACACACACACACACAGTCACACATACACAGTCACACACACACACACAGTCACACACACACAGTCACACACACACACACACACACACACACACACACACACACACACACACAGTCACACACACACACAGTCACACACACACACACACAGTCACACACACACACACACAGTCACACACACACACACACACACACACACACACAGTCACACACACACACACACACACACACACACACAGAGTCACACACACACAGAGTCACACACACACACACACACACACAGTCACACACACACAGTCACACATACACAGTCACACACACACACAGTCACACACACACACACACACACACACACACACACAGAGCACTCACTCTCACACACACACACACACACACACACACAGCACTCACTCTCACTCACACAGTCACACATACAGCACACACACACACACACACACAGTCACACACACACACACAAACACACACACACACACACACACACACACACACACACACACACACACACAGCACTCACTCTCACTCACACACACACACACACACACACACACACACACACACACAGAGGACTTACAGAAGTTTTTCCAGCAGGTCTGAATTTTGTAAGGGGTTTGAATTCATCATCAGAATCATCAGAAGCTGAAAACAAACACAATCAAAAATTAAAATGAGATAAGCAGCATACCATCCCATAAGAATAACTCAAACTTTTATCTTTTAAGCAGTAAAGTTACAAAATTTCAAATGCCCACTGTATGATAAAGACTGGTTAAAAAGAACAAGCCACTGCACACCAGTAGGAGCCACTTGAAGCCACTATGATGCAAGTCGAGGACCTTCCCTGCTAGGCTGGAGACTGCTGCAGATTGCATGAGATGGATCCTAGTGATCAGAAGATTTCAGATAAAATTGTGATTTTTGCATGGGCTTAAGCAATTGTCCTTCGTGTGTACGGTCTGCCTCAGCGTTCTTTCACATTCTCATATTTAACTACGAGATGTGTTCATGAGTGACACCAAGAAATTCTGAAAATAACTGACCACACTGTGTTACTACGCATGTAATGCCTATGTGTGATCAGAGAGGCAGAGCTCCTGAGTGGAAACCGGATTGCCTATCTTTACCTTCAGCGAAAGAGAGCGCCCTCACGTCGTTATTAACGGCGCGCGAGTTTCTCCGTACCGTACCAACCTGCTACAGTGCGACTTCCTTATTTTTACCTCACTTTTGCAAAAAACAGAATTTCCGTTGGAGAGGATTGTGAAAAAAAGAAGAAAAAAAATTCCGTCACCCAGATGGAAGTGTGTCACCCATGTGTGTTTACTACTGGACTGCACGTGCACAAGAGTTACAAATAATACACACCAGCGACTGGACTTGTCTCCTTTTCTTCTTTAGCACTCACGCTGGTACTGGCAGTGACAGAGCTAGCACCCACAGCAGTGTTAATGTTATCAGCATCTGAAGTTGACAGTTTGGTGCCCACGTCAGCGTTGCTGGTTTGTGGGGGAGGGGGGTGAACTTCTTTACTGTGACAGCTGCAGCAGCATGCGCCCCCTTCATTTTCTGCAAAAATACATAACAATACATAATTACATTGTATAATTAATTTGTATGTCCCAAACTAGAACAGGGGACATGTCTGACAGGGGATTTAGTCTAGTGGTTAAGGCATCCAACCAAATTCTGAGTTGCCTGGTTCAAGTCCTCGGTAGGTAGGAATATGTTGGGAGTTTTCCTTATAAAATCGAGTCAAATCCAAGTGCAGGCTTGTTTATGGTGCCTGTTTTATTGTCATTTTTTACTCTTCTCATCTAAGGAAATGAACTGCTTCATAGTTAAAATCTCCTTACAAATTTAGGTTTTTTTTTTAAATTAATTTTTTATAGTGGGCAGAATTTCAATGCATAATTTGTATTGTACCAGTATAATAAATAACATTTAAATGAAACAGTACTCACCAGAAGCTTGCTTGGCAATTTCATCCTGTTGTTTAGCTGAAAAAAAGAGATGAAACTGAAATTAAAACAATCTGCAGCATTCAAATCAAAGTGCAGTTCACTCAAACCCTGACATACTGCAACTAGTGCAAGACAGCAAGTCAAAGATGACACAGACACCAAGACACCCTGCTGTGTTGTCTTTCAATTACAATCATCTCTATGACTGTCTCTTCCTCAGTCCTGAAAGTCTGATTTTTTTCCCACACTAGCCTTTGGTTAGTGACTCAGAAGTTTTACTAATCAAAGCAGAAAAGTTACTAGCCACACTTTAAAGTCACATGTCAACGATGCTCGGCATCAAGCGCAGCAACATGTGCCTTCCTCTTAGTTCTTACTGTGCCACACCAAATTTTCTTTCTTGAATTTGTCCGCAAAGTTACAAAGTCTGATCTGCCGACTTGTGAAAGTTTACGCAAGCAGATGGAAAAGCTCATTTTGTCTGCATTTTCGTCACACGAAAATAATTTTTAAGACCTCAGATGAGCGCTCAGCTGCTGTTGATTTTGCCTCTCCCGAAACGTTTGTCAGTTTTATTGCCATGCCACTGAAAAATCAACTTCATTTTACCACACTTACATCTGTCAAGTAAGTCTTAAATTTTACCTGCTAGCATTTTTTTCTACCCGCCATGACGAGTAAAATACTTGCCCTCTTCAAGTCTGCTTCCTTCTATAGTTACTAGGGACAAAACATAAATTGTTACACATTGTTGTGCATTTCTAGAGGGGAGCCGGGGTGGCCGAATGGTAGAGCGTTGGACTCTCAAATGATAATGCTCGGGTCGTGAGTTCGAATCCCACCGGCTGGGGCCAAATATTTGTGCTGGCATTTTTTC
The DNA here is from genome assembly GCA_018292915.2 of Batillaria attramentaria. Lineage (NCBI taxonomy): Eukaryota > Metazoa > Mollusca > Gastropoda > Batillariidae > Batillaria > Batillaria attramentaria. Next base: position 752,528 of record JACVVK020000260.1, read on the forward strand.
TCGTTGCCCCGTCTTTGATATATCACCCTTATGTGGTGGAAAAGGACGTTAAACTCCCAAACACCCACCCACACCCTTGTGCATTTCTATGCAACATACCACGCTCCTGGGCCTGCCAGGCCAAAGCAGAACAGAGGAGTGCCAGGGACTTGCCGCTGCCTGTCGGACTCTCTAACAGACAGTTCTGCTGCCGCTGGATTCCACGGATGATCTAGAAGAAATACAACATTTAGAGAGATCAGTGTCTTGAAAACTTGACCATGATGTTTAGGCAAAAAAAAAAAAAAAAAAAAAATGTTGTTTCTGGTAACATGGCTAAAAAAAAAAGGGTAGGTAGGTAGGTTTTTTCTTTCTTTCTTTTTTTAAACACCCCCATATCCAAGAACAAAGAAACAGGGTATTAATAAGAAATGATGCTCTGTGAAACTGCATTTAATATTATAACTATCTTTCCATATTTCGTTCTAATCTTGGGTCCGCGATGGCGCACGACTTCCCTGACAACAGGCGCATGAAAACCGAAACTGGTCGTGCTTGTATTTTTTCTCTTTTTTTTTTTCCAGCAGCCAAAAAAATTTTTTAGGGTCGGGTTACCAGAAACATTTTTTTTTTTTTTTTTGGCCTTAGCACAAGGATTGCTGCCTACATAAATACATGTACAGAAACTTCGCAATCTTCCATTACAATTTACAGTCACATCTCTATTGAGTCTAATTCAGTTTCATCCCACTGACTTTAAGTTTCTGGAACACCTAACTTTTGTACTGTAGTTAAAAAAAGCTTGAAGTGCAGTGACAACATAAATCATCAAAATAAGTGCAGCCAGCATATTATATCCTTAAACTGTTGTGTCTGAAATCACAGTATCACTACATGCACACACTGTATGCACACTGCTTAACTATTGGCGTATTGCTTTGGTATTCAGTATGTCAAACAAATTTCAGAAAATGTAAAATGTTTCAGTGTGTTTTTTACCTTATCCATCATGGAGAACTGTGAAGGGTACGGCTTGCAAGGAAACAGAACCGACAGTCCGCCGATCTTGAATTCCTTGTGATTACCCAAGCCACTCCCGGCAACACTAGTACTTGCCGTTGCTGACATTTTGGCAAGTGTTTAAGCATCCACAGATCTAGACCAGGGTAACTGTAGGACTCTGCATGATCAAATGACAGAAATGGCACCCCCAGAATCACCTTTACCATATATATACTACGCACGCTAACACCTAGGTGAATCTTCAAATTTTGAAATCAGTTCTTCCAAAGACGTGTATTCACAGTAGAAAAGCAGGTTCCCGAGGCACCGAGTTACTCCTTTGAGTCCCCACTGCTCGACTTCACAGTACCTGTTGAAGAAGTGCGAAAGTTACTGAAGCAGCTCAACCAGAACAAGGCAGCAGGGCCAGATGGGTTTCGACCCGTTATCCTAGTTAGGCTGGCAGATCTACTTGCGTGACGTGGCCAACAGCCAAAGTTTCTGGGAACCCCTCCCCACTCAATTTGACCCAATCTGCTATTACCCAACCTCCTAAACACATTTTTTTTTTACTGGCCTTTTCTTACTAGCCGCTTTTAGCTTCCAAAGAGTTTTTAGACCAGTTGATGAACAGGCCAAAGGCCTACAACATCAATGTTTTCAAGTTCAAGTCCGCCCGTTTCACTGCCACTGAGTTCAACAACATTCTCTCAATAGTCTCTCAAAGCCATTCCCGATTTGAACATTCAGATGGGAGGGTGACTATCAATCCTCGATGTACCGATTTACAGAATCATCTCAAACAAACATGCTGACGATTTTTTTGGGGCTAGGATCGTCCTTGGTCCTGGCAGTCGGACTTGAAACTTACCGCCATTCTTGTCCCAAAAACGCAAAGATAGAGTGCAGTCCCCTTTTGTGAACCGATGGCTCAGTGGGTTTTTGTTTTGTTTTGCTGCTGGGCCCGCACGTAAAAGTTGAGGTTAGGGATTTTAGCACCGGGCTAAAATCCGGCTAATCCCGAACTAAACTAGATCTAGGGTTAAATTTTCTGTTGTTTTTATTTTAATCAGGAAGCGGGGCCATTCCACCATCATGCCTAAGCCATCATTTTATTTAGTGGAAGGATTTTTTTTTTCTTCAAGTCAGTCCTTTCTTCGCTTCCTTTTTCTATTTAATTTTGTTTTGGTGTTTCTTTTGTCCTAGTCTGGGCGGTTAGGCCCGTAGCCGTGGGTTAAATTAACCTCGGGTTTTACATGCGGGCCCAGGACATCAGACATACTAGATGTACGTTTTTTTGTGGGTCATGCTCGCACGTGTATCATTGCCGGGCTGTCCAGCGCCGTCAGTGTCGGTTCCGGGCCATTAATTTTGGCACGGTAGGTGTTTATCAGTTCTGCCGAGAGTTTCGTCAGCCGGTGTCCGTTTTACGGGTTGCCGGGGGCTCACGGGACTGGGAGCCGCGGGTCGGGCTTCACTGGAGGTGGGGTCGATCCCTAATTCAGGCCGGTACGGCCAGTGACAGCAAACACGGCACTTGAATTGTGTTTGTTGTTGTTGTTGTTTTTATACAAGGTGTCGTGTCATTAAGACGTTCTCGCACCCACTGATCACAGTTACTAACTATCCGGTCACGGTGCGTGTGTGTCAACGGGCACTGACTGAGACGGTGTCTCTGTGTGTGTGTGTGTGTGTGTGTGTGTGTGTGTGTGTGTGTGTGTGTTTACTGGGGGAAATCATCAATGAAAACCAGCGAATATACACTGACTGACTGGCCGCCATGGGAACACGTACTGACTCAGTTAAATCGGCGAAAGTTGAGTTGACACAAACTGAACACCGGGCCGGCCACACTCAGTGACTGACCGACTGACACGCTGATCCACACACACACACACACACACACACACACACACACACACACACACACACACACACTGAAGACTGGACTCGGACGAATTGGCCCGTGATTGTTTTACACGTTCAGTGACTCAGTAAAGTTTATTCACGTTTGACACTGACTGACTGAGATCAGTTTCATTCGAGGGGCAGCCATACCAAACTGTAAGATTACACTGAGTAGTCAGTTGAGCCGGGATCCGAAGACTACCAGAGACAGTGAAGTCAGTCGGACATGGCCGGCATGTATTTCCAATTCAAGTTGCTACAGACATAACTTACTGACGATTCGTCCTGGCTAAACTGACCGACAGTGATCGTGACAACAAACTAATCGACTTTAAAAACTGTCACTGAAAAGCGGCAGGTTTGACTGATATGTCAGCGTCAGCAACTTGAATGGAAGTCAGTTTCCGTTGGCGTACGCCGAAAGTAATGGCAATGTTGCGCCCCGTCCGAAAAAGTACGCCGAAAAACGCGGGCAACACACTGACAGGCTCTTTAAATACTTGATTTACAAGTACGCCGGGAAGTCGTGCTGGCACTGTCGTCCCTCGCAATCGAAAACTGTTGGCAACACAGGCTCAACGTGAATCATAGTGTTTTTACACTGACTGCGTCATCACACAAATGCGTATCGTCGAGAAAATGCTAAACAAACAACTATGGAAAACAGACACGGTGTATGTGCTTTGAGAGTTGACAGTTTAGATATAACAACAACAACAACAACAAAATCAAAATTCTAGGAGCTCTGTATCGTAGTTTCCATGCTGAACTTCTTCCGACATGATGGTACACGAAGTAGGCGAAGTCCATGCAAAATGTTCGTGCTCGACATTAAAAAATGAACAGCGTAATAAAAAATGAACGTAACTGAGGGGGTGGATGTGTGGGAGTTTTTTATGTCCTTTTCCACCACATACGGGTGATATCAAAGACGGGGCAACGATGAAAAAGCCAGCACAATATTTGGTCCCAGCCGGGGTTCGAACTCACGACCCGAGCATTGGAAGTCGAACGTAATTCAGTGAATAGAAAGGGGGGAGGGGGGGGGGAGCTTTCAGAATCTGACATTCTCCGGCAGTCCTGACAAAATTAAAACTAGAAGTTGTCATTAGAAACTCCACTTTGGATCTTATAAGAAGAGACATGCTGTGACACTGACAAGTCAGCACAAAGTTGAAACTGTAGTCAATGTTCTACGATATGGGTAATCACAGTACTTGGATATATCCAAACTAGGTGACGACTGATCTAACGTCAGTCTTCGACACCACAATGGAAACTCCTGACAGCACTTGATTCTACTAGATTATCTTCGTCTGCTTCCGCTTGCCCTCTCAAAGAGGCACGTGACTCTCCGGCGTTTCTACTTATCATCTGTTTGCAAAAACTGATGGAGGGACAAAATGGCTGACGCGTTTTCTAGATACAGTTGTAATAACTGTCACAGACTGATGCTGAGGGTTTCGTGGTGAAAACCACAAGAAAAGTGTTTCTACGGCGTCCATGCTACACCAGACTGAGTGAGTTTCAACACTTATTCAGTTATGGAGCTCATGGAATAATTTCACAACTGAACTCATGCTGCGGCAGTTCCTAGCTGAAGTGAACTGTCTTGGCGCGCTCAATGCGAGGCATTTCTTGGCTGACTCCGACCTCAGACGAACCTTCACGTGCAGTAGCAATGCTCAGTTTCTCCACTTTCTGGGTCACGTCTTCTCGGTCATCACGACTCAGCCCACTCTTGCTGCTCTTCGTGCTCTTGGACGACCTTGGCCCTTGTCTCGTGCTGTGGCGTGTGCTCAGACGCGACCTCGTGCTCATACGTGTGGCTGACGTCATCGAGGACATCGACCGCTCTCGCTCAATGCGCTCCAGAAGGCTTGGGGCACTGTCAGGCAGCTTGGTCTTCATGCGGTACTTGAAGAACATGTGGTCGCTGTCCACGGAAGACTTGATACGGAGAAGCGCATTTCGCGTAAGCAGGTCCTCGTGTAAAGACTTCTGCTCCGTCAGGTAGGTGGCCATCAGCTCCTTGTCGAATCTTGGCAGCTCCCTGGCTTTCCGTTTTCTCTCTTCCTCTGCTTCTTTTTCCAGCCGCTCTCTTTCCTCCTCTTCTGTCTCGATGCGAGCGTTATGGATCGAGTTGTTCATGTTGAGTTTAGGCAGCACGCCGACCATGACCGGAGCGGCCACCACGCCCTGAGGGTGGTTCTGCCGACCTGGGAGACGCCTGGCCCGGGGGTCCATGATCTGAGGCATCTTCTCCTCTTCCTTTACCTCTTCCTCGACCGTCTCCTCTTCTTTCTTATCCTCCTCCTCCTCTCCGTCGTCGAACTTGAACAGATGCCGCGTTGCGATGGCCTCCTCTAGCATGTCGTCGAAAGTCCTGATGGATTCGCAAAAGTTCCTCTGACGTCCGAAGACCAAATTCCATTTGCGGAGCACGTCTCGTTTCTGGTTCTCGATATTCACGCGAGATCGTACAGTGTCCCTGTCATACTTCGATAGCATACGACTCAGGGCTTTCTTTTCATGTCGGTTGTCATGATAGATCACCTCCCCTGTGCGGCTTTTGGACACGCTTATCGCCCCTTTTAACACCCGGATCATCTGCAGAGTTTTGCGTTTGTCCGTCTCGCCGTCGATTGTATACAGCGCCTCTATACACGCTTCCATGGTGACGCTTTTTAGTCAGCTTTCAACAGACCACTCAATAATTTCACGTATTTCGACGTAGATGTCCAGTTAGTCACATCGTGTCCGTCATGGTCAGGATGTCACGTGATGCAGCCGGAATGACCCGCGGCAGGGACTTACGATGACCTCCCATAGGTCTTGAATCCTGAAAAGAGACGAGAGAAAGTTGTGTAGTTTTCGACAATAATCAAGTGTACATGGGCATGTAAGAGTACTCACACAATAGATCTATGAGAGTACAACCAGGGCGGTCAGACTGTTGTATACGAAGTGCACTGATCCTACACCGGTAAAATGAAATGAACCACAGAAGTCGGCGGGGGGCAGATAAGGCTGTCTGCCTTATGTCCGCTGTAAGAAGAGAAGTACATTTTGTAATAAAACTCGTCTGTATAGAACAACATAATAGTTTCAGTAGTGCTCAAAGAAAATTACCTAACTGTGGCCATAGTTCAGATGTCGAACAGCTCCGTGAACGTCCCATGTCTTACAATTATTTGCTCTCAGTGGTTCTCAGTTACTCCTAAATTTGTGACCAGTTTATCTCAGTCCAGATCTCATGTCCTTCCCCGCTGGTATATCTGCTTATATTATATCCATGTTCCGCGTCAAAAACCATAGACTTAACATTCGTGATGTTTACACAGAATCAACTGAAACAGACCGGCTATCAAAACGACAGCACTACGCGATGTTGTGCGAGTACCGAATGCCCCCAAGGGGCGGGTCAAAATATCGGATTCTGTAAAACCACAGACAAATAACAGGGTATTTCACAACTGACGTGCACTAATCAGTTTGGCCAGGGCTCATGCTAAGCTAATGATAGACCAGTACGAGCTATATATTCCATGTCAGCCTTTTGCCCCCCCCCCCCCCCTCAAATTCCTCGACGCTATTATTAGTGACATGCCCTGAGAACTAAGCTTGTTATCTCAACAACTTCGACTTATTGTCTTAGCGTCATCGGCTGTGAAACGAATAGAAGACTTTTAGTGAGTATTTCCGCCAGTGCAGGTGTCTGTCAAATCCGAGGATAATCTTGTATTGACGCTTCGCCAACATCTTATAACCCTGGACAGATTACGCATGACATGAGAATGTTGTCGACGTCCGTCTCATGAACATGTAGGTAACTTTCAGCTTTTCAATACTTGCTATACCCTGTGGTGTCAAGTCTTCCTACTAGAAAGTCTCAAATCAGCGGCTGCCGAGCACGAAAAGATCGCTGAACAGAAACTCTTGTGTAGCGTTTCCTTTTGTCGGGCAAAGAAGTACAGTCACAGTGTATATTATATTATATAGATTTTTTTCTACTTTATTGTCCCTTTCGGGAAATTCGGGCTACTTCCCCCGGAGGAAGCGCGTCGCTGCGGTGCATCTCCACCCAATAACTATGCTATTTTTCAATTTTGCTGAAATTGTTCAATGTTATATTATATTATATTATATTATATTATATTATATTATATTATATTATATTATATTGAGCGATAAAAGTTGATCTTTCACATAAGGAATAACATACTGGTTGGCAAGAGGACTGTTGAAAATAGAATGCTTACCAGTTACTGAGACCTCTCTCTCTCGTAATTTGTGATTTTCCATTGCAATGTTGCTATAAATGAATGTTTACTGGACATATTATAAGTTTATCTTGTTAATGCTCAAACCGGTGTCCTTGTATCTCCACTATACGCAAAGAGATAAATCTGTTTAAACCAAGAGCACGAGAAACAAGTCTGTTTTCGTACTGCAGTATGCGGCACGGACTTTCCGGACATCGCTCAATGCTTGCTCACAGAGAAGCTGGAGTCCGAGAGAGCTTGACCAGCCTCCCCCCAGCGTCAGTTGCCACTCTCTGTGACCCAGCCTGTGAAGCGGCAGGCTTGCCTCGAGATAGACCTGAGTGTCATGACTGCTTTCCGTGTGCTAGAAAATCACCATTCTCTCGGGGAAGTCTCAAGCCGAGGTTGCTTCGGCAGGTGTGCGTAAAATAATCCAAAGCAGGGTTGTACAGTAGATCGAGACTCTTGTCTCTTATGGTACCATTGACGCCATTGAAGTGGCGAGCGAGTGGTGCTCAGATTCAGTTAAGGGGAAAGCGTAAATTAATTTTCCGCAATGTCTTCTGCTTGAGGAAACTTTATGGCAGCAATAAAAGAGTCATGAGGAACCGCTTGAGCTCCTAGTCAGAAATTTAGGCGGAAACTTTTGAGGGTCTTGAATTCAACGCAGACAAGTGTTTATGAATGTCATTACATTATTACATGTACTCAAACCACACACACACACACACACACACACACACACACACACACACACACACACACACACGCGCACGCACGCACGCACGCACGCACGCACGCGCACACACACACACAAACACACACACTCACACACACACACACACACACACACACACACACACACACACACACACACACACACACACACACACACACACACACACACACACACACACACACACACACACACATTTTCTTACATGGGAAGGCAGAGTGTACAGAGATGACTCGGTCGGAACGCTCGAAAATTATAAACGAAATTGTTTTATCAACTCACCAACGTTTTGTGATGGTCGCTGAATTGTTTCAAACAACAAGACATTATTCGTCACCAACCTACTAGTCACAATGGCGAACCAAACCTCACTTCTATAATAATGCACAGGAACATGTCTACAGGCAGTGAAGAAAGTAAGGTTGCCCCGAGTCTCTCATTTCTTGGTCAAGCGAGACTCACCTCCTAGGACTTCAAGGAACGTAATCCCACTTCGGGTCTGCCCTGGGATTAAGCGGATTAAGCTGGATTAACGCACCCGGCTGTGCGCCAGTAAAGGAGAACTCGTTAGCGTTACGTTTGCTTTGCCTTGCGAGTTCTCTGTCGTGATGTCGCTTTGTTCTGGATATTGCTGGGTATTGTCTTTGTGCTGTGCATATTGGAGGCGCGGCGTTGAGAATTTCCTGGCTAGTTAAATTTGTCTTCTGTGAGTCACGGAGTAGTGAATGGTTTGACTGTGGGTGCAAAGCAAGTGTTAGCAACGAGCCGAAACACACGCACGCACGTACACACACACGCACGCATGCCGCGTCTCCACACACACACACACACACACACACACACACAGCCAAAGAGAGACAGACAGACAGACAGACACACAGAGACAGAGTCGCTGAAAGACTTTGTCGATCGGTGGGTGGTACAGGTATGGAGGCGTTACTGAGGCCAACAAAAGTCCCATTCCTCTACTATTAGAAGCTGCAAACTCACGAAAAGGAGCATCTATCCATTTGGCCAACAGCCTTTAAGTAAAGCTTTGTAAGCGGCAGTTTTCCCCTCAAAACTCATTACGAACTTCAACATAGAGACTTGAAACAAAGTTACAACGTCTATACGCAGCAACCATTCTTAGTATTTTTTTTTTAACAATCAGAGCTGCCTCGTATTGCGAGTTCATGCACTTGACCATTTGCAGCCTTAAAAAGACAACAACAACAAATAAGAATAAATAAATAAATAGTTTACTTTTTAGCACACAAAGAACACAGTTATCGAATATGACACCAGTGTTTAGTATAGCCTTTTAATTTCAACTGGCGGAATAAAGTTTATAAACTTAGAAGTGTAAATAAAGTTCATAAACTTAGAAGTATAAATAAAGTTCATAAACTTAGATGTATAAATAAAGTTCATCAACTTAGATGTATAAATAAAGTTTATAAACCTATATGTATAAATAAAGTTTATAAACTTAGAAGTGTAAATACAGTTTGTAAACTTAGAAATAAAACCTTCCATTACTGGCAATATTCTATTTGGTAACTCTACAAACTTACTCTGAAAAAGCTGGCCATCTCCGCTCAAGTTATTCCACAGTTCCATCACCGAGATTTGAATATGGAACCCAGTCACTAAATCCACAGAACTCGGAACTCGACCAGCAGTTCCAGTAGCCGACCTGCCAAAGGGGCACCTGGGTATGCACTGGCGAAAACTCCAGGGTGCTTGTAAGAGGTGCTCGCCTTGTGAGGGCGTACACTTTCAGATCCTGACGGTACCAAAGACTGGGCCTCAGTGGTCAACGTCGTTAGATTATTGTTGTTTTGCAGCTATACACATTAACGTACCGCGCACGAGTATTCCACGGTGTTGACTCTATTTCGGTTTTGACCCTGTATGCGAAAATCAGGCAAGATTAACGGTTTCTTCACGGTTCTTACTGCAGCAAACACGAGCATAATCAAAGTGCAACACGCCCAAACTTCAATCCTAAAATAAATATGATTTTTTTTTAGGAGAAGACACTGATGCACAACGTCAAACTGACTTTGTAGGAATTGAGTTAAGTGTGCTAAAACCAAGAGTTTTTGGTTGTTGTTGTTCTTCTTTTGCTGTTAATGTTTATATTTTATTGAAAGTTAGTTTATAGTTTACAGCATATTCGGATGTTGTTTTTTTTGGTTTTTGTTTTTGCAGGAAGTTTTGTATGAAAATATTTCAGCGTGACGAATCTTCCAACGTAAGTAGTTACAGCATCAAAATTGAAAGGTTATATTCTTTCAAATTAAAAAAACAACAACGAATATACAAGTATAGGCATGTCGAAGACGAGAAACATTTCATTTCAATAGAGAAGGTTTGCAGAAATCTTCTTCGCCTGGTTTCTTCGCTAGCGGGTGACGTCACTCTCCGCGCGAGCGCTTGCCGAGAAGTATTCTCTTCGCTGACGCGCACAGGGTTTGCACCGAGCACCGAGTGGTGGCTTGAATTTCATAGGGTTATGCCCCTTTGACCTACGGACAAGGAAAAATACGTGTTTCAACTACATCACAACAACTTGGCTGACCACGATGACAATTAAGTCTGTAGCTATTAGCTGTCGTGACAAGGGTTGCAAACGCATTCATGGCATAAAAATTACTCAAGAAATCTTGAAACAGCATTAGAATAAAGACAAATAACAGCCGTAAGAGGTGCTGACTCGAAGTCGATGAGGACCAAAACAACATCAGTCCTTGACCGATTTACCTGCCCTAACGATTGAACCCTGTTTTACAAAATAGAAGCATGGCAGCAATCATTATACATGTATATATGAGGGAAATATGCTACACAAACATAGGCATACCAATTTTTCAAGAAAATCCTTCACTAATCAATGTAAACGATAAACGAAATTGACTTCGTACAACTCACCGTTTCAGGGAAGAATCGGCGGGGTTTCTTCGTACCACTGCGCAGCCGGAAGTGTCAAAACGTCATAAGTAGGCCAAAGAGCTTAAAATAGACGGGGGATTCCCTTGGCGGCCGAAGAAGTAGCGAGTGCAAACCTTCCCTTAATCTCTCTTTCTCTCACTCTCTCTCTCTCTCTCCCCCCCCCCCTTCTCTCTCTCTCTCTCTCTCTCTCTCTCTCTCACACACACACACGCACGCGGACACACACACACACACACACACACACACACACACACACACACACACACACACACACACACACACACACACACACACACACACACACACACACACACACACACACACACAGAGGTGAAAAATAATACCGGCAACATAAAACAGTCCCCCAAGGTAAAACTGGAGCGATCAGGCTCATAACTACGGCTCTGCATTCATATCGGTCAGTGACTACAGGCTGCCCATTTGCTCTTTTACTGTGATTCAGCCCACTTGACCGTGAATTTCTCACTGTTCCACGTACGTCCCCGTAAAACACTCGGTGGTTGCTGAGGCGTGGAAACTCTCTGCTTGGCACTGATCCGCATTCTAAACACAACTTTGAGGTCTCGCGTTATTTGCTAGGCTCGGATTACTTTTACTCTCAATCGGTCGGTTGATCCGTTCGCTATGGGACATATTCGCGAGTGCTTGCAAGCGTACAGTCTAGAGGAGTATCTGGGGGTAGTTCGTAAAGTACAAACTCTTTAGTAAAGTACAAATTCCGAGCGACTGAGCATCCGGTTGTCTCGCTGGTTGTGCTGTGTGGTTGCTATTTTTGTTGTTTTAGAAATCTGTATTGTCGTCTTGTGTGTAAGCCGTGAGATGGTCTTTGTTGCTTGCGCGGCGTTAGGCCCTAAGCCGGCTAACTAACTAACCTCTTACTATTTAGCGGCAGAATTTTACGTGTGTGAGTTTGTGTTAGGGTGTGTGCGCGTGTGTGCTTACTTGAATGTCAAATTGTTTTTATCTCCTATTGTAATGGCGCCTGGAGGTTCCAATGAGGGACAGGCGTCACATTTAAATGAATTTTTTTAAATTATTATTATAGACTAGAGTTTGTCGCGCACTATTGGGAAAAAAAGTTGGAAATCTTCTGTCCGTAGCTCATCCAAGTCCTTGTCGCAGCAACAAATAAAAACTGAAACAAAGGGGTGTGGGTGGGAGTTTGGGGGTTTAACGTCCTCTTCCACCACATACGGGTGATATCAAAGACGGGGCACGATGAAAAAGCCAGAACAAATATTTTGCCCCAGCCGGGATACGAACTCACGACCCGAGCATTAGCAGTCCAACGCTCTACCATTCGGCCACCCCGGCTCCCCAACTGAAACAAAGAAGAACCTATAAAGGCATACATCTTAGTGTTGAAACTTTGTTCACGAGTTCGTAGATGAATGCTTCAAGTGTTGATTTACGATCTTGCGTTGAAACTTTGTACCTGCCGCCACCAGTAAACAGTACAGGCCCCTTTCGTCGTCTCGGATTTCCCACACATATAACACCAGCACCGCAGTACCAGTATCTGACAGACTAGCACTAAGCCAACAGAAGGGTACACACAAAGCGTAAGCGATCGAGGCGTCTGTTTGAGTATTGCTGTCACCCTTAACTAGCACAGCCTGTGGCAGTTTCTTTTGAAGTTCATCCTGCCACCAGACGCCATTGTATGGCATTCAGAGCGCCACCTGTTATAATGGTAGACTATTTCGAACCTGCATGAGCGCTCATCGACCGAAACTGTTCAACAGGAAGTTGTCTTCTGTGAGGAATCGTTAGCTCGGAATATGCCGTACGCATTTAGTTGTCAGCAACAACAGGAAATCAGAATCTCGTGACAAGGGACGCAAGCAAGGAGATTTTGAAAAAATGGACCCCTCCCCCCCCCCTCTATATCATTAGTTTTCATCTTTGTTTTTGAGTAGTTTGGAAATCGAGAAACGTTAAACAATTTTTAAAAAAAATTATATTTGCTGGTTGATTGAGGAACATATGATATGTGTCACTAAATCTGGTTTGGTTTCGTTGTTTATCTAGTTGTTTTGTATTTTGTTAGGTTTCTTTCTGCTAGTTTATATTGTATTTAAGAAATTGTCGATTACATTATGTAATCACCTAATTAAACGCCTGTGTACCTGCACTTGCCTCATTGTGACTATTTTTGTGGGTCAAGGGATCAGATTTCCGTATTTTAACCGCCCCGTACAAATTTCATACACTTGTCAGTTAAATTTGAGGGTTACCCACAGATGTGGTGCCCCAGTTCTCAGTCAACATCTCTCCTTCATTTGCCCGAGGTCTTGGGGCCGGAAATGCTTTGATGGTAAAGTGTGACTTTAAAGAATCCAATATCACACACGTATACGAACCCTGTCTATGTCACCTTGACCTCTGTGTCAGGCAACTGACGATGCAGGTGATGTTGGCTTGTGAGGAAACCCGCAGTGATTAAAGGTTGAACTTCTGGTGGTCGCTGTAGATTTCCGGCCTCCGGGTGTCAAGAAGTCACACCTTTCGTTTTAGCGACGCCTCGCTAAGGTCTAGTTTCAAAGGGAGTCTTGTTAGCTGAAATAATAAAAGATGTGTGTGTGTGTGTGTGTGTGCGTGCGTGCGTGCGTGCGTGCGTGCGTGCGTGCGTGCGTGCGTGTGTGTGTGTGTGTGTGTGTGTGTGTGTGTGTGTGTGTGTGTGTGTGTGTGTGTGTGTGTGTGTGTGTGCCGGTGTGTGTGTGTGCAAGTTTATCAAAAACAGTAAACTGGTATGAGACTTGTATATTTCGCAAATTAGTTAGCGACTGGAGTTGTGTACTTTTGTCAGTGTTATTGTACTCTTCGTGTGTTTTTATCCTGTCCTTTGTACAGTTGTGTAACAGTTGTGTGTTCAGATCATTCACGTTCACTCTGATGTTCTGCATTTTCTCCACACCCCAGAAGGGGCTACAGGAATAAACACTTTGACTTTTGACTTTGACTTTGACTTTGTGTGCGTGCGTGTGTGTGTGTGTGTGTGTGTGTGTGTGTGTGTGTGTGTGTGTGTGTGTGTGTGTGTGTGTGCGTGCGTGCGTGCGTGCGTGCGTGCGTGCGTGCGTGCGTGCGTGTGTGTGTGTGTGTGTGTGTGTGTGTGTGTGTGTGTGTGTGTGTGTGTGTGTGTGTGTGTGTGGTACCCTTTTTTTTTTCTACTCTGTCAGTTCAGAATGACCAAAAGCGATACACGCATCTTTGTTGTCGCTGGTTGGTTGGTTTGGTTTGGTTTGGTTTTTGGTTTGGTTTTGGTTTTGGTTTGGTTTATCTTGGTTTGGTGTTTGGTTTGGTTTGGTTTGGGTACTGATGGGTTTGGCTTGGCCGCTTTGTTCGGTTTTCAGTTTTTGGTTGTCAGTATGTATATGGTTTTTGTTTTGTTTGTTTATTTTGTTGTTCTAGCCTACTTTGTTGTTGTTGGTGATGGGTTTTTCTTTGTTGTTGTTGTTTTGGAGGGAGTTTACAACCCGGCCAAAGCACAGGTAAACTTTAAAAATAAAAAAAACAACATCATCCACTTTCTCCACGCATACCCACGCCGTAAACTCATAATTTACTGATGAACAGATAACAACCCCCCTCCTCCCCCTGCCCCCTCCCTCCACACACAGACACACATCCGCAAAGTAGGCGTGAAGAACGTTTAGCCACATGGAGCCACACTAACGGAGGCGGGAAATTGGCAAGTGTGAAAACCTGGCCCGGAATCGTGATTTGTGACGGACGTGGAGCGTGGTCAAATATTTGGACAGGCGCTGGCATTTGCTTTTGGCCTGGTGGTGCTGAGGGTGCGTTGTCTAACCCTATTAACCCCGCCTACCGGGCGCTCTCCTCACGTGCGCCTGTGTCGTCACTGTTAAAAAAAAAAAAATGTGGACATGCCTTCCCACACTCCTGTTTTTGTCGAAATGTTTCCAGTGATTTTCTTTTTATAATAAAATATTTATAAATAAGGTGCGAGTCTCGTTGCTCATGTTGTTTGCTACCTACAGACGGCCTAATTCGCAACAAGCAAAACCAACCAACCAACGGAGACTTGGGGGGGGGGGGGGGAGCTATCCTAAGGGAACAGGCGAACAGTCTATCTGAACTCGATTCAGTCCAGTGGGACTGTGAAGCCTCCGATTTGATGTATCCTTCACCGTGATGGACATAAACAGATCCGGTTATACAGACAAAGGAAATAGGTCCTCGGTGCAATGGAAGTGTCTCCCTCAAACAGAGTTCTGCGGCCAAAAGTCTTTCACAGCCCGAACTATGTGAAAAGATGACATTTGTGTCAAAAGAATTTATTTTTTTCAATCTTCGTTCTTTTGACCGGTCTCGTGTTGTTGTTCTTTTGTTCTCCGTCTCCTTGTCTTTTTTAATTTTTGTCTGTTTGTTGTTGTTGTTTGTTTGTGTGTGTGTGTGTGTGTGTGTGTGTGTGTGTGTGTGTGTGTGTGTGTGTGTGTGTGTGTGTGTGTGTGTGTGTGTGTGTGTGTGTGTGTGTGTGTGTGTGTTTAGCCGAATGGTAGAGCGTTGGACTCCCAATGCTCGGGGCGTGAGTTCGAATCCCGGCTGGAGCCACATATTTGTGCTGGCCATTTTCTCGTTGCCCCGTCTTTGACATCACCCATATGTGGTGGAAAAGGACGTAAAACTCTCAAACACCCACCAAACCACCCTGTAATAAGTTTTTTTTTGTACTGTCAGTTGTTTTTTTCAGGTGGATAAAAACACCAATGCAATGGAATGCATTTAACGAAAGCTTTGTCGCTTGCTGTTTACATGTCCACGATGCACCTCCTACACACTAAAAAAAAAAAAAAAAAAAGAACAAAAAAAAGGAAATTTGGCAGAATTAAATGCATTCATTAAAGCTTTCAACGCAAATAAGCGCAATAGCCACATCCTTTATAGGCGTCTGATTGCATGAGCGCTTGTTTGACTGACCTGAATTGAGATAAACTAGTAACTAGGATGTTTGTGCATGTCAGAAAATAATTCCAACGAAGAAATAAATTATAATCTCATTAAAATTAGCCAAAGCGGAGAACGAGGATGGCGCGGGGTGAAAAGTCAGACGTCCAAACACGGAGGGGAGTAGTTGGGTGTGAACGTGTCTCTTGCAACTACAACACCAAATGTACATTCGAATCCCCCCCCCCTCTCTCTCTCTCTCTCCCAACATGTACATATTTACATAATCGTGTAATAAGCTTATTCGCCGCCTTCCTGTATTTCAGTTTTAATGTCTATAATGTATATAATCCTTAGCTTACTTTTACTCTCGTACTGTAGTCTAGCAACGGCAAGGTTGCAAACTGGCCTTTTGGCCAAAATCTTCTACCGCTGGAAAATGAAGGATTCATTGTCATTGTCATTGTCATTGTTATTGTCATTTTCTCTCTCTCTCTCTCTCTCTCTCTCTTTATATCGTGTAATGGCATTTTTTTGCGCACGCGCTTAAAATAGTACATATATGCATACACAAGTCAATAAAGTATGTAATGAAATACACCTGAACCCCTTCCATAACATTTTTTGGAAAGTTGAACATTTTTGAAGTCTCAATAGGTACGACAGGCATACAACAGAGTGTGGAAAACTTGTCATCGAATGTGCTGAATCTGTGCAATAGGATCAGTCACTTGGGACACAATATACCATCTGAAATCATTTGTGGTGACTCTGGCCGTCGTATATATATTGTTCAAGGAGCGTCAGTATCGCGTACTGAGCAGACGACGTTATTTAGTTGCGGACTGAGGACCAGCTGGTGCTGACTGGTAGCAATTTTTTTGTTTAACTGAAGAAAATTTGTCCAAGTCTGTTCAGGAATGGATCGTAGGCTCAAAGAACGTCGTATTTTTCTCATATTAGGAGCCACAAAGTCACGAACACGGTGGCAATGGCCGAATGAAACATCCTTCTGTCTGGCAAACAGTCTTACAGCTTTGAAAGCGGCAGTTTTTTTTTATCTCAGCGGCGTTACAAACATGCTACAACAACAACAACAACAACAACTACTACTACTACTACTGCTACTGCTGCTACTGCTGCTGCTGCTACTGCTGCTGCTGCTGCTGCTGCTACTACTACTGCTGCTGCTGCTGCTACTGCTGCTGCTGCTGCTACTGCTGCTGCTGCTGCTGCTGCTGCTACTACTGCTGCTACTGCTGCTACTGCTGCTGCTGCTGCTGCTGCTGCTACTACTGCTGCTACTGCTGCTACTGCTACTGCTGCTGCTACTACTGCTGCTGCTGCTGCTACTGCTGCTGCTGCTGCTGCTGCTGCTACTACTGCTGCTACTGCTGCTACTGCTGCTGCTGCTGCTGCTGCTGCTACTACTGCTGCTACTGCTGCTACTGCTACTGCTGCTGCTACTACTGCTGCTGCTGCTGCTACTGCTGCTGCTGCTGCTGCTGCTGCTACTACTGCTGCTACTGCTGCTACTGCTGCTGCTGCTACTGCTGCTGCTGCTGCTGCTACTGCTGCTACTACTGCTGCTGCTGCTGCTACTGCTGCTGCTACTGCTGCTGCTGCTACTGCTGCTGCTACTGCTGCTACTGCTGCTGCTACTACTGCTATTAATAATAATAATAATAATAATAACAATAATAATAAGTGTGTATTGTGTGGGCCCTTTGCCCGGTTTCTTGAACTGGCTCAAAGCGCCAGGAGCTGAACCCAACACGCACGCTCACGTGAATCACACGCATTCTCTCACACACTGGGCATGAACACATTACAATCACGCGGCGCGAAGGGTCAGCTCAGCTATTTAATTTTCGGAATTTAGAATTGCGTTTATTTTCAAATTTTGTGGGCTGAACATTTCCAAAACGGAGGGAGAGGAAGCCGGAGTACCCGGAGAGAACCCCCGACGATCGGCTCGAATGAACGGTGCCACGTACGAGGTGCTACGTATTATAAGGTGAACTAGCAGAATGTCTGCAGTCAGTCACAGGCAAAGGTGTGGGAAAGGGCACGTTTGGAAATTTTGTGGGATTGCCTTCATCAGGCCCAGCTACCGTGCTAACATTAACCCCGGATACTTGATGGGCTCTGACAAACAGTGCTGATTTGGTATTCACGACACCCAATCACGAAACGTGAATGAAAAGGCTGCACCTGTATAACACACACACACACACACACACACACACACACACACACACACACACACACACACACACACACACACACACACACACACACACACACGACCTCTTTTCAGAGTCCCTGCATCCCTGATCGTAGATTCTTTACACGGTAACTGTATCGCACGCCCACCAAAATTCCTCCCTCGTCAGTTTTGCCTAGGACAGTTTAAACAGAGTTGACACTTCGGTCTTACGTAATGGTTCTAAAAATACAGGGGGAGCCGGGGTGGTCGAATGGTAGAGCGTTGGACTTCTAATGCTCGGGTCGTGAGTTCGATCCCGGCTGGGGCCAAATATTTGTGCTGGCTTTTTCATCGTTGCCCCGTCTTTGATATCACCCTATGTGGTGGAAACGGACGTTAAACCCCCAAACACCCACCCACCCCACCCACCCCTGAAAATACATTTTTTTTCTCTCTTGTGTGAAAGTGCCGTTTAAAACAACAACAAAACAATCAGTATTCTCTACTTAAAAAAAGCAATTTAAATTTTTTTTTTAAATGAAATATTTCAGGGAGGTCACTCTCGAAATTTTCTGTTTTTAAGGGGGTTTTTTGTTGTTGTTGTTGTTTCAAAGTAAGGGACATGAAAACTGCCGCAGTAATACCTATAATCAAGTATCCCCTTAAAAAAAAATACTGTCCGTTTGTAAAGTGAAAACGTAAAGGCAAGAAAAGTAAATAGCAATAAATGAAATAAATAAAATGAAAGTAAATGTAAAAGCAAAATGAATTTAACGAAATGAAATGAAATAAATAAGAATGTAGTAAAATGAAACACATTCAGTTAAGTAAAGAGAAGGTAAACACCACAAATAAAAAACAATAGAGATATGAATAAATATAGATATGTAAATAAGTAATGAAAAAAAATAACTAAATGCAATAGAAATAAATTTTAAAAAAAGAAAAAAATATACATATATGAATAAATGAAATAGAAATAAAGGTATAAAATAGATATGAATAAATGAAATAGCAATAAATGAAAAACATCAAAATAGAAACAAATGTAGAAAATTAGGAAGAAAATATAATAACTGTATAGCGCATGCGCAGAACCCTACCTGCCAAATAACTAGACGGTGTAACCAGCCGAAGCGACATCCTACTCACCGATGTGAACTTGTGAGCAAGCCACACGTTTCACTTACGTCAACAGTTTTCATTTCGTTCATGGTTCAACACCTACACGCTAAGCCTCATGACACAGGTGAAATACCAAGGCAGTCAGTTACTGGTTCGCTTTGACAAAGGAGGCTAAGCAGGATGGCGGAGTACTACTTCCAAAGTTTGATGGCGACGACCAGTCTTTAAAAAAAAAAAAAAATCCTATACTGATTTGAAATATGAGTATTCACTTGTCTTTACATTGTAGAAACGTGTTCACAAACAATGTAGTTTTCTGGGTGAACCCCCCCCCCCCCCAAAAAAAAAAAAAAAACTTCGGCGCTACTGTCAGGGAAGGACGAGGGGGGTATGGGGTGGGGGGGGGAGATGGGTGGGTGGGTAGGGAGGTTATCCATATAAAGAAACTGAAAAGAGGAACTGACGTACGTCACGCACTTCGAGCGCTCAATGTCCGCCCCCTCTCTCTCTCTCTGACCTCCCCGCACCCCCAAAACAAACTGATCCGGCCATATACTGTTCACTGGATTTCGGTTTTTGGTGTGAGATATACGTGTCGTTTAAATATCACCCAGAAAACGACTTATGCTAGAAATGATTACAATGTAAACACGCGTGCATGTTAATATTTCATACAGATAATTTCTTCCCTTGACTGAGTGCAAGCGTCGTCAAAAGTTTGGAACAGAAGTAGCACAGTTAACACTACTCGCCATCTTTACTGACTACCGTGTTGCCCGCATTCATGCAGGAAAATACCACCGACCACTTGACTATGTAGCACATGGTGTAGAGAAGTTCGCCAGCAAGCGCCGCGGACCTAAATACCAATCCTGACCTTTGCTTCCCTTTGCGGTTCTGTCTGTACAACATTTCGTTGGTATAAATGTTATTGTCGAGATCCAGGCGTGACGTCACGTGCGTTTCACGCTGAAGAGACGCGAAGTTTGACAAAATTTCGTCGTCAAACTCGGGTGTGGGTGTTTGGGAGTTTAACGTCCTTTTCCACCACCTATGAGTGATATCAAAGACGGGGTAAGGAGAAAATGGCCAGCACAAAATATTTGGCCTCAGCCGGGATTCGAACTCACGACCCGAATATTAAAAGCCTACTTCTTTACCGCTCGACTCTTCCAGTGTAATAAGCCAGATGTACCCCCAGGTTCGTTTGACTCCCGGGCACCTCTAGCCTCAATAGCATTGACCCGGGACACGTTTAGCCTCAAGCTACATTGACCCGGGGCACGTCTAGCCTCAAGCTGCATTGACTCGGGACACGTTTAGCCTCAAGTTGCATTGACCCGGGGCACGTCTAGCCTCAAGCTGCACTGACCCTGGGCACGTCTAGCCTCAAGCTGCATTGACCAGGGGCACTTCTAGCCTCAAGCTGCATTCACCAGGGGCACGTCTAGCCTCAAGCTGCATTGACCAGGGGCACTTCTAGCCTCAAGCTGCATTGACCCGGGGCACGTCTAGCCTCAAGCTGCATTGACCAGGGGCACGTCTAGCCTCAAGCTGCATTGACCCGGGGCACGTCTAGCCTCAAGCTGCATTGACCCGGGGCACGTCTAGCCTCAAGCTGCATTGACCAGGGGCACTTCTAGCCTCAAGCTGCATTGACCCGGGGCACGTCTAGCCTCAAGCTGCATTGACCCGGGGCACCTCACGCTGGGGAGTACACCCCGCGTATTGACACCGACTTCCCGGTGCAACTCGGCGTTTGTTCTCTTAATAGAGCCAATACAAAATCAGGACAAATTCTTTATTCAATAATGCGAGTTTGACAAATCCCATGGTCAAATCTCTTGGTCAAATCTCTTGTGCCACTCGATGCTGCACGTCTCATCGTCAGTTCTAAATACCAAACAGCGTTACTGGAATTATTCATGCTGCGTTGACGAGCGAGCGAAACAGCCACAAGTACACAGCTACTCCGCGTTTTGAAAAGTCTGTTTTGGCTGTTATGCAAACCACAAGTGAAGTCTAAATTGACTAATCTGCATAAACACAGTTAACGAAAATAGAGGAACGCCTCTGCCCCAAACAGTGTTGGCTCTCCAAAGTCACTTTTGCCGACAGCCGAGTAGGGCAGGGTTTCAGACGCGAAGGTCCGACGTACACTTACAACTTTCATTACCAACAAATTGTACACCTGAGATCCACTCTTATCCATCCATGCGGAGATTTTGCACAATCAAGGATCATTCAATTTGTGGATGGTCCGAGGCCAAGAATTTCTCACAGGTGTTTTGGGAGCCGGTGTGCGGCTTGTGACAGACGGGAGATGTTTTTGCTCGACCGAATAGACATGGGACGTGGAAAACAGCCCAAAACACGTTCCGGGAAAAAAAATTAGGGCAAAGGCATGTTGTAGCAGCACGTCACACGAGCAACACGGAAAAACACCATGTTCGCTGTTTGTTCGGACTAAAAGCACTCCCGTGTGACATCAGTTGAACACGTGAGATGAATTTTCTTGCACGTAAGGCGCTTCTGCTCAGATACTGCGCTTAAAAAAAATTAAAAATCAACAAAAAAGCAATGTGTTATTGGTATTGTAAACTCCCCAACACCATTCTGGGCACTTTCAGCTTAGAGGCGGATGGGCGCTTTGTGCGTACGCGTAAAGCCCCCCGGACCAATGCAGCTTAAGGCTAGAAGTGCCGGGGAGTCAAACAAGCTGGGGAGCATATCTGGCATGTTACACCAACATAACCGAGTGGGAACAGCATTTGACAGTCAATGGTCGGGTGGTGAGGTCGGTTCCCGGCAGGGACTTCAGTGTCCTTGTTCACGTGCATAATTAATTAGCTGTTGCACTGCAACGCCACCACCCATATATACACATAATTATTACCGTCCTTTGTGCTACACAACAGCCACAGGAGAGAAGATTACTGAAGAAAAGAGTGCGTCAAGCGGCTGCGCACGGCCTGTGCTCATCCGTGCTTCAAATGGACTCAACTGCATGAAATCAGACACGAGTTTGTCTCTCTTTGAAATCTTCCAAACAAATCGTTCACGAGCTCTTCTTCAGTCAATGTCTGACCTTACTAAATCTACTCTGAACGAAAACAGACTTATGCTGAAAGAATGCATCAATACATCCATCTATCATCTGAAAGTTAAAATAACAAAGTCAAAGTCAAAAGATGTTATTCCTTTCTCCCCTATCGGGTTGTGGAGGAACTGACAAAGTGAAAGGGACAACAATGACATTAAACAACAAAAACAACAACAAAAATTAAGACCTGTACATTGGCAGCAGCAATTTGAGCTTTTTCATGAACACACACACACACACACACACACACACACACACACACACACACACACACACACACACACACACACACACACACAGAGGTTTGTACCGTTTACATTTAAACTATTCTATTAATTTTGATGTATTTAGCCAAGTTCAGTACATTTTCTGTGATGTTTTCAAGAACATTAGTCTATAAAAGTTAAATGAGGATATTGGCCTGTGGAAATTGACAGGGATAAGCGTTCTGTCCTGGTTATACGTTGAACACTCCAAAATACGAGTCGCTATAAACAAATAGCATGCATTTTGGGAAATTGATATGAACGTAGCGTGCTATTTAAAAAGCTAAAGAGAGAGAGAGAGAGAGAAAAAAAACAAAACAATGAAGACAACACCTTCCGAAACGAAAAGAAACGAAAGCAGACGCCAAGTCTGAAGATGCTAGCAAGAAGCTAATTCCAAGCTCTTGCTCGTGGACAAAGGACATCTATTTTGGAAACTCCGCCTGGACCGAGCGCACTACGAATACAAGCAAGAAGACAATGGGCAATAAAGACAACACCTCCCGAAAAGAAAAGAGAGCAGACGCCAAGTCTGAAGATGTCACCAAGAGCTAATTCCAAGCTCCTCCTCACTTGCCCTATAGACGCGTGATCAAGTTTGAGCAGGGAGAGGACAAGGTGGTACATTAGAGGCAGGAGGTACGTGTGAGCAAACTTATTGCACAACGCTAAACGCCTCCCCGCGGGACTCCTCGGCCAACTGAGCAGCTCGGATTGGCTGTAGCCGCCTCCATCTCGCTGAGGTCTTGGGCAAACCACGGGAGTTAATCGACATTGCCGTTGTCAAACGAAATGCCACTCTCGATTCAAACGTTTAGCTGTTACCAATAGACGACTCCACTCGACAAGCCCCGATGACAAAGCCCCGCTCCTTTATTCTGCCGTGTGTTGGCAAAACACAGTACGCCCATGACGTCACTGTACGGCCGGGAGAAGGGGTGACTTCAAGATGAAAGAGAGAAAGTAATGGTCTTTTTAACTTGACTTACCCCCCCCCCCTCCCCCCGCCCTTTTCCGTTTCTAAGTGTTGCAAGCAAGTTTCCCAGTTTGGTACACGTCAATTCACTTGACTTGTTTTGACGGCGAGTCCTCTCAAAAAATGTCTTAAATCTGAGTATATATACGGGTCTATGCCCTGTTGTTTGACTGGAACCCACAAGGAAAGCGAAAAAGGGGGCGCCCCAAGCAGACTTGGAGGTGTAGCGTCCAGGACGAGCTGAAAGCCGCCAAACCTGGGAGGCTGCAAAAACAGCAGCCAGAGATCGCAGGAAGTGGAGAGGAACTGCGGAGGCCCTATGTTCCACAAGGAGTAAAGAGGAATGATGATGATGATGATGATGCCCTGTCGTGAAATGTTTGAAAACGTAAATGGCTGCTAGATAAACTGCCCGTACATTCATTTATTCGTCTGACCAACACGTGGCATTTCGTTTGGCCATTTTTACGTCTCAGTGGCACTTCGTTTAACCAACAGATTCAGTTTCTCGTTTCGATGCAGAGACCGTTTATCAAGCAGCCACCTGTCTTTGTGAACGCATGAGACCAGTGTATGCTCAAATTTATGAAATGTGTTTTCATTTGAGAGGAACTGTCGTCGAGACATTTGAATCGGGAGTAACACTTCGTTTGACCGCTGCCGTCTTGTTTATCCTCCGTGCTAACAGGGCTGGTGCTGCTCAACCCCCCGGGACTGAAGGAGGATACAAAACCTACGGGTATTGACACAGAAAAACGCCTCTACAGAAGGCTAGCAATTAAACAAGGGCAAACACAACGCCCCTTCTCATCCCTTTGCGTATGGACACAGATTCTTTCCCCTTCTTTGCTGCTCTCCCTTGGCTCTGTTGCCTCTTCGCCCATTCTTGACTTGTGCGCATGTCTGTTCTTTGTGCGTGCGCAAACCAATTTAGTCGGACCTTCGTCTGCTGCTCGTTTCCCTGCCTCACCTACAAACAGCTGGCATGTCCGTCTTTGTTTTTATGGTCGGAATTAACTACTGAGGAGTAGGAACCGTGTGTGTACATTAGACGATGAGGGATTTGTAAGAAAACTTGTTTGTTTCGTGACTGAACCATCCCTTTAGGGTAACCAATGAATGACTCCTGCCTCTGGTGTTAAAACACGTACATGCACATTTACCCGGGTTGTAAGGGGAAACTACTCCCAAGGCTGGAGACCTGAGACGCAGGAAGTGACGTGAGCTGACGGATACCCGAGCCAGCTGTCTGCAGTGTGCGCTGTTCCCGGAGACACCCGCCGACGACACTGATGCCAGCCAATCACAGCGGGGTTTCCGTGAGCTCGCGGGGCTGTGCCAGGATTTGATCCACCGTGTGAGTGTGCCAGACATGTAGCTTCGAAGTTTGGACATCAGGCTTGTTTAATTCAGCCCTCCCCTTTCACAGCACCCCCAGGCTTTTAACCCGTTTTAGGTCCACCGTTCAGCCAGCCAGCCAGCCACCCGGAGCCGGCCTTGAGTTACCCACAATTCCGCTTTACATCCACCCCTCTCGCCCACATCGTTAAAAGCTACGGCGCTTGCAGTAAGGTCTTGACAAGTTCCCGCACTCAGGATCGAGCGGATACCACCCCACCAGCAGGGGGGCAACACCGTGAACAGGAAAGACAGCGGCTAGGAAGAACACAGAGACATCTGGCTTCAGCCCCTTTCTACTGCATCATCATTACGGGGGTTTGTGTGGCGAAGCGAGCTGTCGAGTGTTTGGCCTGCCCCTACATCAGCAGCTCTGTAAGCAGCCAGCGACGTAACAGGTATGTCTATTTTACGTGTATTGTATTGGAAGTATGTCAGGGTGGGGGAATAGGTTTAAATATAGCGCAGCATCTGAATTCAATAGGAGCTTACATGTATACAGAATATTCCCACATACACGCACCTTTATTCCTCTTTACACACGTTTCTCACTGGCGGACCCACACCCTTTCTTGCTGTTGCCGCACAGTTTAAAGTGACGAATATTATGAGCAGGGCGTTCCCATGGGCTCGTGATTTTTTTTTTAAATTGAGTAAATTGATTTAGTGAGCTTCTTAAGAACAGCTCAACCTTAGAGTCAATAGACGAACGCAGTGTTGTCGTCCTCAGCTGCTGGGCCGGTTGCAAGCCCTTGGTGATGAACAAAGCTGTGAACTCAGTCACGGTTCGAATCAATCATGATTAAATGTAAACAAGTCGACATACTTCGTTAAGAACTAAAGGTTGAGCTCAAGCCCTGTCTGCTGTTGTTCAAGGCTTGTTATAAATTGATATACAAATGTATCAGTTTTCACAATCACGCATGATCTTGTGTCGCGTGCTTGTCTGCTTTTTTCAATACGCTGGCAAGTTAAATACCAGTGTAAATTTGTTTTTAATTACCAGATAAATTATCAAACCACCAATACACCAGCTTTTTATTTTTGATTATACTTCTTTTCAATTTACTAGTACCTGTAAATGTTATCGGGCATTGCACCATTCTTAAAATACGAGTAATTGTAAACTTGCAGAATTAGTTACCATTTGGGGCGGTCGGTGGTCTAGTGGTTAAGAGACTTGTCACCAATGCGAGAGGTCAGGGGTTCGAGTCCCACTCGGGGCGAAGAATTTTTCCTTCTCGTATGTGGCACCGTTCATTCGGGCCGATCGTCGGGGTCAGGGCGTTCCCGGGTACTCCGGCTTCCTCCCCCTCTGCTTTGGAAATGTTCAGCCCACCAAATTTGAAAAATACATGCAATTCTAAATTCCGAAATTTAAATAGCCTGAGCTGACCCTTCGCACCACGTGATTGTAATGTGTTTATGTCCAGTGTGTGAAAGAATGCGTGTGATTCACGTGAGCGTGCGTGTTGGGTTCAGTTCGCGGCGCTTTGAGCCGATTCGTGAAATTGGGTAAAGCGCCTATACAATACTCATTATTATTATTATTATTATTTGTCAAGGCGGGGGATGATGATGATGATGATGATGATGATGATGTGTGTGTGTGTGTGTGTGTGTGTGTGTGTGTGTGTGTGTGTTGAAATAACGTCGTTAATATGGACCGCATTTCGTATGCGTGCGTCACAGACAGACAAGAACATCAAAATAATTTCAGTGAACGTTCATCTCTCTCTTACGTGATATCCATAAACAAACACACACAATCAGAGTACCTTCAGTGCTTTGGCGTTTCTCTATTTATCTTCACATGTTGTTTCAAAACGTTAAATAAACCATTCCAAGCATAATAGGAATACTTTCTATTTAAAACTGACACTTTAAGATTTTCTGAGTGCTACTTCAGCTCGCAAAGGATTTTCTTTCCTGCGCGTGGGCTTCGGACGGGATAAACATCTCTATTCACATGTCTTTTCAAGCAAAATGTCATCATGTGCCACCAACTTGCACGGGGGAAAACAGAAAATCTCAGCCTTGCGTCAAGTGAAGTCTGTCGCTTCAGTCCTGTTTGAAGCTCGATTCGACAAAGAAGGCAGTTTTTGCATGCTGTGCACACACTCCGTTTGATGTGCAATTCTTTTCTTATTACCTTTGAGCGCAGACGTTTTTCCTTTCAGTTGAAACCGAAATTGTTTAAAAGCTAGTTCTTTTAAAAGGGGGGATAAAGAGGTTTCTTGTTAGAATGTTTGATACGAGTTACCGTTTTATACCAGTGACGTGAAAGACGGCAGAGCCAGTCGGGGGAAGCCAGTCTATGACTCTTTTTGTTTGGCTGCTGTTGACAGAAAATCCTATTACGAAGATTTGTTTATAAAATGAGAACACACACACACACACACACACACACACACACACACACACACACACACACACACACACACACACACACGCCGAGATTTCGGCGGTTTTGGATGCGGAAGAGCAGGAATGTTAATTAAAAATGCTTAAATTGCACTTGTACTAAAACGGAGACAGAAAAGAAAATGTACAGATATCGAGGACATTGCCATGACTCAAGCGATGGGAGAGAAAAAAAATGGCGTACAAAAGTCAAAGACCACTATAATATACTTAAAATCTTCCTCCGCCGCGAATTAGTCTTTGTGGCTTGCTCACTCGCTCACTCGCTTAAAATCTTCCACATATTGGCGGATTTCCACCTTCGGCTAAAATCCTCCTCCTCCCCCCCTCCCCCCCCCCCCCCCAAAAAAAGTGTGTTTCTTTCTCTGAAGCATTGAAAATCATATCAAAAGGCAGCAAATTGCACAGGTTTTCGTCTGGCTTTTTGTTTAATTCTTGAGGTGCATGCCCTCGGACGCTCGTAGCACAACGCATCTGCAGCGCTCATTACTTTGCTGCTTCGTCACTAAATGCCGCAACACACTTTTCCTTTTGGGATTGTGAACCATTTTCAACCCTGCATGCGAGTCGTTGTGGCATCGGCAACGCCAGTTTTAGTTTATCGTATTTGTCTCGACTTTGTAAGCGGGTGGGTGGGTGTTTGGGGGTTTAGCGTCCTTTTCCACTACATACGGGTGATATCAAAGACGGGGCAACGATGAAAAAGCCAGCACAACTATCTGGCCCCGGCCGGGATCGAACTCACGACCCGAGCATTAGAAGTCCAACGCTCTACCATTCGGCCACCCCGGCTCCCCTTGTAAGTGCTTAGAGCTCGCCGAGTATAACCGATATATATTCATTATTATTATCATTGATTATTATTATAGTTGTTATTACTTACCGTTTGTCGCTCAGTATTTTAACTCCACAATTAAAACGTTCGGGTTGCGCTAAAAAAATAAAGGGAAAAAAAGTCTTCAAGGCCATTGTGTTTTTCTGGTGAATTCTGTGCTCTTCCCTCATTTGAATTGTTATTTTCTTTTCTTTGTCAAATTGTCCTTTTACGAGTTCAGTGCGTTCACTTTAGTGTTTTGCTTTAACATGAGTGGCACGTTCGTTAAACTCCTTTTTCGCTAATTCGTGAAAGGGACAGTCAGTGCTTTGGTACCACTTCGAATGCAGCTGGCAAAATCTCCAACAAAGCAACGTCTTAATCGTTTTAATCTTTGTTTAAACCTCGAACCCCTTTAACCTCCATCTAGATCATCCGAGTAACCAATCAAATCTCTTCACAAACTTCCAGTGCCATCGGCCACGTCACCACCAAGGTAACTGCTACCCCAATCAACTAACACTTTAAAGGCACGTGGTCTGAGATTTCTCGACTCCACAGAAGACAGGGTTTGTTTGGAAAGTTGTGCTTGTGAGTACGCTCAGAATCGTCTTTTTCAAGGTTAGTAAAGCTCTAAATGCAATACACTGAGGTTTGCTGTCCTTGCGAACGAGAACTTCAACGGCATCAATCTCTCCTTGCAAGTACGACGTGTGACGGTACTGTGGGAGACGCTGTTTGTTTCGGCTTTTCTTTGCTCAGTGTCAGCCTGTGTGAGGCTGTAACTGAGAGTATCTTAGTGCTAGACACCACCAAAATGAGGTCTGAACGATTTGTGAGGCTAAAGATATCGTAGAGAGGTCCTTTAAGGTCACCCTGCGTATTTTATTCCGATCACTTCTGACCCAGAGGATGACTGGCCGTTTCCAAATAAACCCGCTGAACGGGGAGCCCAAAGATGGAAGAAGGGGTGAAGGGTGTGGCATGAAGGGAGTAGCGGGTTTGGGTGTGGGTGGATGGATGGGGCTGGCGATGGTAATTTGAATCATAAGCACACAAAGGGCGACAGTTTGGGAACGTGATGTTTGCCGTTTAAACTGCGGACGCGTAAAAATGTAGACCCTGGTCCTGTTTCGCGCTCCCTCACATGCTTGGTACGGTTCCCAGCAGCGTGACTCTATGGGAGGGGCGGGGGGACGCATGCAAAGTCTGTCCTGGTAAAGTGACTGACGTTGCCCGTCTGTCTGTCCGGCTGTGTGACCCGTGGGCTTGTTTGTACAACCTGTCCGTCACTTGCAGTCAAGAATAACTCAAACGTGGCAAACATTTAAGTCTTGTCTGGATTGAAACGTGTTTAGCTGGACAGCCGGTTAGGGTAGCTGTCCCTTAATTAACCCCCCCCCCCTCCTCCCCAACCTGCCCTTCAGGGCCGCCTCAGTCTTATCACGCTTGTGGTGGGCACGTTAAACGACAATTACCCAACCAACCAAAGTGGCTAGCTGCATTAAACTGTCTCCCGCGTAAAGGCACCAGTAATTTCAATTTTTATTATTTTATTATTATTTATTTATTATTTATTTATTTATTATTTTTATTTATTTAATTTTTTTTTTTTTTTGGGGGGGGGGGGGGGGGGGGGAGAAGGCTTTCTGTTACCAGAATACTACAATATATATATGCATCTATGTACGCAGAACTTTTTTTTCCCCATGGACCACCGTACTAGGTCTATACGCTTGCACTGTGTATACCAATAGCGCATTCTGTTTGAAACTCGGTGTGTTTACTTTACGTACCCGCATGAGTTAACATCAGAACGCTTTCAGTCGGGTTGGATTTCAAAAGGACTCAAAAATATACATGTCACCTTAATATGCCGCGGTGTGTGTGTGTGTGTGTGTGTGTGCGCGCGCGCGCGCGCGCGTGTGTGTGTGCGCGTGTGCGTGTGAATGTGTGTGTGTGTAAAATAACCAGATCACTCTTCCCATACAGGCACAGTTCTCTCCCATACAAGCACAGTTCTCTCCCTTGCAACATCTCCTTATCTATTCGCTCCCGTTGTGTGTGTGTGTGTGTGTGTGTGTGTGTGTGTGTGTGTGTGTGTGTGTGTGTGTGTGTGTGTGTGTGTGTGTGTGTTTCATTGTTAATATTTCACGTGTTGAGAATGATGTTGCTTTGTTTGTTTAGTTGGTTGGTTTTGTAGGTTATTATTGTCTTTTTGCAACCACCAGCGACCCTATGAAGCGTCACTTGTTTAAACCAGCTCTAGTTTTGTCTCCCTTGTAACTTCCGGTATCCGAAAACGGCACGTTTCTGACAGCAAGTACATGTATCTTGGTGAACCAGAGAACGTTAACCACACACTGATCTCTGATGGTCTGCTTCATCTTTTCAAAGACAAAAATGTTGACGTCTTCCTGTCTGTGGTCTCACGTGATGGGGCAGTCAATAGACGACTCCACTCTTGTCAATCAAAAGGGTCGAGCCCCCAGAATTCAGCCAATCGCGTCCCGCGGCATAATGAGCGCAACACATGGCATGGTCTAGCGAACGTTCTTGCCAGCTACTACAAGCAGGGGAGCACATGTAGTTTGATATAGACACTTTTGTTTCTGGCACAGTATGAAAGAAAATAGTCAAAATGTCAAAATACTTTGCAGAATAAATCACTAGACGCCAAAGAAGGGTGTGGCAAGCGAAAGTTCCCTATTTTACCCAGTCACGTTTATTTTGTGTGAGAGTATACTGATAGACCTTTCTGTTGGTGGACTAAGAATGCTGTCAACACCTCCCGTCAAAAATACTACCGCGCACCCTGTTAAAACAAGTAAACAACAAAGTAAAACAAGCAGGCCCAAAAAAACTCAAAATCTGAATGTTCTACACCACACTGCCGTAGTTACAGGAATAGCTATCCATTGTAGATAAGCAAGGTCCTCTCGACAGTAGCCAGCTTTTGATGTCAGTGTTACTAGAGGTCGCACGTGCTACTGGTGGCTACACGTCAAAGGTTAAAAGAGGAGAGAATGGCGTAAGTACAATGTATCCTTTTCCCTCTCTTGGCCATTGTCTTTTCTACCGGTTGTTTGGCATTTGGATGGTCATGACAACCTTGGTTTTTAGGTCTGAGTCCTCCTTTGCGGTCATCATTTTACTGGGTATTTCGGGTCACAGCAGTTCAGCTGATGTCTTCATCGATCGCAAGAGATTTTCGCAGATGAGATTGTGGTGTTGCGTGGTGGTAAATCTTTGCCCTGTTGTCGCGGTTTTCGTTTTCTGTGACTGTTGCATATGTACAGTAATACAGTTTCGAAAGAAAACTGGGAAAGGACAAAGGAAAGCTGAGCTGTTTCGTCACCCTTGACAAAACTATCAAGTCTCTAACGGAACGACGGAGAACTGGAGCGTTGGCCTTTCGGTGCTCAGGTCTTGAGTTCGTGTCCCGGCTGGGAGCCAAAGGGTTGTGCTACCTTTTTCCGCGTTGTCCTGTCTATGAAATCACCCTTACATGGTGGAAAAGGACGCTAAACCCGAAGACAATCAACTCATCCCGGATGAACGCGCAGACGTTGTCCACATGCGCCCAAGACTGATTTTACAATTAAACAACTGTTCAAGATCTTATCGAGTTTCATGTGCACCGAGTTGCTGTGTACAGGTGTTTGATGAAAGAAATGTAACACTCGGGATTACGAATACGTAGATTCCGTTCAAAGGCGCGAAATTTTACTCAAACACATCAAAATGACGGCCTCATGTTTGTTCATCTTTTACGTGTATGCATTGTTGTGGTTCGCGGAAAAGCCGACCAGTTTCGTTCACTCCCTCATTTCAACGGGAGGTCAGCTTCACCAGCCCGCCCCTAGTCACCAATGGAGTATCCGAAATCACCAGTGGTGGAGCTTTTGGAGTCACCAGCGTCACTCCTTTGCAGTGGGTCTGTATCGACCGGGTGCTTTCGAATGGTACCCTAGACACGGTCAGGTTGGTTTAACGGAAACCACGCCCACTTTCCCGCCAACGCTCCAGCATGCAACGTCACCAATCACGCAAGTCACGTGGCCCATGCTACGTCATGCAGATCTCAGGCAAGTCCAGTTTAAGTGGCTCATGGTTGAATCTTAAGGGTTAAAAATTGATTTTAAGTCGTTGCCAGCTCCAGTCTGGACCACGATCAAGACTAAGTTTGGTCTACGGTTGGGGAGCCGGGGTGGTCGAATGGTAGAGCGTTGGACTTCTAATGCTCGGGTCGTGAGTTCGATCCCGGCTGGGGCCAAATATTTGTGCTGGCTTTTTTCATCGTTGCCCCGTCTTTGAAGTTTGATATCACCCTATGTGGTGGAAAAGGACGTTAAACCCCGAAACACCCACCCACCCTTGGTCTACGGTTTCTTGACACCGAAAGGAAAGGGGGGGACACGAACGGGGATGTTCTATTGAAACTTTAAAGCCACTGTGTTCGTGTGTTCTTCATGTTTTCTTGGGGAAAAACTGCGGCTTACAAAGCTCTAAGTTTGTGAAATGAATAGATGCTCCTTTTGGCCGCTGGGACACTTTTCGCGACTTTGCGTCTTCTAATAGAGTAGAGAAATATTGTTTGGCATAACGTGCGGCATACCTGGACCACACGTCGATACGACTGTGTCGTTAAAAATAGCCACCAATCAGAGGTATCCAGCTGGTGTTCAGCCCTCAACCAAATAATGTCGTCTGCTCAGTACGCGGTACGCTTCTGCGTACGTAAAACGGTACGCTTCTGCGTACGTAAAACAACATGTACGCCAACCCGAGTCACCACAATGGTTTCAGATTTCCTAAGTGACTCATTCTAATGCACGGATTAAGCGCATTCGACGAAAAGTTTTCCACATGGTTGCTGTATGCCTGACATACGTATTGAATACCATTCTAATATTCCCACTCCAAGCCCGAAACCCAATCTTCACCATGAGAAAGGTCCATTTTGGCCTATAATACGCAAACGGTTTTTCTCTGCTGATTTCCTGACACCCATATTAGAACAGGGTTTAAATTGTGATGCCTTTATTTACTTTGCATGTCCCGCCTTGGTGCATAAAATTGCTGATCACAGAAAACGTTTCATATTTTAGTTTTAGTCGCTGTCTTTTGTTTTAAACAACTTTGTATTTCTACCCTTTTTCTTTGGTGTGTGGTGTGTGTGTTTGTTTGTATCGATACGCTTATTTCCCCAAGACAGCCACAAACACACACCAAAAATAAACAGGTTTGTTCATAAGCTCAAACACTCTCCTCTAAAGATGTACCCATAACAGCCAACTGTTCGCAGAATGTACGGAAACTACGGCGTGCGAGAGAAATCGCGGACACGCCATGCATCCTCTTTCACCAAAGCAGGAAGTGTTTTCTTTTCACACGCTTGCCTACAACGCCTATGAGGGCTGTCCTAGTGACACGTGCTCACGTACTTAAACGCGTACTATGAAAACGCTTTCACAAGTTTCCATGTCTGTCCCTCACTTTTCAAAAGAGCGCCAGCTGTTTCAATTATCGTGTACGAAATATTCTGAAGCGGCAGCCGCTTTCGCTCGCATATCTTTTTAAGAAAAGTATTTGGCCCGCTTACCATTGCTATTCAGACTGAAGAGTACTTGAGTAAGAGCGAGGGATGAATAAGCAGCCATGTTGGTACTGGCAGGGTTAAACCGGTTGAGTTCATTTACCGTTTTGTCTTCCCTTAAGCGCAGTGGGTGGGGTAGACCTTTTGATCTCTTTAGCAGCAGCACTGATCACCGCAACGCACTAAGTTGGAGCCTTATTCATCTGTTGTTTTCTTTATTTTGGTCACTACGGTTATATTTACTCTTTCACTTCGTCATTTTTAAGTAGCTCGTTTTTTCCCAGTAGAGTCAGATTCGCGTAGTGAATTATTAACACACACTACAGCCTTGAGTCCGTTTACAAAATCGGAACAAGCCACAACCCCAACCCCCTGAGTCATCGTGTGTGAAGCCGCATGTTAGTACGCAAAGTCGGAGTAAGACTACCCTCGTACCACGTTAGAACATTAGGCTGGAGTAGTGTGACGTTAGAAAAGACAGAACCCACGCTAGCCTCGCATTAAAACACCTTGGCACACGCACAAAATAATGACCAGAGGATGCTGTGCAAAGTATAACAAAGACACCTTCATGGAAAATGAGAACGGTATGCTGCTTTCTGTGGCTTTTGCGGCCATGCCCACCCTTTGCTCAACAACTTTAATTTGTCACGTGTAGTTTCCTAGCTATGAACGACGTTTTTCGAACGAATTTTTCGGTAAGTATTGGACAGACAGCCTGCCCACTGCCACAATAAGGTCATCAGATTGGAAGACTGCGGATCTGGGCCCGTATGTACTAGTCGAGGTTCGGGCTTTTAGCTCCGGGTTAGAGTCTAACCTCGAACTAAACTAGCTCTAGGGTTACATTTTCTGTTCTTTTTTGTTTTAAATCAGGAAGCCGGCCCATTCCAGCAAGGTGCCTGAGTCGTTATAGAAGGATTTTTTTCCCTTCCTTTCTTCGCTTCCTTGTTTTCTCTAATTTTGCTTTTGGGGTTTCTTTTGTCCTAGTCGGGGTTACGCCCGTAGCCGTGGGTTAAATTAACCTCGGGTTTTACATACGGGCCCTGGTCTAAGCGTTCTAACACGCTCTCGTACTAACATGCGGCTACACTTACTGTGAAAACCATGTGACAACCCTTTCATCAATACGGGGGGGGGGGGGGGGGGGGGTTGTTTCTTTCTCAGTTTGTCAGAAAGAAATGCCCAAGAATGACTGTAGACACCCTGAGGGTGGGTGGGTATTTGGGAATTTAATGTCCTTTTCCACCACGTAAGGTTGATATCAATGACGGGGCAACGAGAAAAAGGCCAGCACAAAATATCTGACCCCAGCCGGGGTTCGAACTCACGACATTGAGAGTCCAGCGCTCTACCATTCGGCCACCCCGGCCCCCGTAGACACCCTGAACTCTGATATCACAGTATATAGTGTCACTCATTGGGGACTGAGTTCTTTCTTTCCATAACAACAGCAAAACAAAACAACGTATTGACGAATGTGCACACTGAAACCCGAATGGGAGTTTCAGAACATACGTAAAGGTAGGATTTTCAGGGTTTTTTTTAAATTTTATTTTTAGCTTTGGGTCCCTTGTGAGGAATTTGGGTTCCCTCCCCTTGCTGAAACACGTCACTGTGGCCATTCGTGTTATCCGCAGCTAGCTGTCTGCACATTGCATCATGCGTTATGTTTAAAACTGCTTGCGGATAGGTGTCGTAGAGAGGCTATATAAATATGTGTTTGTCTGTAACGGCCGTGGCATCTCTCTAAACTGAATTATCTACCTTGGTTTGAGACGAGGTCAAAATTTATACAGGCCCATCGTAAACATGCATCTCCTTGATTTAATAGACTTTTGGAAGCACCCGAACACTAATCCAACCAATCAAAGTAGTGGACAGCCATGAAGATATCGGTTTCTACCGTCATTTGGTAAAAAGGCCTAAGCGTCATGGATTTGATGAACGCTTATATGTCCTTTATCACTTGACATTAGCTTCGGTGCCCCAAATAGCCTTTTCGGACGTCTCAACATCAGTGACAGAGTGACACTCTTTCTCTCACGTAGGGAGGCGAACCACGTGTGTGTGAACAGCGATTACCGTCTCCTAGATGCTCATTTGCCCTCTTGCAGCTCTTGAGTGGCTAGCAAAGACCTGTTTATTAACAATGGCCGCTGCTCCTTTTTTTGTGTCTCGGTTGTCTCACACCCGCGTTGCCCTGCCGCCTGTCGTCTGTGGGTCTGTCAAGGGAGAAAAGAGAAAAGCAGCGACACCTACCGTCAGCGTGATTACGCACTAGGTAAACACGTCACGCCCGCTGGTAACACAGGGCACGTGACTACGTCAAGCCACAGTCTAGATCTACACACACCTGCAACTTCGCCTTGTCAGTCAACCGCCGTGATGCAGACAAAAATAAACCTACACCAAAGACCTTGGAAGTTCAAGAGAGGCTTTGCCAACACTATGATCACTACAAGAGGGAGGGGGGGGGGAGCTGTGATAAAAAATAACGAGGGAATGAGTGTCCTTGAGGCCACAACGTACTTAGTGTTTATCTCTGTGGTCAAAGAACACAAAGCACGGGGCCACAAGATGCCTATATATTTCATACTAGCCTCAGGCATCATAGTCACCCCTAATAATGCTTCAATCTAGCAACAAAAATTACCATGCGCAGACCATTTAAGGACACGCACCTGACAGGAGTATATAAATGTTGTAATAGTAGGGCGCATTTTTTTGTTGTTGTTGTTGCTAACAATAAAACGAAATGCGCGGATCACTCATGGACACTCACGCACATTTTACAAAGACTGATGGACAGACAGACGCTGGTAAATCTGACCAGTTACACAGAAAATTACTGGAAGGCTTTGCGAAATAGGAACGTTTTAAGATTGTTCTGAAAAACAGACAGTGTGGGCGCATTTCGAAACGCCATGTATCTCCCTTATGCGTGCGCTTTGTTTGCTATGAATTCGTGATGAAACATGATGGTGTGGACTTGATTTCAAGTTAACATTTCTTCCCACAGCACAAGTCAGCGTTTCTATTTCCGATGAACTGATATTTATACAGAGTTTCAAGTATTTGTCGTCACGTGCGCGAGACGGCGCGATGTCAGTGTGTGTGTGTGTGTGTGTGTGTGTGTGTGTGTGTGTGTGTGTGTCTGTCTGTCTGTCTGTCTGTCTGTCTGCTTGTTGAAATTTCGAAAGATGTGAAGTGCCTGCGTATGCGTTTCATGGCGGTAATGTTGTATACACACCCTGTGTGTGTGTGTGGGGGGGGGGGGGGGGGGGGGGGTGAGGGGTGAGGGTGGGGGTAGGGGCGGGTTCAGTGACTGGGTTGTGGATTACACAGATAGGCATATTGGGGGAGGATTATACACTGAGACGGCAACAGGTTTTTATCGCAGACGCAGTCAATTTTTCTTATTCATTGTTATTGTTTTGTTGTTGTGTTTGCAAATAAGGGAATGCATGTAAACTCTTCCAAGTTCATGCGTTATTTTATTTATTTATTTATTTATTCATTTATTTGTATTTATTACACTAGCACTGTTTATGAATCAAAAACATTCTTACCCTACCGGCATAACTTGACAAAAACAATTTGTAGCAAAAAGAGTAGAATTGAGTCAAATCAGTTATATTTGCTTGTTATATATGGCATCGACTTCACCTGTCAATCCCCTCCCTCCCCTGACGAAGACCAGAGCCCCCCCCCCCTCTCTCCCCTTCCCCCGTCCCCCAACCTGCTTCCTTGTCCTTGAACCTGAGTCACTTGTCACTGAGTTCACTACAACTACATGTACCACTACTACTACACTACCAAATGCATAATACCAACAACATTGTCCATTCAAAATGTAATTATGTGGAAAAAAAGGCTACGTATACCATCTGTAGAGAACTACCTGCTACTAACCTCACCATTCCTGTGCTCGACAGGTGGTGTAGTACACACGTGCAGATGGCTGGCCGGTGGCTTGTGGCGGCGTGCATGTTGCACGTGCTGACTGGTTCACATGCAGGAAGCATCCCAAGTGGAGGGCTCGGGGGACTGCTTGGAGGACCGTATTCCCCCCCTCCAAGCTGTAGTGGCTGCCAACTGGACAACATGGGTGAGTGACACCGTCGGTCCAGCATACAGCAACAGCGTTGAGCAAAAGCATTTGTCAAATGCTGCGCTACACTACATGATGGGATGATGGTGTGATGTGTACATGTATCTTGGGGTGAAGCTGATATGCTTTTTTGTTTGTTGTGATTTCTTCAGCTGTAGTTTGTATATTGTTGTGCTTTGTTATCGTGTTCATTATATTTGGATATTCCTCCATACCCCAAAACGGGGACTGAGAAAGGCATAAATTCGTTGAACTTGAAACTTTGAATCTAGAGATGTGGCCATGGCCTATTTCATGAAAGCTGTGCTGTTGAAACTGTTCGGCGTATCGAGTCATAGCATCACAGGGCCAGGGCAGGTCAGAGCGTGCAAGAAAGTGTGTTCGCTCTGTTTGTAGTCGGGGTGTCCGGACAGCAAACCGGGAAAAGTAGGTCAGGGTTTCTGTAAGCCTGACCTCTTCAATACTACAGACGGAAGCCTCAAGATGGAGAATCAAGTTCAAGTTCAATATACTTTAGTACTCACTCGAGGGGCAATCAAATCAAATCAGTTGCAAAATGAGGTAGAGTTTCGAAAGTGACACCCCCTCCCCTCGCCCCCCCCCCTTCCCCCTCCTCGTGTCAGTTTCATTTTTATTGTTCTCGGGTAAGTTATACGCCTAGAAGACCATTAGTAGGAAAATATCCAGCAAGTAACAAAATAAAAACAAACAAACAAACACCCAAATATATAAATTCCCTGTTGGATAAGATAGTCTACCTTCAGGCGCCTGTGCTCTGGTCTCGCTCCAGGATCTTTTCAAAAGCTTCCTTCTCACCACATCTACTTCTCTCTCTGGGCCACCTCATCATCTGGGCTAACTTTATTCTCCGTGTATCACGTGCAGTAACAAACTGTCCGCTTGACGTCATGTTCCTCCTGGACGGGTCAGACAGCATCCCTCCTCTGGCGTTCCAGAAGGCTCAGCAGTACGTGGTCAAGCAAATCCGGTCCCTGAGAGCAGCTTTCCAGGGCGTGGATGTTGGCGTCCTGCTCTTCAGTGACGGCGTCAGCGAGGAGCTGCCTCTTCAGCAGCGTACGCAGACAGAGATAGACACACTACAGAGAGACATCTTGGCGTTGCGACAACCCAGGAGAAATACGGAACTCACAGGTAAGAACTGCTCGTAGCGTGTGAACAGAAAAGCCGATTGGCTAGCGTGCAAAGCCTTTGCAGACTCTCAGTCCGTGTGTTACGAGAGGGCGAAATGCACAAAGTACGAATATACTTGATGCTCATTTCCGAGTTTCGAGATCACCCGATGCCAAATTTTCCGGAAATTTCTATTCAAACTCATGAATATTACAAGACTTTATTGTCTGTTTAAGAGAGAAATCTTAATATTACAAAGCACTTGGCCGGACTACCTATTTCATTGTACATGTACTAAAATACACAATGTAGACTTCATATTGTGCCTAATGTTTTCCTCGCGGTCTTCACAGCCGTGTAAAGTAAGATCTCGATCATCACCACCTAAAGCGGTCGTGTTTCACGTGCAGGAACTTTGCGACGGGCTCGGCGAGCCCTCGTGGATTACGGCGGCGAGCCTCTGGTGCCTGGGGGACACCGCGGCAAGGTGATTGTTCTGCTGTCTGACGGCTGTGCTGACGAGAACGGAGAGGTGAGGCGGGAGGGACTTCTAGCCACTGTGGACGGAATCTACATCATCAGCGTGCACGTCAGTGGCGGGTCGACCCAGTTCATGAAGGTTCTCACCGACTTGTCCGTACAGGTGCTGGAGATGCGTACGGACATCGACTGGAACAGCGTGGCTGCCTGTCCGGGTAGGTGTTTGTTTGTGTTAATGTTTGCTGGCGGCCTTCCTTTGACTACTACTACTACTACTACTACTACTTGGGAGCCGGGATAGCCGAATGGTAGAGCGTTGGACTCCCAATGCGCGGGTCGTGAGTCTGAATCCCGGCTGGAGCCACATATTTGTGCTGGCCTTTTTCTCGTTGCCCCGTCTTTGGTATCACCCGTACGTGATGGAAAAGGACGTAAAACTCCTAAACACCCACCCACCCCCACTACTACTCCTGGATAGTTCTATAGCGTTTATACTCAGCCAACTCACAGAGCTTCCCTGTATATTCTCTTCCTCTTAAATGATTGACTGTACTTACATCTTTTAAAATCGTTTTTCTTCGTAGTTTAGCAGTGGCAAGTTGTAGTACAATAATAACAGAAACATCTTCTGCCCAAAACTTCTACCGCTGGAAAATTTACTGAGAATCATTGTTACGCTCTCTCTCTGTCACTCTCTCTCTCTCCCCGTGGCTGGTGGCCCGAGGGTGGGGTATGTGTGTGTGTGTGTGTGTGTGTGTGTGTGTGTGTGTGTGTGTGTGTGTGTGTGTGTATAAAAGCAAGCGTGGTAGGGAGGGGGGGGGGGGATTGGGAGTGAGTTAACTCGGGAACCAAGCCAGTGATAGCTCTTAGCCACGTGACTGGGGTTAGGAGTGAGTCAGCTTCAAGATCTTGTGACCACTCAGACCTCACAACCACGACATGTTGACCGTATACCTGCCGCTTGCTGTCACGGTCCGGAAACTTGAAGAACTGAACGCCATTTTAACGAACTCCGGTCAAGCAGACCATGATCAGCTACTTATTGGACCTTTAGTCACTTCACACACACACACGCTGACACTCTCCATTTGTCCTAGGGTCAGACTAGCTCCTCAAGAACGTGACGGCTTCGGAAAAGACGTCCCAGTGCCGCTTGACTCCGTCGTCCAATCCGCCTTTCTGACCCTTAAAGTCAAACCTTTTCGCAGGCTCCAAATCCCGTCAATTAAGCCAACCTTTGTGCGTTCTCGGCGGCCCGTCGTGTGCGTGTTAAAGCGTGATTAAAGACACCTTGAAAAGGGCGGAAGGAAGAAAGTGACTAAAGCCAACTGGAAGACAGAGCGTGAGTTAGAGGATGTTGGTTCAATCCTGACCCACGATTCTTTTGATCAGTGAAATGGGGCGGCTCACCAAGACCTGTCGTTTGGGCCAGCGCGCGCTGACCTTTGACACACTGACACGCAGAGGACCGTGTGTGAGGTCATTGCGTTTTGCCGGCTGAAAAGCAGAAGGGTAAGGGTGGTTGTTAAAGGGGGCGGGGTAGGGGGCGGGGGGAGGTTGAGAGGCGGGAAGCCTGAGGGCGGCGGGACGTGGAGTGTGTAGGGGTCAGCGGCTGATCGTAGGGAAAAAAAATCCCAAACCACTACCTTTGAAAGTTCTGTTTTCAAAACTGAAAACAAAAACTTTTCTGGAACAACGAATTTGTTGCCGGATTCTTATATGTCTCTCCCATCCCAGGTGCAACACTGCGATAGCCCCTGCAACCTTTCCGTATGGGCTGTATGTTTGTCCTCAAGCGCCAGATCCTAGAACATTTCGTAAACACGAACTTTTAGCCCTCAGTTGAGCTGCAGTGTCGGTACACAGGCAGGCTTACTGTCGGCCGCTACAAACGCCTTTAGCCATCTTACGGGACCCGACCCTTGGCAGGTGCAGTGGCGATGAAAATGTGAAAGGTGCAACGCCAGATTACACCACGTAATCTAAGCTCTGAGGTAAAAAGAGTAAAATTAAACAACTGAACCCCCCCCCCCCCCAAAAAAAAAGGACGGGGTTGTAATTGGCCAGCCTGTCACGTTACCACACAACTGTTGGTTCAATTTAAAAAAAAAAATGCGGTTACGGCCGCCGTTCGGACTGATGCATTTCAAGGCATATGGCTAACATTACTAGGCTATTGTTTTCTTGTTTGTTTGTTTGTTTTTTAATAGGGAGACTTCTGTTTCGAACATTTGCGATTGTCACTGCCCGTCTGTGCACTCAAAATAGTCTCTCTTAGAGATCAGCAGAGCTCCGAATGCAACACTATGACGGTTAATGGCCGTGAATACGAGGACATATCAGCCGTCCGTTAACAATGTCCGCCATGTTTCCCTTGTCAGTTGCTAGAACTCAGCGAGGTGCTAGGTCGGACGAGTGTCATAACGACAGTCACCGGCCACTGCGTCAGTTTGGGCTTCGATAAACGCAAGCCTGTCTGTGCATGTACAGACGCATACATTTCAGTCAAACACGCTTAAGTTGAACTTCGGATAAGTCGAAACAAGACAAATTATCCTGCCTAAACCTGTTCTTTGTATGACTAAATTTTCCACGGATATGTCGAACAAGTACTCCAAAACGGATAAGTCAGACTTCGGTTACGTCAAGCAAAGTTTGCCCTTTTTGCTTCGGATAAGTCAAAGTAGTCAATGGCACTGGAATATTTTTCTCCATCTGATGGGTCTGCGCCAAACACGGCTTGCACGTAGATTTGACATTTCCCTTGGACTCAGAGGTTTGAGACGGTTATTAATGTCAGTTTCTAAACCGAATTTGGGGTGAGAGGGTGCAACTCGCTTAACTCGAAGCCCTTGTCCTTCGTCGGATAAGTCAAACTTCGGATAAGTCGAACAAAAATCCTTTTCCCCTGCGAATTCGACTTAAGCGTGTTCGACTGTATTTATGCATGTCTGTGAGCCTAAAACTTGAATAGTTAGCCTAATATAGTTAGAACCTTCGATTTCGGCATTAGAATCGCAGGCCCCAACCGTTCAGTGGATACCTCACCCTGGTAGAACGACAGACTTGTGCTGATCTACAGAATCCCTAGCTACTGATTTTCCTTGACTCTGTGTTTGTTGAAACCTTGCAGTTCAAACTTTCTGTTGCTTTAACGTGTGGAGCTGTCCTGCTACAAATTAACCCTTCGTTTCTCTTTGTTTGTTTCAGCGTCTTTTCGGCCTCCACTTCCGCGTGGAACAGGTAAGAACAGGCTATTGAAGAATATTGTACACTGTAGCTTTGTCCGTTGTTTCGCGTCCTGTGTCGGTAAACAGAATCAGTTTCGTGTCATTTTTTGCACACTGTGACGTGTAGAACGGCTGTACAGAACTGAGAACCCGGTGTCACAGGATATTTCGGAACCGGACGAATGGGAACCATTCCGATTTATCCTGGCCCTGGTGGCAGGATTTTTCAGAACCATTCCGATTTATCCTAGGATATCCTAGGATAAATGGGAATAGGGTTAGGGTTATCCTAGGATAAATGGGAATGGTTCCGAAATATCGTAGGATTTTTGGAAACCGGTTCCAACTTATCCTGGTTCCGAAATATTCTACAACACCGGCTCAGTCATGCCGGCCGGCGTTAAACGTGACTGATGGCGGAAGGATAGCCGGCCGGTACGGTTTGTCGCTGATGTTGAAATGGTCACTATCGCATGGTATAGTTTGTGGTCCTACTAATTACCGAGAACAGACGACAGCTACCGAAAACAAAGGCAAAGTAGAAATATGGCGGATGTTTATGGTTAGGTTAGACTGAGTCAGTAATGAAGATTAAAAGAGGTTTACGATTTGAAAATTCCATTTGAATGATTGTGGTGTAAGGTCAGGGCCGTAGCACAGCTCCTAAAAGTGCTCCGGCCATAAAAAATAAATAAAAAGGTACGGTCCCTGGCCATTATGTTCTCAACTTCAACGGAAAACAAAAGAATTACTTGTTCAGGCATGGGAATTGGAGAAGTAAAAAAAGACTGAAATTTTAGCGGTGCACAAAGGAAGGACTTTGCCCGAAGAAAGTGAAAAGCGGGGGACGGAAGGACTTTGGCAACGTGTAGCAGCGGCCCTTACTGATACGGGTGCGCATTGCAGAGTCTAACCTGATCATTGCCAGACACAAGCTGCATTGATGGGGGCACTTCACGTTTACGCATAAAGCTTTGAGCTGGAAGTATCCTGGAGCTGGTGCAGTTCACCTCGCGTGATTCACTGGACCAGAATTGAAGCTCTTCTGGTTCCAGATCCACGTCCGGTTCCGCGTTTCCAGCACGCCGCAAACTTTCCGGTGCGCCAAAATTCGAGTGCCAGTTCGACATTCCTGTTCCCGGGGCCGCGCTAGAGAAGCGTGGCCCCTGGAACAGGAGTGCCAGTTCGATGCAATGCCAAGACCGAAGAGAAATTATATGTTGGGACCTCTGCTGTGGTTCTATGGTGTCTTCCCTCAGGAAATTATCATTCCGGCCGCTTATCGTACGTAGCTCACAGACTGGAACGGACCGTGCTGAAATATGATGAGTCGGCAGACCGTAAGACTTTGACGGCTGCATGTGCAAACGACCGCGGACACCGCCTGAGCACGCCGGAACATCAGTTACTCATCAGTGCCCTCATTACCGAGTCAAAGTCCGAGTCACTGATCCGCTATCAATTTCTCTGTGTCGCTCATCTTTCATCTCAAGTGCTGAGCAGGTTTATAGTCATGAGCAGTAGGCCTCAGACTTGTGTGTGTGTGTGTGTGGGTGCGTGCGTGTGTGTGTGTGTGTGTGTGTGTGTGTGTGTTTTCTGATTAGTCAAACCAGAAACAGATTCTGATCAGTTACTCAGTGATAAGCACAATAGCGGTTACACGCAAACATATGCTCCGATTGTCATTTGTTCAAATTGTTGCCAGGTTAGTGACTTAGTGACTGGCCAAACCTGACTGAAGCAGAAAACAACAGCAGCTCGGCTCAAGCATAACAAGTTTCATGGCTGGTCACGTCATTTTTAACAATTGTTCAATTTGCCTACCCCACCGCCCCATTCCCACCCAGTCCATCCAACCCTAAATGCATTTTGTTTAATTATTTATTTATTTTTAACATTCTGTTTTTCTTTAGTATGCAGCAATGTGGTGTTTGCCATGGATGGATCCGACAGCG
This sequence comes from Batillaria attramentaria, assembly GCA_018292915.2. Lineage (NCBI taxonomy): Eukaryota > Metazoa > Mollusca > Gastropoda > Batillariidae > Batillaria > Batillaria attramentaria. Next base: position 797,108 of record JACVVK020000260.1, read on the forward strand.
TGAAAAGGTGGAAGGGCGTGATGCGCGACTATCTGGCCTACACTACCATGCGCTTTGAGTATGTTCAAAATGCAATTGGTGTCATTGTGTTTGGCACAAACGTTGCACAACAGTCCACTGATACCATGCTGCCTCCAACAGAAGGTATGAACGGCATCCCCCCTGGTCCATATAAACACTTTTGCTATTGTGTTTTTGTTGTTTGTTTGTTTAGATTGCTGGTATTTTAAGGGGGAGGGGGATATCTCAGGTATCTAAGCACACACCTTAAAACCTATCTGTTTCGGCAAGCTTTCCACTAAAATATCCTCCTCTGTATCCCACATCCGCCCCGTGTGTGTGTGTGTGTGTGTGTGTGTGTGTGTGTGTGTGTGTAGCGCGCACTGAGTGCTCTCTTGGGCAGATTTTCTGCGCAATATAAAAAATTTATAATTATTATTATTATAATTGTATATATATTATGTTTATAATTATGTTTATTAGTGAGAATGAACGGTGCCACATACAAGAAAGAACAATTCTTTGCCTCAAGTGGGACTCAAATCTGACCTATCAGTCTTAACCACTCCAACACCAACCGAGTGAAGGATTAATTTTACCATCCTCCATTTGCAGATAAGGCATGGCTGGCATACCAGATCGAGACCCATCTTCGATTCCCTGAGTCTGGTGGCACGGGGACAACAGCGGCCATTCAAACAGCTGTGGCCATGTTGAACACTCTTGATGCTGGTGACCGAAACACCATTGTGATCATTACTGATGGACCTGCACTGAATCCAGATACTGCTCGACAGGTGAGTTCAGTTCAAGATGCGACCTTTGCCCTTGAGAGAGCCTATATCCATGACTTTTTCGTGGAATTTTTGGATTTTGAGAACAGTATAGACCTGTACACTTTTCCTGTATTTATCTAAGAAAAGAGTCAAATGCTGCAGTGTTGTTGAAGTACGCGTGCTCTGTGGTGCAAACATATCCCAGTCATTTGCAGGGGGAGCAAATGTACTCCAGCTCTCCACTCAGCGGGGCCATTGTATCCCGCCCTTCAGTCTGGTCAGCTGTCGAGATATTTCCCCGCTATTTTAATCAAAAGGCTCGTTCCTGGAAAGCGGAACGGGTACAAATTACAACAGATACTGTACACACACATATGTCTTCAACATCTGATGGCTACATTCGTTTAATGCTTTCGTTTAAGTTACATTCATTTCACGAAGTTAGCTGCCATGTGATTCAACTTGCGAGATCAAAATCCAGGATACATTTGCACCCTGTCCTGCGCAGCTGGTGTTTTTTTGCTCCCCCTGCAAATGACTGGTGTATACGTTTGCACCCCCTAACAGGCAAACTATACCAATAATTTGAGCATTACTCTTTGATTACTACAGCCAAGCACTCACCCACTTGCTTCACAGCATAAAAAAAGATTTGCTGTTATGATTGGCTTTTCGTAAAGTTAAAGGAGAATTTGGCTTGCTTCTCATCACACACAAATACTGGATAACACAACTTTAAGACATTTTGTTTTTAATACAAGGTAACAATACTAACATTCCTGACCTTCACCTGTTTGCGTGTCTATTTCGTTCCGATAAGGCCTTGGCCAGTGCAGTTGCCGGGGGTTACCAGGTGGTAGTGGTAGGCGTCGGTGAGGTAGTGAGTCGAGATGAGCTTCAGAGACTTGCTGGTCCTGGCAGCACAGTTTTGCAGGTGGAGTCTTACCTTGACCTCTTCGCCCTTGACCTTGAGTCTGAAATTTGCCAGTCACCAGGTATAGTGCTTGTTTGTTTGTTGTTGTTTTCATTTTGCTTGTCTTGTTTGTGTGTATGCCTCTGTGTGTGGTGTGTGTGTGGTGTGGGGGTTGTGTGGTGTGCTGTGATGGTGTATGTTCTGGTGTGGTGTATGTGGGGTAGGGAGGGGGGGTATAAGGAGGGGTTGTGGGGTCTGTAATTTTATTTCTGTTTTAAACATATCAAAAACAATATGCTTGCCAGTACATGTAGTTTTAGTCTACCAGCTTCTAGCTGAACAATCAGAATTATCCGAGGTGGCTTCCGGTTGAGCCAGGAAAATGTTTGTCTGTGTGTGTGTGTGTGTGTGTGTGTGTGTGTCCAGAAAACTTTAACATTGTCATTTTCTCAGAATCTACAAACAGTAGAGGCACCAAACTTGGCATGCTGATAGACAACCACAAGACCTTTCAAAACATATCATTTTGAATGACCTTGACTCAAGGTCAAGGTCACTGAAGCTCTGTTTGAAAATTTTACATTGGCATTTTCTCGTAATCTACAAATGCCAGAGGTTTTAAACTTTGCATGATGATAGACGTTGATAAGAACTTTACAGATATACATGTAGTCAGTGGCCTTGTGTCAAGGTCAAGGCCGTACAAGATATTTTCGTGAAACCTTAACATTGGCATTTTCTCAGAAACAACAAACAGCAGAGGTGCCAAACCTGGCATGCTGATAGACAGTGATAAGACCTATACACACATACCATCTGAAATGACCTTGACTCAAGGTCAAGGTCATTAAAACAGTCTGTTGGGAAATTTTACATTTGCATTTTCTCAGTATCTAGAAGAATCGGAAGCATCAAACTATGTGCGATGATTGACATTGGCTGCACCTTTACAGACATACCTGTGTTCAGTGACTTTTAATCAAGGTCAAGGTCATGCAAGCGTTTTTTGGGAAACTTTAACCTTGGCATTTTCTCCAAAACAACAAACAGTAGAGGCACCAAACGAGGCATCATGATAGACAGCAATGAGTCCTACCTTTCTGAATGACCTTGACCGAAGGCCTTGAGTGAGGGGGGGGGGGGTGCAAGGTTGGAAGAGAAAGGGGAAATTATTTTGCCATGACTGCAGTTTACCATGCAAAGTAGCCAGTCTGACTGTTCAAGCAAAAGGCACCATGAGTTGTACTGTTACTATACTTGTGAATGTTCTTTGTCATCTTAATTAGCTCACCTTCTCCTCCCCTCTCCCCCTCAGGTCGTGAGTTTGAATCCCGGGGCCAGCACAAATATTTGTTTCCTCCTTTAAAGCACTTAAAATGATACCAGTGCAGAATGCACCAAATTGCACAGATTTTTATGTAATTCTAACAATATCATGAATATGTCTCTTCTGAAGCACTTAAAATCATTTTCTTTTTAAATCTTGGGTGTCCCTGCATGTATACCCCTACCATAGATGTGAGTAGATGTGAGTTTCTGTTACTTTTGTCATTCTTGTGTGTGTGTGTGTGTGTGTGTGTGTGTGTGTGTGTGTGTGTGTGTGTGTGTGTGTGTGTGTGTGTGTTGTCACCTTGTTTCAGGTTGTGATATGAATGTTGCCTGCCAATCTGGACAGATCAGGAACCCCAGCACTTGTGAATGCGGTAAGCGTATGAATAAATGTACACGTATTTGTATTGTGAGCTCAATCCTAGATACTGACTCTTCTGTGGGAAGAATTTCAATTTGAGGCTAACTTGCGATCAGGGCTTACAATCTTCCACCTTTTGGTGGATTTCTGCCTTTGGCTAAAAATGTTCCTCCCCCTGAAATGTGTGTTTCCTCCTCTGAAGCACTTAAAATCATGCCAAAATGCACCCAATTACACAGATTTTAATGTGATTCTAACAATATGTCTCCTCTGAAGCACTAAAATCATTATTAAAACAATCTTGGGGAGCATGTCCCTGCATGTATACCCCTACCATTACAGCAGACGCGCGCTCGTGGCTTTGCCACTTTGTCACTAAATGCTGCACACTTTTTCCTCCTTTTGGTTATTGGAAATGTGTGTTGGTTGCTCAGTGAGAGGGGACTGCACTGTTTTCTTCAGGAAAGTGCAGTTTTTCAGTGTAGCTCGATTGTGTTGGAAGAAAAGGCCACTACCTGCCTGGTTTACTCAAATTACTGTTTTAAACAAGTACTTTGTAATAGCCAAACTGGAACCACCGTCGAGCTTTGTGTATACAGTTGTACTAGCTCATAATTCCCTGCTTTTTGGGTGACTTGCTACTCTCTCCACGTTTGTTGCAGCCTGGCTTCGTCCTCAGAGTTTGCTGAATAGAGTCTTTGGTTAAACTTAATTGCAACTTCTCCCCCTGTACCCCCACCCCCTCCCTGTCCCCCCTCCTAACTATCTATTGACCTTAACAGATGGTAGATGTGAGTTTCTGTTACTCTTGTCATTCTTGTGTGTGTGTGTGTGTGTGTGTGTGTGTGTGTGTGTGTGTGTGTGTGTGTGTGTGTGTGACACTGTGTGTGTGTGTGTGTGTGTGTTGTCACCTTGTTTCAGGTTGTGATATGAATGCTGCCTGCCCATTTGGACAGACCAGGAACCCCATCACTTGTGAATGCGGTAAGCATATGGATACACGTATTTGTATTGTGAGCTCAATAATAAATAAGTTTACTGCTGTGTTTGTTTTTATGGTGTGTGTGTGTGTCTTTGAGAAAAATGGCCTGCTTTGTTTTGGACATGAAGCCTGTGATTTATGGCGCCTCACTGCCACACAGCAGATCCAATACAAATTGCGGTAAGATTAGGCAAAATTTTGCATCTAAGTCCTGCTCTACTCAGTGTTTCCAGCTGAAATTTTTGTTTGTTTGTTTGTTCTCTTTTTCAAACTTTTTTTTAAAAACTTTATTGTTTGAGAGCTGAAAGGGCCAGTCATGACAGCAGAAAATTGTGTTTAGTAATCTTACACTGTCCCAATCCATGTAATAATTATAACTGTGTATTGTGTAAGCGCTTTACCCAATTTCTGCAAAGTGCCATGAACTAAACCCTACACTCACAGGCTTTCGCTCAAACAATGAACACATTACCATCATGTTGCAAAGGGTCAGCTCAGCAATTTAAGTTTCAGAATTTTGACCTGCTTTTATTTTCGAGTTTTGTAAGCTGAACATTCTTAAAGGAGAGGGAGGAGGAAGCCCCAATGATTGGCCAGAATGAATAGTGCTATGTACGACAGAGAAAAATTCATTGCCCAGGTGGCATTCGAACCTGACCTCTTGCATTGGTAATGAAGTCTTAACCACTAGACCGCTGCCTCCCTCCCCCCCCCCCCCACCTCCCAACGCACCCCGCACTTCACCCCGCACCACCCCAATCAAAATGATGTGTGTATTGTTTCAGCTCGGATAATCTGCCCCCCTTAACTGTCAGAATGGCGGAACGCTGATGACAGATTCTTGTCAGTGTTTCATTGTTTTCTTTCAAGGAAACTAATCTGCGATGGTGATTTAAGATATACCATCCTAATCTTCGAAATACACATAACATCAAGCATATATATATATATATATATATATATATATATATATATATATATATATATATATATATATATGTGTGTATAATCAGGATTGCCACCCTTGGCTACAAATTTTCCTCCCCGCAAAACGTGTTTCCTCCTCCAAAGCCGCACTGTGCTAAAACACACCGAATTGCATGGATTTAGTCTAATTCAAGTGGTGTGTCCCTGTAATGATTATGGTGGGCTGTGACAAGTGGTGTGTAGTGCAGGGCTTTGAATCTTCCACCTGTGGCTACAAATTTTCCTCCCCCCAAAAGTGTGTTTCCTCCTTTGAAGCACATAAAGTCGTGCCAAAATGCACCGAATTGCACAGATTTCAGTTTAATTAAGAAAAAAAAAAATCCGGGGGAGCATGCCCCTGAACACCCCCAGCATAACGCGTCTGCAACATACACTAAATGCTACACACGTTTCCTCCTTTTGGGTCATTTTATAATATATAATTACAAGTCCTGGTGGTGGCAAGTTCCGGTTATGCCCCTACGTGCTGCTTTGGACGTGTCAGTCACGGACATTAATGGGTGGAATACGGGGCCAGGAGGCCCCTTGGAAACAGCAGGTGGTCGCTCGTGGCGGTACCCGAGGCCACTTATGCAAGCCACAGGCAGGCCGCTGGTCGCTCAAGACAGCACGGTCACTCTTGCAATAGTTAACTAAGAACAAAAATTGCCTGTGTGTGGACTCTCTGGTCATTGAGTCAGGCGGTTGCTCTTTCGAGAGCTCGCTCATTGGAGGTCCGACTGTACATGTATGTAACTGCATATGACCTTTACTGCTTGCTTTGTTGACAGGGAGAAGACCTCGGTTGCACACGCCCCTGTGCAAATGGTGGACAGCAGGACCCCAATACATGCATTTGCACGTGTCCATCACCCTACACTGGCCAGTTCTGTGAGGGTAAGGAGAAGCTGCAGCACCATGTTGCACTGTCACTGTTGTTATTGACTTTATCGGAAGAAAAGGAATTTGGCTTTGTGTGGTTGTGTGAGAAGTCTGCAATTCGTGTTATCCTGCACTATTTCCAAAATCCAGTTAGGCCAACATTCCAGGATGTAAGTAAATTAGTTTGCTGTAGAAAATAACAGAAGTAAATGTATCATCTTGTGTTTGGATTTTTGGGTTTTTTTTTCTGGTGGTGATATACTTTGTGCACTTTTAAAAATGTCTTCAGCGCTGCAGATTGAGTCGTGCTTCTGCACTGAACCTATGCAAAGATCATCAGTGCATTGTATTCATGATCTTTGCACACACACACACACGCATAGGCTAGAAGTGTGTGGTGCATGGATATTGTTTTGCTTTCGAAAGACATCATGCTCAGACAATACAGACATGGTTTGTCCACATGGGGTGGTGGTAGTGTGGCCACATCAAGTTTCACATGTCATAGATTTCTGTCGGGGTGTTTTAGCTCCAGTTATTGGTGGTGGTTGTGTTTTGTGAGGGGATGGTGTGGTTGTGTTTTGTGAGGGGATGGTGTGGTTGTGTTTTGTGAGGGGATGGTTGAATAGTATATAATTGGTGCAGGTATCAGAATAGCACACACACTGCAAAGATCATCCGTGCATTGCATTCATGATCTTTGCACACACTCAAACACGCACGCACGCAGACGGATACGTGACATGTATAATCTTGTGGGGGCTTTTCACACTTACTTCAAAACCCATATGAACGAAATACAATATTCCAAAGACCCTTGTATATACATGAAGAGGGTGCAGCTGTAAACACTGTGCAGAAAACACATGCGTATCACCCTAACATGTTTTCACAGTCTCTGAAATTTGACGTGCATTGCTACAAGTGGTACTGGTTCGTGATCTCCATCATCTGTAACAATACATGTACACCGTTAGCTCAGTGCATAAGGACAAAAGTTGATGTTTTTCTTGACAAGTGACACGTAAATTTTGTCTTTTTTGGTGTTGTTCATCACGGCGTGTTTCTGTTTTGTGCAGAGCGCTGTTCATCTCAGACAGCAAACTGCCCTTCAGGACAGGTCTTTGACCAAGCGACATGCTCTTGTAGTAAGTCTCTCGATCTCGATCTCTCTTTTTTTTATGTGACTGGATTGCAAAAGTGGTATTTTTGTGTCTGCCTCTGAAGGGCAATTTTCAAGTGCACCTTGTACTTTCAGCTGAATGTGTTTGATTGGTAAAAATAGTAATAAATAGTACAATAATAAATCACATTTATACAGCGCAATTCTAGAAAATACATCAGCTCATTGCGCGTTTACACATCACTCACACGCACATAGAACACATCCTAAAACAACATGATATGCAGTACATGTACGTATTATGACCAGTAATTTCTGACCAGACTGACCAGCTGCAACTTCTGCCAGGCGCTTTTATTACATGTATCATTGTGACTGGCCGCAAATACCAGTTCATGACAAGAGATTATCTTGCCATCTTCGGATTCATATATATTTCGGATACGTGATATAAAGGTTTCAATTATCTAATTTGGAACCAAAAAAAATGATATTACATTCTCTTACAATTTATTCATTCGTACATTCATGCGACGGACAAACGATGAGACAACACAATAA
>JACVVK020000260.1:810000-825000 GCA_018292915.2 Batillaria attramentaria
CACACACATGCACGCACACACGCATGCACATACACACACGCACGTGCGTGCACACACACACACACGCACACTTTTCTAACTCTATCAGCATGTTTGTGTTTGTCACTAAATCTGATGAAATCTGTTTTTCAGCAAGAACTTGTCCCCTGTCTGGTTGTCAAAATGGTGGCACTTTCAACCGTTACTCCTGTAGTTGCACTTGTCCATCTGGTTTCACAGGCGTTGACTGTGGAAGTAAGAAAAATTTTACTCTTCTTTTAGAACAAATCGAATTTATAGGTACTGGTTTTGAGATTGTCAAATGCGGCTGAATTTCCAGCATAGTTTAAGACTGGTTTCACTATGTTGGAATGTGATACGATGTACCACCCATACACCAGTTTGTGTGTGTGTGTGTGTGTGTGTGTGTGTGTGTGTGTGTGTGTGTCTCTCTCTCTCTCTCTCTGATTTTGTTATTTGTTTATTGTTTAAACTTCAGTATATTCTCCTAATTATGTGATTGTACTGTAGTACATGTAAAACAGATCTCGCAAGCGGAAGTTAACGTATGTATCCTTGTAATCTTGCTGGGGATTTTTCTTCACCAGTTTGAGTCAAATTCATGTGCAGACTCGTTTACAGTGCCTGTAATGCCTTCTTGCACAGAAACATACACAAATAAGGACTGTGCACATTAAAAATCCCATGCAAAAATGAGCGGGCCCAAAAAATGGAATAGAAATGCACTTTCATGAAGGAAAAAGAACAAAGTGGATGTCATTGTTACACACACACATGCACGCACACATGCACACACACACGCATGCACACACACAAATACACACACGCACGTGCGTGCACACACACACACACACGCACACTTTTCTAACTCTATCAGCATGTTTGTGTTTGTCACTATATCTGATGAAATACATTGCATTGCCATACAACACGATGGGATGGCCTCGTTTTCTGTTTTTCAGCAAGACCTTGTCCCCTGTCTGGTTGTCAAAATGGTGGCACTTTCAACCGTTACTCCTGTAGTTGCAGTTGTCCATCTGGTTTCACAGGCGTTGACTGTGGAAGTAAGAAAAATTTTACTCTCCTTTTAGAACAAATCGAATTTATAGGTACTGGTTTTGAGATTGTCAAATGCGGCTGAATTTCCAGCATAGTTTAAGATTGGTTTCACTATGTTGGAATGTGATACGATGTACCACCCATACACCAGTTTGTGTGTGTGTGTGTGTGTGTGTGTGTGTGTGTGTGTGTGTGTGTCTCTCTCTCTCTCTCTCTCTCTGTGATTTTGTTATTTATTTATTGTTTAAACTTCAGTATATTCTCCTAATTATGTGATTGTACTGTAGTACATGTAAAACAGATCTCGCAAGCGGAAGTTAACGTATGTATCCTTGTTTCTTTAGCCGCTTACACTGTAAATAACTTCTTGAAAGGTGTGGTGATACTGATTACTGAAAGCAAGAACTGGCATTTTGCTATTGTTGTTGTTTTGATTATCTAAGTTCAAGAAAGAAATTGCCATAGATATGATTACTAGGTACAGATCTGGTTTCACAAAAAGATAAATTATCCGGCTCAAAGCAGTGTAGTGTGGGTTTTAGATCAACTAACATTTGGCAGTATGCCACTGTATTTTCCTTGCTATAAATTCTTTTTGGTTTGCCATCTTGGAAAATCAGTCGTTAATGGGAAACTGAAAGTGAGGCATGATTTTTCTCTCATATTATAGCGTATTATCCAAATGTTTCATTGTTTTCTTTCAAGGAAATTAATCCGCATTTCATGTACTATTTTTCCAGCGATGCCATGCAACCCATCCTCAGTGAGATGTGTGAATGGTTTTGTTGACTCCAACATTTGCCAGTGTATCTGTAATAATGGCTTCACTGGATCAGACTGCAGTGGTGAGATATACCATCCTAATCTCCGAAATATATATATATATATATATAATCAGGGGTTAAAATTGTCCACCTTTTGGCGGATTGCCACCCTTGGCTACAAATTTTCCTCCCCGCAAAATGTGTTTCCTCCTCCAAAGCCGCACTTAAATTCAGTGCTAAAACACACCGAATTGCATGGATTTAGTCTAATTCAAGTGGTGTGTCCCTGTAATGATTATGGTGGGCCGTGACAAGTGGTGTGTAGTGCAGGGCTTTGAATCTTCCACCTGTGGCTACAAATTTTCCTCCCCCCAAAAGTGTGTTTCCTCCTTTGAAGCACATAAAGTCGTGCCAAAATGCACCGAATTGCACAGATTTCAGTTTAATTAAGAAAAAAAAAAAAATCCGGGGGAGCATGCCCCTGAACACCCCCAACATAACGCGTCTGCAACACTCACTAAATGCTACAATACACACGTTTCCTCCTTTTGGGTCATTTTATAAGTCCTGGTGGTGGCAAGTTCCGGTTATGCCCCTACGTGCTGCTTTGGACGTGTCAGTCACGGACATTAATGGGTGGAATACGGGGCCAGGAAGCCCCTTGGAAACAGCAGGTGGTCGCTCGTGGCAGTACCCGAGGCCACTTATGCAAGCCACAGGCAGGCCGCTGGTCACTCAAGACAGATGGTCACTCTTGCAATAGTTAATTAAGAACAAAAATCGCCTGTGTGCGGACTCTCTGGTCATTGAGTCAGGCGGTTGCTCTTTCGAGAGCTCGCTCATTGGAGGTCCGACTGTACATGTATGTAACTGCATATGACCTTTGCTGCTTGCTTTGTTGACAGGGAGAAACCTCGGTTGCACACGCCCCTGTGCAAATGGTGGACAGCAGGACCCCAATACATGCATTTGCACGTGTCCATCACCCTACACTGGCCAGTTCTGTGAGGGTAAGGAGAAGCTGCAGCACCATGTTGCACTGTCACTGTTGTTATTGACTTTATCGGAAGAAAAGGGATTTGGCTTTGTGTGGTTAAGGCGTTCCCTACAGATCCTGCGGCGCAAATTCAAATCCGTGGTGGGCAGGAATTATATGGGATTTTTCTGTGCCAAATCAGGTCAAATTCAACGAAAGACTAGTTTATGGTGCCTTCTTTCCTTCATGTACACACACACCTGCACAGTAATCAAGTGTAGATGTTAACAGTTCAACAGTAACAATTCCGTATGGGAGGGGGAAAAGTATGGAAAACAGTCACACACCATGTATGTAGAAAAACAAGAAAAAGGAAAATGGAGGTGCATTTCTGTGTCCGGTGTCCGGCTGGATTCACAGGGGCCGACTGTGGCAGTAAGGAAATAGTTTGTGTATACTGTCTACTGGAGTAAAGACAACAAGTCAGATGAATTGTATTTCTGTACATGTCGTTGCAATACAGACATCACGGGAAGATACTGTTACTGAGCTAGGTTGTGTTGGACGAGAAGGCCACTGGTACAGTGTGTATCTTGATTACTTAGTACCTCTACGTTTTTCTGCTCCTAATAATAATAATGAGTACAGTTTATATAGCGCCTATCTGTTTTCTACGAAGCACTCTCTGCGCTTACACACACACACACACACACACACACACACACACACACACACACAAATGCCGATGAAACAGTGGTGGGACTACAGCTTGAAATCTTGCCTAAAGAGGTAGGTCTTTAAATAGTCTATCTTGATGATCAGTGCACCTTCTAATGCGATACAATGTTGTTTACACTTAGTCTAATCACTTAGAAGGGAAAATGCTGCACTGTACTACAGTATTTTGATGATAGTTCTTAGCTGTTTTTGTGGTGTCTGTTGTCACACTGTGCACATACTGACTTAGACACCTGGACAGTGACAGCATCTGTAATGTTAGAACTGAGCCAACACAGGCTTCAGCCATTTGTGTGTGTGTGTGTGTGTGTGTGTGTGTGTGTGTGTGTGTGTGTGTCAGAATGTGATCCGTGGACAACATGCCCTAATGGCAAGGACCCTGTCACTTGTCAGTGCAGTAAGTTCATACAGGGAGTTTTGTTTTTTTTAAACAGTGCATGAAGAGGTTACGGACCCATTTTTACATACACACAAAGACATAGGACAGGTTCCCTCTGTTGTGGAGGTGATGGGGAGAAGTACATGCGCTCCACACACGTACATACGGAATAAGGGTCATTTTTCCTGTAGCTAAGGCAGAGTACTGGGTACATTTTCACACACACACACACACACACACACACACGGGCACATATGCAGACTCTGTCAGCATTGGGTTTTAGCTTTTGTAGTGGTGAGGGTCAAACTGTTTTGGGGAGACGGCAATTTTGCATTGAGACAGGCTAGAAGTGTGTGGTGCATGGATATTGTTTTGCTTTCGAAAGACATCATGCTCAGACAATACAGACATGGTTTGTCCACATGGGGTGGTGGTAGTGTGGCCACATCAAGTTTCACATGTCATAGATTTCTGTCGGGGTGTTTTAGCTCCAGTTATTGGTGGTGGTTGTGTTTTGTGAGGGGATGGTGTGGTTGTGTTTTGTGAGGGGATGGTGTGGTTGTGTTTTATGAGGGGATGGTTGATTAGTTTGGTGCAGGTATCAGAATAGCACACACACTCCAAAGATCATCAGTGCATTGTATTCATGATCTTGCGCACACACATGCACGCACGCACGCAGACGGATAGTGACATGTATAATCTTGTGGAGGCTTTTCACACTTACTTCAAAACCCATATGAACGAAATACAATATTCCAAAGACCCTTGTATATACATGAAGAGGGTGCAGCTGTAAACACTGTGCAGAAAACACATGCGTATCACCCTAACATGTTTTCACAATTTCTGAAATTTGATGTGCATTGCTGCAAGTGGTACTGGTTAGTGATCTCCATCATCTGTAACAATACATGTACACCGTTAGCTCAGTGCATAAGGACAAAAGTTGATGTTTTTCTTGACAAGAGACACGTTCATTTTGTATTTTTTGGTGTGGTTCATCACGGCGTGTTTCTGTTTTGTGCAGAGCGCTGTTCATCTCAGACAGCAAACTGCCCTTCGGGACAGGTCTTTGACCAAGCAACATGCTCTTGTAGTAAGTCTCTCGATCTCGATCTCTCTTTTTTTTATGTGACTGGATTGCAAAAGTGGTATTTTTGTGTCTGCCTCTGAAGGGCAATTTTCAAGTGCACCTTGTACTTTCAGCTGAATGTGTTTGATTGGTAAAAATAGTAATAAATAATACAATAATAAATCACATTTATACAGCGCAATTTTAGAAAGTACATCAGCTTATTGTGCGTTCACACATCACTCACACGCACATAGAACACATCCTAAAACAAAATAATATGCAGTACAGGTATTATGACCAGTAATTTCTGACAAACTGACCAGCTGCAACTGGTAGTGTCATCTGGTATAAGTACCTAGGAGAAAGACATTTTCCTGTAAAAACATGTTTCTTTCCCTCCTGTGTTGTAGCAAGAAATAAATTGAGTACATGTAACAACAGACTGCAGTCTTTCTCTGGTGTGTGAGCACTTTGTTTATTTTTAATTGTCTCAATGCACTTTTACTTATCACTGGTCACATCAGTTACAGAACCTGGGTGTACCCAGACCACTAACTGTCCCAGTGGCCAAGTGTTTGACGATCGGACATGCTCTTGTAGTAAGTTCCATGGGTTTTCAACCTTTTTTTTATGCAAGAAAAAGATGACAACAAATTGCAATCTCTCTCTGATACATCAGTCTAGTGGAATGGTAGAGCATTGGACTTTCAGTGCTCGGGTTGTGAGTTCGAATCCCGGCTTCGGCCAAATATTTGTGCTGGCCTTTTTTCATTGCCCCGTCTTTGATATCACCCTTATGAGGTGGAAAAGGACGTTAAACTCCCGAACACCCACCCACCCACTTACGTGGGAGAAGGGGAGCCAATGCCCCGCCCTCTCACCACAAAGTTCAACGCGCCAGCCTAGACCAGTCACTCTAACCGTCACTTTCCTGCGATTGGCTTCCGTTGCTAATGAGCGACTCATGGGCATGACTGAGCGCCAGGCTATTTATGAGTAAACAACAACAAAAAACATGATCGTGGGGCGCCACAGAGAAACATGCAGTACTTGCGACCGATAATTTCTAATGAGCTGACCAGCTGCAGCATTCCGTCGCCGTGCACTTTATTTCTCACTGTTCACATTTCAGAACCTTGTACCCAGACCACTAACTGTCCCATTGGGCGAGTGTTCGACACTGCGACATGCTCTTGTAGTAAGTTCCATGTTTTCTTTACTCTTGAAAACATATCATCATTGTCACTAAAGCTCTCTGTTTGAAAATTTTACATTGGCATTTTCTCGTAATCTACAAACACCAGAGGTTTTAAACTTTGAATGATGATAGACATTGATAAGAACTTTACAGACATACATGTAGCCAATGGCCTTGTATCAAGGTCAAGGCCATACAAGCTATTTTTGTGTAACCTTAACATTGGCATTTTCTCAGAAACAACAAACAGCAGAGGTGCCAAACCTGGCGTGCCGGAAGGAGGGGGGCATGCACACACACACACACGCACACTTTTCTAACTCTATCAGCATGTTTGTGTTTGTCACTATATCTGATAAAATACATGTTTGCATTGCCACACAACACGACTGGATCATAGGATGGCTTCATTTTCTGCTTTTTAGCAACAACTTGTTCCATGTCTGGTTGTCAAAATGGTGGCATTTTCAACCGTTTCTCCTGTAGTTGCAGTTGCCCATTTGGTTTCACAGGTGTCGACTGTGGAAATAAGAAAAATTTTACTCTTCTTTTAGAACAAATCAAATTTATAGGTACTGGTTTTGTGATTGTCAAATGCGGCTGAATTACCAGCATAGTTTAAGACTGGTTTCACTATGTTGGCATACGATGTACCACCCATACACCAGTTTGTGTGTGTGTGTGTGTGTGTGTGTGTGTGTGTGTGTGTGTGTGTGTGTGTGTGTGTGTGTGTCTCTCTCTCTCTCTCTCTCTCTCTCTTTCTCTCTCTCTGTGATTTTGTTATTTATTTATTGTTTAAACTTCAGTATATTCTCCTAATTATGTGATTGTACATGTAAAACAGATCTCACAAGCGGAAGTTAACGTATGTATCCTTGTTTCTTTAGCCGCTTATGCTGTTACTGTCTGTTATCTTTTGCAGTCCCTCCGTGTACACCTAGAACATGTCCTGTAGGACAAACCTTCGATCCCGACAGATGCGATTGTGGTAGGTCATTCTTTTGAATCTGCTTTTTGTGACTGTCATGTTTGTCAAAGTTTATGTCAGTACATGGACATGAATTTAAAATTCTCATGGTTATTTTATGGTGGTGGTTGTTCTGGAATGACCTGTTTTCAAAGTCCATCGTGTGTGTGGTGTGTGTGTGTGTGTGTGTGTGTGTGTGTGTGTGTGTATGTGTGTGTGTGTCAGAATGTGATCCGTGGACAACATGCCCTAATGGCAAGGACCCTGTCACTTGTCAGTGCAGTAAGTTCATACAGGGAGTTTTTGTTTGTTTGTTTTTTTTAAAACAGTGCATGAAGAGGTTATGGACCCATTTTTACATACACACAAAGACATAGGACAGGTTCCCTCTGTTGAGGAGGTGATGGGGAGAAGAACATGCGCTCCATACACGTACATACGGAATAATGGTCATTTTTCCTGTAGCTAAGATCATGGCAGAGTACTGGTTACATTTTCACACACACACACACACACACACACACACACACACACACACACACACACACACACACACACACACGGGCACATATGCAGACTCTGTTAGCATTGGGTTTTAGCTTTTGTAGTGGTGAGGGTCAAACACTGTTTTGGGGAGACGGCAATTTTGCATTGAGACAGGCTAGAAGTGGTGCATGGATATTGTTTTGCTTTCGAAAGACATCATGCTCAGACAATACAGACATGGTTTGTCCACATGGGGTGGTGGGGGTGACGGTAGTGTGGTCACATCAAGTTTCACGTCGTAGATTTCTGTCGGTGTTTTTAGCTCCAGTTATTGGTGGTGTTGTTTTTTTTTTTGTGAGGGGATGGTGTGGTTGTGTTTTGTGAGGGGATGGTGTGGTTGTGTTTTGTGAGGGGATGGTGTGGTTGTGTTTTGTGAGGGGATGGTTGAATTGTTTGGTGCAGGTACATGTATCAGAATAGCACACACACTGCAAAGATCATCAGTGCATTGTATTCATGATCTTTGCACACACACACACACATACATGCACGCACGCACGCAGACGGATAGTGACATGTATAATCTTGTGGAGGCTTTTCACACTTACTTCAAAACCCATATGAGCGAAATACAGTATTCCAAAGACCCTTTCAAGTGCACCTTGTACTTTCAGCTGAATGTGTTTGATAAAAATAGTAATAAATAATACAATAATAAATCACATTTATACAGCGCAATTCTAGAAAATACATCAGCTCATTGCGCGTTTACACATCACTCACACGCACATAGAACACATCCTAAAACAAAATAATATGCTGTACATGTATTATGACCAGTAATTTCTGACAAACTGACCAGCTGCAACTGGTAGTGTCATTTGGTAAGTACCTAGGAGAAAGACATTTTACTGTAAAAGTATGTTTCTTTCCCTCCTGTGTTGTAGCAAGAAATAAATTGAGTACATGTAACAACAGACTGCAGTCTTTCTCTGGTGTGTGAGCACTTTGTTTATTTTTAATTGTCTCAATGCACTTTTACTTATCACTGGTCACATCAGTTACAGAACCTGGGTGTACCCAGACCACTAACTGTCCCAGTGGCCAAGTGTTTGACGATCGGACATGCTCGTGTAGTAAGTTCCATGGGTTTTCAATCTTTTTTATGCAAGAAACAGATGACAACAAATTGCAATCTGTCTCTGATACATCAGTCTAGTGGAATGGTAGAGCATTGGACTTTCAGTGCTCGGGTTGTGAGTTCGAATCCCGGCTTCGGCCAAATATTTGTGCTGGCCTTTTTTCATTGCCCCGTCTTTGATATCACCCTTATGAGGTGGAGGAGGACGTGAAACTCCCGAACACCCACCCACCCACTTACGTGGGAGAAGGGGAGCCAATGCCCCGCCCTCTCACCACAAAGTTCAACGCGCCAGCCTAGACCAGTCACTCTAACCGTCACTTTCCTGCGATTGGCTTCCGTTGCTAATGAGCGACTCATGGGCATGACTGAGCGCCAGGCTCTTTATGAGTAAACAACAACAAACAGCATGATCGTGGGGCGCCACAGAGAAACATGCAGTACGTGCGACCGATAATTTCTAATGAGCTGACCAGCTGCAGCATTCCGTCGCCGTGCACTTTATTTCTCACTGTTCACATCATTTTCAGTTCCCGACTGTACCCAGACCACTAACTGTCCTAGTGGGCAAGTGTTCGACACTGCGACATGTTCTTGTAGTAAGTTCCCATATTTTCTTTACTCTTGAAAACATATCATCATCGTCACTAAAGCTCTCTGTTTGAAAATTTTACATTGGCATTTTCTCGTAATCTACAAACACCAGAGGTTTTAAACTTTGCATGATGATAGACATTGATAAGAACTTTACAGATATACATGTAGTCAATGGCCTTGTATCAAGGTCAAGGCCATACAAGCTATTTTTGTGTAACCTTAACATTGGCATTTTCTCAGAAACAACAAACAGCAGAGGTGCCAAACCTGGCGTGCTGATAGACAGTGATAAGACCTATGCACACATATGTGACAGTGTCTAGTTTCAGTCTATGTTGCAGTATTTAGACAAATATTTTATAGTATTAATGAAAAAGTGAAACAGAAGGAGATCCGGACCCAACATGACTTATTGATTCTTTATTTGTCACAATTCTAAGGTGGAAGAAAATTTAGTTAATTTTCTATTTATATGAAGATTATTGTAGTGTGATGGACATCAAAAAACGAGCCACGTAAGCGTTGCTTAATAATTTTGAAAGTATGATCTGGAACGGACTAGATTCCGATCCGAGTTTTTGAGGGGCGTGAGATGATTTTCGCTCACACCCTACTGAGCGCGAGTTGGCGCGGAGAACTCACGACAAGCAGACGCAACCGCTACTGTGCTAGACACCTAGACGCCCGTCCATAGCGTGTTTTGTCCTCTGGGGAAATAAATTACTTCATTTAACTGAAGTTGCCTGTGCGTCTTCTTTGGACATCACCCTCCTTGTCCTCACTTTCATCCTACCCCTGCACCCTGTTACATCTGGCGTCGCCGACAGGATCTCAACAGAGGACAACACGCTATGGACCACCAACAGGCTCCCGACGATGGCGTCGTACCAGCACCCCCCCACGTTCACTGGATCTCACCCCCCAAGCTACCCAGGTTTAGTGGCGAACTGTGCGACGGTCCGGTAGAAGACTTCATCCGTGAGGCAGAGCGAGTGCTAGCAGCCTACCAACTCCAAGATGGGATGGCCGCAGAATACGTCCTTCGACATTTAGATGGTTTGGCGCGGAGAGAGGTCCTCGCCCTCCCTGCTACCAACAGAGGTACTGCGGATGCTGTGTTGGCGGCTTTGCAGGACGCTTTTGGAGACACGCGAGCGGCCATGACATTATTGTCAGCATTTCACAGCAGGCAACAGAGGAGTGCTGAACGCCTGTTAGAATATATCCACTCCCTTCAAGAACTGGCAGCGAAAATCAACGCTAGGCAAGCAGGCACGATCTCCGACCAGGCACTAAGGGACAGATTTGTGGAGGGCCTTGCCAACCCTGCTTTAAAGAGGGAACTGCGTCGCATGATTCGTGACGATGCAACGGTTACATTGTTAGCGCTAAGGGCAGAGGCGACGGAGTGGCTTCGCTATGAGCCCCCCGAAGACATTCTGGTGCAGAGGCAGCAACCAACAGAGTTAACGAATGTGAAACATTTAGAGGAGCAGGTCAGCGCTCTCACGTCCACACTTCAGGCCATGCAGACCACCATCTTGACGTTGTCCGAGCAGGTACAGAAACAGAATTCAGCGTCGATCTACCCCACAGGGCAGATAAAGTCTAGACCACCATTCAAGGGGAAGTGCTACAACTGCTAGCAACTCGGACATCTGGCGCGAAACTGTCCAAAGCCAAGGAGCAGACATAGTCAGCAGCCGGGAAATGTGTAGCTCCCACGGTGAGCAGCCGAGCCATGGGGGCGACCAGTAGGGCTGATGGAATGTTGAAAGGCAGATGCCCAGAAACTGAAATCACTATAGATGGGCGAGTAGTGACAGCGGTCATAGACACAGGTAGTGAGATTACCACAGTGACAGAATCTTGGTTTAGGAACAACCTGCAGCTCCCGGTACGACAGTCAGGTTGGCTTACCGTCAGGGCGGCCAACGGCATGAGTATTCCATTTGTTGGACTTGTAGATGGAACTGTCAAAGTATGGGGACAAGAGTGTAGGGCTACGATTCTCGTGGTTAGAGATCTACCAGGCTCAGAGATGGGAACTCGCAAGGAGCATGCGCCAGTACTCCTGGGTATGAACGTCCTGCAACAAGTCTTACCAGCTCTAGGCAAGGACGCTAGCCTTTCCGGTGCCCTGAAGGTGATGATAAGGGAGATTCGTCAGCATCAGCGCAACATTGTGGGTCTTGGTCGAGTTGCAGAGCGTACACGAATACCCGCTTGCTCCATGGTAACAGTAAGGATCACTGGAGCAGGACAGAAACTTGTCGTGGCGGAGCCCTGCCATCACCAGTTGCCAGCTGGAATTGTCCTCGTCCCCACTTTAGTTGGTAACACAGGTCCACTGTATGTTCGCATGGCTAACCTACTAGAGGAGGACGTTGTCCTGACCAGTAAAACCCCCGTTGCTGCTCTAGTCGCTGTAGACTCTACACAAGGCGAAAATGACAACATCCAGTTGGAAGTCTCGTCGGAGGAAGTTTTTGTTCGAGCAGCCCAAGTTGAACAGTCCTCACCTGCACCTCACAAGTTGGAGGAGAAACTACACCAGTTTCAAGGAACACCGGAACAGACGCAGAGAGTTATTGAAGTGCTGAGTCGTTATCCCAGCGTCATCCCCAAGGACAGTAACGACGTGGGTTTCACCGATGAAGATTTTCACCGTATCCCTCAGAAAGACAATACCCCTATTGCCCAACCCTATCGCTCCATTCCCCCACATGATTTCCAGAAGGTGCGGGACCACATCCAAGAGTTGTTGGACAAGGGTGTCATCCGAAACAGCTACAGCCCGTATGCAGCCCCGGTGGTAGTCGCGAAGAAGAAGGATGGCAGTATCCGTCTATGCGTCGATTACCGCAAGCTCAACGAGGCGACAGTGAGGGATGCCTATCCTCTACCACGTATACAGGAGAGTTTTGATGCGTTGGCGGGATCAAAATATTTCTCGACCTTGGATCTTGCCAGCGGATATCATCAGATCGCCATGTCACCAAAAGACATCCAGAAAACCGCGTTCGTCACGCCGTTTGGTCATTATGAGTTCACCCGTATGCCTTTTGGACTCACCGGCGCCCCCGCTACCTTCCAGAGGCTAATGAATGGAGTGATGTCGGACATGTTGTTCAACTCCCTTCTGGTCTACCTTGATGATTTGTTGATCTACTCAAAGACATTCGAGGACCATCTCCTCCATCTGGACAGAGTCTTGGCAAGACTGAGCCGAGTTGGCTTGAAGCTGAACTGGGACAAATGTCAGCTATTGCGAGAAAGTGTCGACTATCTCGGACACACCATCTCTGCACAAGGCGTGAGTTGCCAGACCGAGAAGACTGACGTCATTCGCAAGTGGCCTGTTCCCCGGACGACAAAGGACCTGCGTTCCTTCCTTGGTTTTGCAGGATATTACCGGCGGTTTGTGGAAGGGTACGCCAAGATTGCCGGACCTCTTCATGCCCTCGCCAACATGCAACAGAGCAAGAGGAAACCATTGACTCTATCTGAACATTGGAGGGAGGAACACCAAACTGCATTTGACATACTGAAAGATGCGCTGTGTGGTGGACAAGTTCTGGCATTCGCAGACTTCACGCACCCCTTCATTCTGGAGACTGACGCCAGTTTTGAGGGTATTGGTGCCATCCTCAGCCAGAAGCAGGCAGATGGAACCACACGAGCCATTGCCTATGCTAGCCGACGGCTGCGACCAACAGAGAAGAATGAGGCCAACTACAGCAGTTTCAAACTGGAGATGCTAGCGTTAAAGTGGGCTGTGACAGAACGGTTCAGGAGCTACTTGCTGGGCGCACACTTTGAAGTCTACACAGATAATAACCCCCTGGCACATTTCAAGACATCGAAACTTGGTGCACTGGAACAACGATGGGCAGCGCAGCTTGCCGCATTTGACTTTTCTGTGAAGTATAAGCCGGGACGCTTGAATCGTGCAAATGCCCTCTCGAGGTTGCCGAGAGAAGATTGTCTCCCCCAATCCACTACCCAGCTGCCCGCAGAATTGTACCAGCAGCAAGAGGTACAGTGTCAACAGCAATTCACAACCTCCGCCCTCGGTCCAGAAGCCAGACTCCCCGCCTTTCCCCACTTGTCACCTCTGGATATTTCCCAACTTCAGCGCCAAGATCATGTCATTGGGAAAGTACTGACGGCGTGGCCAGACAAGCCCAAGGCGGATGGTGATAAACAGTTAACCACCCTCTGCAAGCAGCATAGCCGACTGAAGTGCAGGGACGGAGTACTGTACCGACACGTCACGGATCCAGCCCTTGGACCAGTAGACCAGCTAGTCTTACCATCAACGCTCCGACCAGAAGAGCTGCATGACAAACTAGGCCATCAGGGTTTGGAACGCACACTTCGACTTCTTCGTGAACGAGTATATTGGCCAAGAATTACAGCAGACACGGAGGAGTACATCAAGAAGTGTGAACGCTGTACTCTGAACAGACAACCTACTACCCCACTGAATGCAGGACACATCATCGCCACCAGACCCCTGGAAATCCTCGCAATTGACTTTTCAAAACTTGAGATGGCAACAGACGGCCGAGAAGATGTCCTCGTTATGACAGACATCTTTACTAAATACACTGTGGCTGTTCCCACAAGAAACCAAGAGGCCCGTACAGTAGTACAAGTTTTGGTCAAGGAGTGGTTCAGTCGTTATGGCGTGCCAGAACGCATACACAGTGACAGAGGCAGAGACTTTGAATCTTCACTGGTGAAAGAACTGTGCTCCCTGTATGGCATACAGAAGTCGAGAACAACTGCCTACCACCCTCAGGGAAACGGACAATGCGAGCGATACAACCGGACATTGCATGACCTGTTGCGTACGCTAGAGGCAGAGAAGAAGAGTCGATGGCCACTGCATTTGCCTGAGGTAGTACAAGCGTACAATGTCACCCCTCATTCCACGACCGGATTTTCACCGTACTTCCTGCTTTTTGGGCGTGAACCCCGACTGCCTGTAGACACTTGGTTGGGTAGACCCGTTCACTCTGGAGCTGTAGACTGGGTACGTCAACACCGGCTGCGCTTGAAGGAAGCGCATACGCGAGCAGCCGCCCGCACGGAAGCTGAGGCCGCGAGACGTTCTAGCCGCATGCCTGTGAGCGCTGCCACCAGTCTTACTGTTGGTGATTTGGTGTACCAGAGACATAGAAAGCCTGGCCGCAGCAAGATTCAGGATCGCTGGAGTCCCGAGTTGTATGTGGTGACAGACAAGCCCTACCCGGACCCGTCTCCAGTGTACATCATCCGGCTTCGCTCAGGCGGACCCGAACTTGTTAGAAACCGTAAGGATCTGCTTCCTGCTGGAGGCCCTGGTGGCGTGTTTGGACCAGACCTGGTGGAGACATCCGCGGACGATTGTAGCGACGACTCGGACGATGAGTTCTTGACAGTTACAGTGCCGGTCCAGACTGCGCCACGTCCTGTCCCCCAACCCCGCCCTCGCTCCTGCCAACCCTCTGCGGATCCACCCCAACAACAGGTGGATGTTGACACCCCCGGCCCTCTCCTGTCCCCACCCGCTGTAACCCCAGAAACCCCCTCCATTCATCGCCCACTCCCTATTCCCAGGCGTTCGACA
>JACVVK020000260.1:830000-953319 GCA_018292915.2 Batillaria attramentaria
TAAACACACTGCCGCGCACCTCCCGGATCGCGGTGGGAGGGGAAGGTGCTAATGACCAAACGTGCATGTTTGTAGGCTGGTGTGATTGGGCCTTGAATCTGTTTTTTTGTGACTGTCATGCTTGTCCCTCCAAAAAAACAACAAAAAAAACAACAAATCATCATTATGAGTATCAGTCTCAGATTTATTCAGTGGTTTGACTGATCTAGCTTAAAGGTGTCAGAATTTCATACTATGATGCCCATTTGCTCTGCTTTTTGAGCAGTTGGATTTTTTTTTGATGGCTGGTTGCTTTTTGGCTCCTTTGTGTAACAAAGGGAGTCTATGTAATAACCCTTCGTTGTGTGTGTGTTTGTGTGTGTGTATGTGTGTTTGTGTGTGTGTCCAGAAAAAACTTTAACATTGTCATTTTCTCAGACTCTACAAACAGCAGAGGCACGAAATGTGGCATGCTGATAGACCTTTCAAAACTTTTATTTTGAATGACCTTGACTCAAGGTCAAGGTCACTGAAGCAGTCTGAAAATTTTATGTTGGCATTTTCTTGGAATCTACAAACACCAGAGGTTTTAAACTTTGCATAATGATAGACATTGTTAAGAACTTTACAGATGTACATGTTGTGTGAAGGTCAAGGCCATACAAGCTATTTTTGTGAAACCTTAACACTGGCATTTTCTCAGAAATAACAAACAGCAGAGGCGCCAAACTTCGTGTTCTGATAGGCAGTGATAAGACCTATGCACTTATACTATTTTAAATGACCTTGACCCAAGGTCAAGGTCATTAAAGTAGTTTGTTTGGAAATTTTTACAATTCGCATTTTCTCAGAATCTAGAAGAACCAGAAGCATCAAACTTTGCATGATCATAGATATTGGCAACACTTTTACTGACATACCGGTGTTCAATAACTTTTAGTCAAGGTCAAGGCCATGTAAGCTGTTTTTGGGAAACTTTAACCGTGGCATTTTCTCTGAAATAACAAACAGTAGAGGCACCAATCGAGGCATCATGATAGACAGCAATGAGACCTACCTTTTTGTCATTTAATTTGCCTGTTGTGAATGTTAACATTACCGTTTTTGGAGGAACTACAAATACTAGAGGCGTCAAACTTGGCATAATGATAGACATTGATGAGACCTCATTTGAATGACCTTGACCCAAGGTCAAGGCCATACAAACTGTGTTGGGGTAAATTGTAATATTGCCAGGAACTCGGAACGCCAGAGACACCTTACTTGGCATGATAATGGTGATAAGAGCTTTACAAACATACTCTTGTGAATGACCTTGACCCTTGTCACAAGGGAGCCATGGAGGCTTCTGCCTCTCTGGCTTTATTTTGTTGTTATCGTTGTCTTTACTGCCCCCCCCCCCCCACCTTCACCCCCCCTCAACTCCCCTCCCCTTACTTCCACCCTCACCAAGATGATTTTTAACCATTAACTTTTTAAGTATGAAAGCTGAATTTACAGTGAAGTGCTGAACAAATGTTCCTGAGTGCAGATTTTAACTTGTGGGTATATGTATAGGGATAGCACTTGTCTTGAAACAGACGTCAAATGTTGTAAGATTCAGGCAGATTTTGACTTGACAATTTCACGTTGACATCTTGTCGCTTTTTGTTTGGCGTAGTGGATCCTTGTAAGCCGGCCACTAGATGTGAGGATGGCACATACTTGAATGAAGATGTGTGCAAGTGTGGTAAGGAAACAGGAATGCGTCTCGTTTACCAGTTCATCTCACCAGTTTGGCTGTTTTGCACACCTATGTGTTAGCATGTCTTAATGCGAAGGGGAATGTCAGCACACTTCAGTTGTTTTTGGGCTGAATGCACCATATCGCGTATACGTGTATTGGCATGTCCTGGCGAAGAGATGAAAATAATGGATTGGACAGGATTTTTTTTCTGCCCCAACTCCTCGCCATCTCCAGTGGTGTTCCTCTCAGGTTGTGGATTGAATCCATGGAGGGCTCTGAAGCTTGGGCAAGTTTTATCTTGCATGATGATGGAGATGAGGATGATGGTATGACGATGCTATGGAGTTCCGTGTGGTTTGGGACTGCGGGACAAGGCCACATTTCACGCCTGGTATAAATATCCCGGCGTAAACCAGGCCCGGGAACTACGGCACTGACGGTGCCGGCCATGTAATCATCCACATCATATGTCATACCAAGGGATCAAGCACTCCCAAAGTCACACCCGTGAAATGGGTGAGTCTCAGCTGTGTGGCAACAGCCTTCCCATTGGGCCCATAGCACACCCGCTCTGGGTAGGAGCCGACCTAGGTAGAAGAATCCTGCTGTTGGAAAGGATTCGAAATACGTTCACCTCACTGATGTGCTGCTGTATCAGCATGTCTTGGCCAAAAGAAGAATGCACTCTGTTTGTGATTTCACTTGACTGGTTTTGCTGTTTCGCACGCCTATGATATTTGTGCATGTCTTGGCAAGGGGATAAAAGCCATGTTGATATGTTTATCTCGCTGATGTGCTGTTTGTATCCGCGTGTCTTGGTCAAAAAACTAAAAGGACTGCATCTTGTTTGTGAGTTCACATCACTGGTTTTGCTTCCAAATACACTTATCATGTGATGTAGTATGTATATTTGTTGGTATGAAGAGGAATTGCAAGTACATTTCTTGAGGTTTAATATCGAATGCACACGATGCTGGCATGTCTTGGCGAAGAGAGGCTTGTACATGTATGTTTGTTTGCAAGTTTATACACGTAATAGCACTGGTCAGACTGTTTTTCGCACCCATCGCATCGTAATGTCTCGATACAATCTGGCATGCATTTTGTTGTCGTTCCTGCAAGTTTGTTCCTTGATTTTGCAGCCCATACACCTGTATCATCAGCATGTGTTATGATGTCAGAACTCTGGGGGTTTGTGGTCGTGTTTTCTTGTGGTGTTTTGTTGGTCTAACCTCTGGTCTTTCTTTGTTTTCTCTGTGTGCATTTGCATGTACATAAGTTTGCACAGGACTGCATGCAGAATATGTGGTTTGTATTTCTATGTCTGCACAGCAAGAGGATTTGCTGGGGTTGTGTGTGTGTGTGTGTGTGTGTGTGTGTGTGTGTGTGTGTGTGTGTGTGTGTGTGTGTGTGTGTGTGACTTGACAATTTCCCACATTGTGCTTAGTCATGGTTAAGAGATTTGTAATTGTGCTGGAACTGTTTGCTATTAGACATACATGTAATTATGTGGTTAGGTGTTACATGGGTTACTCCATATCTGACTAATCTCAGCATGCTGAGGACGAATAATTAGCCTTTCATGTCCATACTTTCGACAGAGACACTTTGCACTGGGTATAGACTTACCCTGAGAGATCAGATAATGGAAATATATCCAAACCTGTGACATATGGGATCAGGTGAGTTGTCACTGACAGACAGTTTGGGAGGGAAGGCAATCCTATTGAATTTCATTAGCACGATTTTACTTTCTCTCTTCATCAATGTATAGTCTACAAACTTTGTGGTACATTTGTTTTGACTGCTTATCCTTTTCAGTTCCATTCCAGTGCCAACCTTGTAATCCTCCCTTAGAACTGGACCTTATGACTTGTAACTGCCGTGAGTACCGCTCTGATTGAAAATAAAATAACTTCTTGAAAGGTGTGGTGATACTGATTACCGAAAGCAAGAACTGGCATTTTGCTATTGTTGTTGTTTTGATTATCTCAGTTCAAGAAAGAAATTGCCATAGATATGATTACTAGGTACAGATCTGGTTTCACAAAAAGATAAATTATCCGGCCCACTGTAGTGTAGTGTGGTTTTTAGATCAGCTGACATTTGGCAGTATGCCACTGTATTTTCCTTGCTATAAATTCTTTTTGGTTTGCCATCTTGGAAAATCAGTCGTTAATGGGAAACTGAAAGTGAGCATGATTTTTCTCTCATATTATAGCGTATTATCCAAATGTTTTATTGTTTTCTTTCAAGGAAATTAATCCGCATTTCATTTTTTTCCAGGATGTAACCCATCAGTGAGATGTGTGAATGGTGTTGTTGACTCCAACACTTGCCAGTGTATCTGTAATAATGGCTTCACTGGATCAGACTGCAGTGGTGAGATATACCATATTCCTAATCTCCGAAATACACATTAAATCAAGCATATATATATATATATATATATATATATATATATATATATATATATATATATATATATATATATATCAGGGGTTAAAATTTTCCACCTTTTGGCGGATTGCTACCCTTGGCTACAAATTTTCCTCCGCCCAAAGTGTTTCCTCCTCCAAAGCCGCACTTAAATTCAATTCTAAAACACACCTTTTACTCTTCTTTTTCTTTTAGAGCAAATCGAATTTATAGGTACTGGTTTTGAGATTGTCAAATGCGGCTGAATTACCAGCATAATTTAAGACTGGCTTCACTATGTTGGCTTGTGATATGATGTACCACCCATTCACCAATTTGTGTGTGTGTGTGTGTCTCTCTCTCTCTCTTTCTCTGTGATTTTATTATTTATTTATTGTTGAAACTTCAACATATTCTCCTAATTATGTGATTGTACTGTAGTACGTGTAAAACAGATCTTGCAAGTGGAAGTTTGTAACATATGTATCCTTGTTTCTTTAGCCGCTTACACTGTTACTGTCTGTTATCTTTTGCAGTCCCTCCGCCGTGTACACCTAGAACATGTCCTGTAGGACAAACCTTCAATGCTGTCAGTTGCAGTTGTGGTAGGTCATTCTTTTGAATCTGTTTTGTGTGACAGTCATGCTTGTCGGGAAAAACATTTCTTCCTCTGAAGCACATGAAATGATGCCAAAATGCACCAAATTGCACAGATTTTAGCCTAATTTTTAAAAAAAATTCTGGGGGAGCATGCCCCTCAACACTCCCAGCATAACGCGTCTGCAACACACACTAAATGCTACAGTACACACTTTTCCTCCTTTTGGGTCATTTTATAATATATAAGCCCTGGTGGTGGCCAGTTCCGGTTATGCTCCTAGGCGCTGCTTTGGACGTGTCGGTCACGGACATTAATGGGTGGAATACGGGGCCAGGAGGCCCCTTGGAAACAGCAGGCGGTTGCTTGTGGCGGTACCCGAGGCCACTTATGCAAGCGACAGGCAGGCCGCTGGTCACTCAAGACAGAACGGTCACTCTTGCAATAGTTAATTAAGAACAAAAATCGCCTGTGTGCGGACTCTCTGGTCATTGAGTCAGGCGGTTGCTGTTTCGAGAGATCGCTCATTGGAGGTCCCACTGTACATGTAACTGCATATAACCTTTGCTGCTTGCTTTGTTGACAGAGACGATTCCGTGTTCACGCAGCTGTGCGAATGGCGGGCAGCAGGACCCCAATACATGCATTTGCACGTGTCCATCACCCTACACTGGCCAGTTCTGTGAGGGTAAGGAGAAGCTGCAGCACCATGTGGCACTGTCACTGTTGTTATTGACTTTATCGGAAGAAAAGGAATTTGGCTTTGTGTGGTTACGGCGTTCCCTACAGATCCTGCGGCGCAAATTCAAATCCGTGGTGGGCAGGAATTATATGGGATTTTTCTGTGCCAAATCAGGTCAAATTCAACGAAAGACTAGTTTATGGTGCCTTCTTGCCTTCATGTACACACACACCTGCACAGTTATCAAGTGTAAATGTTAACAGTTCAACAGTAACAATTCCGTATGGGAGGGACAACAGTATGGAAAACAGTCACACACCATGTATGTAGAAAAACAAGAAAAAAGAAAATGGAGGTGCATATCTATGGCAATGTGCTCCAACAGGGGAAGGAAGCAGCCCAAATTTCCCTTGCCATGGTAATGGGACCATATACATATATATAAGGTGATGTGCTTTTTGTCTTTTTTTGTTCTTTTTTATTTATATATATATATATATTTTTTTTTTTAAGTGATGATGTGCAAATTGCAGTGTTTTGGAGTTCAGAACTTACACCTATGTTTTGCAGAAACAGATATCTCTGACAGACGGCTGTGCTCAGCGTCAGAATCGCCTTGTGAAAATGGGGGTGTTGCTGTGAAGGACTGTTTTGAGCGGTGTATTTGTCAGTGTGACGAGAGCCGGTTTTCTGGTGTTTATTGTGAGGTACCAGCTACAGGTGAGTGTCCGGTTGTTATTCTGCTTCCACAGTTGTTACCTCATTGCTGACCTTGACCGTGCTCCGTGGTGTTCAGCTGTAACCCAGGCACTATGTGCATACACAGCCCTTGCTAACTGGACAATTTTTATTTTTAGCAGTTGATCGTTTTTTTGAAAGAGGGCTTCCTCAGATGTTTCCTGATTGTGTTTGATATGGTTTGAAAGAAAATTATAAGCACTTTTTGATTGGAAAAATTGAACATAGCGGCCACAGTGAGAGCGGAGATAACATGGGTTGTGGGTGCTTGGTAACAGCATTCACAGGTGCCAGCACCTGGGGTCTAGGTGTGTGGTTGGCAACGGTATGCAAAGGCTCTGCACGCTGGGTGCATGGTCGTGAAAAAGTTCATTTCTTGTCGTCGTCAAACGTTGGATGTCACATATCATCATAAATCTTCATCACAGATTCATATGGAATATGCTGATGTTTGTTGATGATCAGTTTTTTAATTTTCTGTATCAGGCAATTTTCTAAGTGCAGTGTTACCCATCTGCTGTTGTGTTGTGCAGTTTTTTGTTTCTTGGGTGTTTTTCCAGTTCAGTAGCACCAACTGATATCAGATTCAAAAGCAGGCGGGTTTTTTTGTTGTTTATTTTTTATCCCTTTTGGGAAATTCCGTTGATCTGGTGGTGCCTCCAAAAGGTAACATGCGCAGAATTTTTGATCACAAAATAAACAAGTTAAAGCAGTATGACTAGGCTTCATTAACAACAAATTTATTATATTTGTAGTTACCTCACTTTTCTGGCAGTTACGCATTTTCAACAAATCAGTCATAAAACAAAAATGATGTTTTCTGTGTGTGTGTGTGTGTGTGTGTGTGTGTGTGTGTGTGTGTGCGTGGGTTGTGGGTGCATGGGCGTGTGTGTGTGCGTGCGTGCGTGTGTGTGTGCATGTGTGCGTGCACGGGGGCACATGTGTGTGTGTGTACGTGTTCTCATGTAGCGGACCTGTGTGACAACTGTTGGAATCAGAACGGTCAGTTCTTGGCGGCAGTCCCTGGTCGGACAGACATGTTTGTGGTGTGCCAGCCACTAAATGAAGAGCAGACGCGCTTCAAACCTTGGCTTATGCATTGCCCACCACGCACCATCTTTCAGCGGGACCCCATCACCGGCTGGTACGGTTGCGACCACATTGGATTCGGCATTCCTGCTGCAGGTTTGTAAGATCGCTGTTTTCATAGGATCTTTGTGAAACAGTAAGACTAAGCGGGTTCAACATAACTGGAGCAGTTTTTGCTGTTGTTATTTTCTTTGTTTGTTTGTTTGGGGGGGGGGGGGGGGGGGGGTAGGGGGCATAAATGTTTCTTAACCTCTGTTTCTGCGCCGCAATATGCAGATTTCAAAATGGTGGGTAAGCCAGTACCACTGACCAATGTTTATTTGTTAGAAAACAGACACACAAACAAACTAAAAGTGGAAGTCACAGAAGGTGCCCCTCTCCTGCTGGACAGTGGAACTGATGAATATTCATTTATTTTAAGAGGAGGGCTCTTCACTTTATTTGGAGGTTGTGAATAATTTTATGAGTACGACTTTAGTCATGTGACTTTTTCGTGGATATGTTGCGTGTACTGCATTAGTGAGAGTTTTCGTGAAAGTAAAGGGATGATGAGAAAGTGTGTTTAGTGTGTTAGCACTGTGAGCCATATTTTGTGTGAGCAGGTGATTCGGTCTAGGGGTGAAGGCATCTGACTTTGGATCCTGAGCTGCCTGATTCGAATCCCCTATGGGCAGGAATTTGGTGGGAGTTTTTCCTGACCATATCATGTCAAATTCACGTGCAGACTTGTTGACGGTGCCTGTTTCACCTTCCTCTACGCACACATGCACAGCATCAAGTGTACGCACTGAATATCCCACTCCGTATGGGAGGGGTCAGTGATGTGCTATGCATGCAGGAAAAAGAAAAGGGGAAAATGTGTGGCGCTGGAGAGTGGCGATGTGCACCCCCTGGGAGGGAGAGGGGGGGGGGGTAATCTGAATTTCCCTTAGCACAGTAATGGGACCATAGAAATATATCCCCCCCCCAAAAAAAAAAAATAAATAAATAAATAAATAAATAAATAAAAATAAAAAAAACGCTATTTATCATTAGAATGTGGCATACCGTACTGTCAAAACTACAGAACAATGACCAGTTCGGAGATGCTTGTGGTTTCATCGTCAGTTTTCTGCACCGTACGTTTTTTGTTTTCAGATCCATGCCTTGACCCCAATTTGACCCCGAATGGCAAGTACGCCTCCTCCGACCAGTGTGCACACTACTTTCAGTGCGGTGCTGATGGATACACGGACAAAAAGACGTGCTGCGCAGAAGGCATGCGGTTCGACTACAGAGTTGGCGAATGTGTGGTCGACAGTAACTGCCCATGCGTGCCCGACCTCGACTGCCCCAACAGCTGTAGCGAAAGAACGTCACTCTGCCCAGTCGGTCGGGACCAAGCCCCCAACACACCGGTTTGTCCGTTTGAGAGTTTGAGTGGCCGAGGGTTCTTTAACAAGGCCAGCCCCACGCATCCTTTCAATTGTTCGTCCGGTCAAAGGTTCGACAGCTCACCAGATGTCTGCCGATGTGTGCCTGATGTCGCACAGGGTAAGAAGAACGTGCATTTTCTTTTTGATGTGATTTTAAGTTTATAGTCCTCCATCATCTGGCGTCCGTTTTCTGTCTGTCATCTGTCTTGGCATAGCCAACCTGAACGCATTGTCAGTGGACGCGTTATGAGATAACTTGGAACAAGATGGTCGAGTCTGGGGACGACTTACGAGATAACTTGGAACAGTGGGTATGGTCTGAATATGTGCCACCGTGCAACGATTTCTCCAAACAGATTCATGTTTCTGCATCACTACCCTTTGTGCACTTTCTGTTGTCCGTGTGTAAACAAAGAGCGCCTGTGTGGAAGTTTTATCATTTCAAAGGTACGGTACTTACTACTAGTTTTCCCGTTGCTTTCTTTGAGGCAGGCCAGGCCAGGGTTAGCATAAGCTCAGGGCAAGTGAGTCTGGAATGGGTTAACGCTGGCTTAGTCTCAGGAAGTACAAACACAAATTTGACATGATGATATACAGTGATACCAGGTATACTGATAATAACTTTCCCAGGCAGATCTGTTTGAATGACTTTGACAGAGGGAAAGGACCTGTCTAGTTCTGTCTTGGTCTTGACCATTTTGGTTTTCTGTTACTGGTAAATGGACTGGTTGTGAGTGTCTGGTTTGTCAGCGCTGGAAATTTGAAATTTCCACCCAACAAGTTAGAGAGCAACCATTTAGAGCATTGACTAGGGTTTATGTGTAAGAGCTCCTGTAGCTAGGACAGAGGTGTTGAACAATACTGGTACATGTGATAAATACAAACAAAAGGATATCTGCCTTGAATATGATCAAAAAACATTTTGCTTACTTTTTTTTAAAAGATTGCTGTAATTTGTATGAAAGTGCTAAAACTGATGCCAACATGTCAGCCGTTACGGTAATGCTTCAAGGGGCTCATGCTACCATTGTTAAGGTCACAGATCGTTTTGAGCTGTTTTTGTGGTACCTTTCACCACATCACTTAGACACCTGGACAGAGACGGCATCTGTAATGTTGGCACTGAGCCAACAGAAGCGTACTTAGTCATGCAGCAATAACACTGAGCACTCCTGTAGTGCAACAACAATTGTTGAATTGAAATGTTTGACCGCTTGCACAAAGTGTAAACAACGTTGTATCGCATGAAGAGCTGCACTTTTCGTCAAGATTGAGTATCTTGAGCGTACAGGCGCGCTCACGAGCGAAACTGTTTCAACTGTTTCTGCTTCACTCTGCACCTACATTCAGTCCCGTACCCTCCGCTCATCTAATGACAAGCTACTCAAAATCCCTAAGATAAACTTGAAAACTTATAGTGAACGATATTTCCGGTTCGCCACCCCTACAGTCTGGAACTATCTGCCTATGGGGTTGAGACGACAACCATCTTTATCAGCCTTTAGATCTGCACTGAAAACCCACTTATTTCAACAGGCCTTCAACTGATGTGTCTTTGTATTGTGTAATATGTATTGACTGACGTGTTGGTCTGTATAGTGTGAATGTGTATGAGTGACGTGTGTTAGCGCAATGAGTCACTGTGTCTGAGAAGTGCGCTATATAAATGAAATTTATATATTTATATAAAACAGAAGTTGGCTAAGCAAAGATGAAATCAGCCCGTTTTGATCCTGTGTTGCCTGAATTAGTGCAAGTGGTGGCCCCCAGTCTACGAATAGGGGGACGCTGGAGGAATTGGTTTTATGATCAGACGCTGTTTCAGTTACTAACGCTGACTCCCATCTTTCTAGGCTGTGTCCCGACAGTCCAGATGGATTACATCCAAGGCACCAATGAGAACCCAGGGTATTTCAGCGGCTCAAGGAGAGAAGTCTTCGAACGGTTCGGCGGTTCTGGTTTCCACACCGACTATTTTGAAATCAGGCTGCGACTTAAGCTGGACAGCAATTTTGGCGCAAGTAACGGGGAGATGGCGGTGGTCACCAATGGCGACTGCGGTGAGCCTGAGTCCGTGGCAATAACGGTGGATAGCAACTACATCTACTTCAAGGTGGACAGCGAAGGAGCTTCAGACACACAGCAGCTGTCCGTCCCCTATAACCCCAACGTAAGTATGTATGTGGTGTGGTGTGGTGTGGTGTGGTGTGGTGTGGTGTGGTGTGGTGTGGTGTGGTGTGGTGTGGTGTGGTGTGGTGTGGTATGCAGGTTGGGGAAGTGCTGAGGATTAAAAGACTGAAATTCAGGCCAGTGTGCAGAGGGAGCGCCCTGCTGGGGGATGGGTGACCCTCTGCACATAGAATCTGATCCCTAAGTCAGCATAGATTTTATGATGTCCTTGAGGAAGGGAGAGCTGGCGTGCAGGTCGATCTCTTCTGAAATGCTCATGGCGCCGCAGGGCTGGAGGACGAAGCAGTGAAAGCCTGCTGCCAGTAAGCACTACTTTATGTGCAAACCTCTACCCTGCTATTCACTCTGGTATGTGCAACAGTACGACGAAAGAGATACAACTTGAGGTTCTGCCTGAAGGACTTTACCTTTGTTGACGGTTGTTGGGTTTGTTGCAGGGCGGCTGGCTACAGATCAGCCTGCAGTATGAGAAACAGCCAGGACCGTCCGACACGTATCTCTTGACCGGCACTGTTGATGGCCAGTCTGACAGTCTCACCTTCAGTGGTAAGTAAAATGCTTTCAGCATTGTCATTGAATTGAATTTGAAAATACTTGATTCATCCCTAAAAGGAAAATTGCTTTTGCACAAAGTACACGACATCACATAAGAAACATGACATTAAAAAACATAAGACCAACAAGACATGGCAAGAATTAAGAACACAAAATTGACTATGCATAACTTAAGATAATCACAAATCTAACCTCTCTCATGCTCATTTACACACACAGACACACATGCGCACACACACGCACACAGACATGCACGCGCACACACACACACACACGCATGCACGCACGCGCACGTGCGCACACATCCACCACAGACAGAATCAATCATCGTGTAAAAGGTTCATTTTTACTCTCTCCCTTCCTTGCCTCTCCCTGTGAAGTTTGGTTTGGTTTGTTAACTCTATGCATGCCAAGTTAGGCCAAGTAAGCAAGAGGGAAGCTCGGTAAACACATGGTCTGTTCACATAAGCGAAAAAAATAAAAAATTGGTTATATCGACACCTCACACTATCATGCAAACTGTAAATAAAGATCCTGTTGTTGGAGGAGAACCAGAACGGGGATTTCCTGCGGGTGGTATGCTATGTGTTAACATTTTCACAACCATGCACCCAGCATCAGTGCAGAGCCCTTGCATACCGTTGCCAACCACAGACGCATGAGGACGCAGTTATCCCCGCTCTCACTGTGACCACTTTGCCCTATTTTTCCAGTCAAAAATATTTTTCTGTAAAAGTGCATATAACTATCTTTCAAACCATACCAAACATGATTAAGAAACATCTGAGGTGGACCTCTTCCAAAAAAAATTAAAAATTGCTAAAATTGCGCGGTTGGCCAGGGTTGTGCATGCACACAGTGCCTGGGTCATGGGGGAAATCCACGGCGCGCGGTCAAGGTAGGCAATGAGTTAATAAGAGAAGTAAATTGGAAATGTTAATTGCTGTTGATTATTGTTTTATTTTTTTTTCCGTATCACCACAGGCAAGATTGACATGCGAATGTGCGCACTGCAGATTGGTCAGGGCTTCAACTATGCCCGCTTAGTGGGCTATGTGGACGATGTAAGTATTTTTTGTTATCTGACACCATTAGATCCTTTTCCATGTGCCCCCTGTTTGTGTCTGCCTACATGGACAATAGACATTTAAAGGGCAATCGTTATGATTTTTATGCTGACGGATCGCTCTGAGGTGTTTTCCTGGTGTCCGGGTTCACACCACTAAGACACCTGCATAGTGACACCATTACTAGCACTGAGCCAACAAAAGCGTGCTCGCTGACATGGCCAATATGCTGAGCAAGATTGTTGTATCAAAAGTCGTGGAATTTGGATGTTTGACTGCACGCGCAAAGTGTAAACAACATAGTGGTGCATTTATACATGGAAACTCCCACCCAACTTATGTGACATAGTTGTTGAACAAATTTGATAAGTGAAATTTTAGAATGGAATTATTGTCTTCTTTCTTTTTATTTTCTCACTTATTTTGCTATATCAGATTGTTTATGGTGCTCGTTTTACTATTTCTAGCCTTCCTGTTTATTGTCGGTTTTTAATATATCCTGTATCTTCCCTTTCTTTCTCTTTCCAGTTTGAAGTATGGATGTGCAAGCCACCCGCAAGAGGCTGACTGTTGTCACGGAAACTAGACTAAACAAAACTTTCACCTTTAAACTTCCCTTTCCTTCGTTCCATAATCAAACGCCCTCACTCAACAGCTGAGATGTCGGGGACCCTAAATTTGCCTGTTGGCTGTGTCTTCCAAGGGTGAATTTCTACAGCTTGCAAGTCTTGTGTTAATTGTAATCTTGGTCACAGCGTGGTCACAGATATTAGGTTGATTATGATGGCAATCTGTCAGAAATCAGCAAGAATGGAATGTGAACTACTAGGAAAATATCTTAAGTGCCATATTGTACAGTGTCTGAGTCCTTTCACGACCAGCTTGGCCTAGTTTACAGTGTAACGTAATGTAGATGTATTTCAGTTTGTCTTGTACATTCAGTGCCTTGCAGGATCAGGGCTAGATCTGGACTTGTGCCAGTTTAAAAACAAACAAAAAAATCATTCACTTTTGCTTCTGCAGTTCTATCCTTTTTTCTTTGTAAATTTTCAGTTTTGTGCCATTTACACTGAGAAACTGTCTTTCTGTGTCAGATCTAGTCAACCATTTGGATCTATACTTTGTGGTGTTAGTCCCTTCATTTGTTCTGGTTTGTTTTAGTTCTTCCAGGTAATGAGATCTTGTTACGGTTCTTGGTCTGACTTTGAAACTGCTTACATATGCCCACTGCAAATGAACTTAATAAAAAATATTCAACAATCTAATGCTTTGACCAAAAAAATTTGTTATTGTACCAGAGCTGGAATCTGCCTAAAAAGGAG
Organism: Batillaria attramentaria; assembly: GCA_018292915.2. Classification (NCBI taxonomy): domain Eukaryota; kingdom Metazoa; phylum Mollusca; class Gastropoda; family Batillariidae; genus Batillaria; species Batillaria attramentaria. Next base: position 843,780 of record JACVVK020000260.1, read on the forward strand.
AGAATTTCACCATTAAAACATCCAGAGATATAGTCAGTTTGAGTCACTGTTGTGTGTGGGAATGGAAAAGATTGGATGTTTAGTGCCAAACCCTTTCAGTGAAGTAATCAAAATTTGGTGTGTATATGCATGTAAGGCCGGGAGTTCCAAAACTATTTGTTCATGTGCATTTTGTTATCAAAAGTGTGTAGTTCTGTGAGTAAAATTCCGTTTAGCAGATGACAGAATATTTGGTCACAGGACTGTTACATGCAGTGCTGACTGAATATTTGGTTGCTGGGCACTGAAAGGGTTAAAGGTCAGCTATCTCAACTCAGAGCCACAAACAGTGTGTTTTAATAATAATAATAATAATGAGTATTGTATAGGCGCTTTTCCCAATTTCATGAATCGGCTCAAAGCGCCGCGAACTGAACCCAACACGCACGCTCACGTGAATCACACGCATCCTCTCACATACTGGACACAAACACATTACAATCACGTGGTGCGAAGGGTCAGCTCAGCTATTTAAATTTCGGAATTTAGAATTGCATTTATTTTTCAAATTTGGTGGGCTGAACATTTCCAAAGCAGAAACTTACAAAAACTTTCAGAGACTAGTCAACTCTGTCACAGTTACAAAAGTTTTCAGCATCACTGAAACTCTTATTAAAGCCAAGGGCAGCCTGATTTCACAGCTCAGCTTGCATTTTGACATTGAGTGAGAAAGATCACGGTGGCTAGTCTGTCTTCTCGTGCAGCTCACTACACCCACTAGACACTGTAGTGATGTGTCTCGCTCACTGACCAAACACAAAGATGTCACTACACCCACTAGACACTGTAGTGAATCATGTAAATGATGTGTCGTGCTCACTGACCAAACACAAAGACGTCACTACACCCACTAGACACTGTAGTGAATCATGTAAATGATGTGTCGTGCTCACTGACCAAACACAAAGATGTCACTACACCCACTAGACACTGTAGTGAATCATGTAAATGATGTGTCGTGCTCACTGACCAAACACAAAGATGTCACTACACCCACTAGACACTGTAGTGAATCATGTAAATGATGTGTCGTACTCACTGACCAAACACAAAGATGTCACTACACCCACTAGACACTAGTGAATCATGTAAATGATGTATCGTACTCACTGACCAAACACAAAGATGTCACTACACCCACTAGACACTGTAGTGAATCATGTAAATGATGTGTCTCGCTCACTACACCCACTAGACACTGTAGTGATGTGTCTCGCTCACTGACCAAACACAAAGATGTCACTGCAAATTCACACTCTGGGCTTATAAGGGTCTGCGAAGCGCTTAAAACTCCACAACTGAGAGAGTTGCCTACATTATGCACAGTTGCATTTTTTTTTTAACTGTGACTCCTGCAACTGCGCATAATGTAGGCAACTCTCTCACAGTTGCAGGAGTCACAGTTTTAAAAAAAAGTTTGCATTTTTTAAATTGAGATTCCAGATCTTTATACTAAACTTGTGGACACTAGATACTGTTCATGTATCAGAAAACCGTGATTGCAAACCCCACTGATTACATCAGAGAGATTCCTGGTCATAATAATAATAATAATAATGAGTATTGTATAGGCGCTTTACCAAATTTCATGAATCGGCCCAAAGCGCCGCGAACTAAACCCAACACGCACGCTCACGTGAATCACACGCATTCTCTCACACACTGGACATAAACACATTACAATCACGTGGTGCGAAGGGTCAGCTCAGCTATTTAAATTTCGGAATTTAGAGCTGCATTTAGTTTTCAAATTTGGTGGGCTGAACATTTCCAAAGTCATCACGTTGTGTAATATCCACCTCAGACTTTGACTCTCCCAATCAACATCCATGCACAATTACAAATCTTCATCAATCAGTCACAACAGACAAAATGCAAAAAATGAGGATTTGGCACAAAATGTTTATTCAAAATGCATTTTCACATTATGCATTTTCCTGTCACGCAATATCACAACGTACATCGTGAATGTCCAGAGTACAAATAAACGCTAAGCCAGACACTGAAACCGTACTAAATCCAGATTATACGCGCTCTACCAATAACATACTCGCCTAAAACAAAATGGAATCAATAAAATAAAAGTAAAAATGAAATAAATACACAGGAAGACCAGCACACATTGTGTGTCAGTGTAGATTGGAGATTAACCACCTCAAAATGCTGTACAGCAGCCAAAAGTCATGTTACTGGCAGTCGTTCTTGCACAACCAAGTAAATCATGATGCTGCATGAGAAAAGTAAATCTTGAAAGGAGTGTGCCAGTGCATGTGTCAGCGTGGGGGGAGGGAGGGGGGAGGGGGTAACTTTCTAATGGATTCATATTTGAATCTTTCACTGTCTCCATGTACAATTTTGCAAATTTATATGCCATATTTTCTAGTGTTAAACATTAATTTCCTCCACCCTGTGTGCACCAGGGTTGGATACTGAACACAACAGAAAGAAATGAAAATGCAAAAGGAAACCGGGTAGATTTTAAGGAGCAAAATTAAGCAGCCCATTTTCATGAAAAAAAGAAAGAATCCCCACTACATAGTTAACAGGGTCCATACAGGCTCACAGTCTAAAAAATTCATGACTTTTCCATGACTTTTCGAGGCCAGCTCTCTTGTTTTCCATGACACCTTCCTCGCCCTCTTTCACACTGACACACGCGAGGATAGAAACTATGAGCTTATCCAAGTTATCACAGTCAGCAAGACCAATGTTCAGAGTTAGTCAAAAGCCTTACGGGAAGGCAGTGTGTTGGTATATTTGGCAATCAGTCCAGTGAGTAATCACCAAGCTGACTGTTTCACTGCTGGGCTCAAAATGGCTTCTATAAAATTCCAAAATTCCATGACTTTTCATGACTTGAGATAATTTCATGACTTTCCAAGCCTGGAAAAGCTTTTTCCAAATTCCATGACTTTTCCAGGATTCCATGACCTGTATGGACCCTGATAGTACATACCGTCAAGACTACCAAACAGAACACAAGTGTAACAACCCCCCCCCCCCCAAAAAAAAAACAAAAAAAAAACAACCACCAACAAACAACGTTATACCAGACAAAAGTCAAAATGAAGCACCAATACACTCAAATAGCATTCAGGTTACGGGTACACCACATCACAATTAAAAACTTCAGCGAGTTAGGGTGACCCTGTCTATACCCCACCTGAAGTAGAACCATCACAGCAGTACAGAAAGTGTAAGTACCGGTACTCATCAAGGCTAAGTATTTACACACAGGGATGACTTGAGCAGTGCTCCCCCCCCCTCCCCCATAAACACGTTTGTGCTGTACACAAAATGCTTATGAATGGATTTTATGCTGCTGCCCTGTACTCTGACGACGCATGAACTGATCACCTGTTATAATATTTAACAATAATAATAATTTGTGCCAAACAATACTACAATTTAAATAAGAATTGTGAAGAATGACATTATATAAGAGCACATTATACACGGACAGTGTTAGCATGCATGCAAGAGCACATTATATACATGCATGCTAACACTGTCCCTATTTCCTTCACTGGCACACTCCAACAGCACAATAATATATAAACCCAAACATTCCCAGTTCTCTTACATGCAGTTCTGCAATGTCCCTGACACGGATTTCACAGGAAAAAGTGTTCAGCTGCTAAGAAAAAAGTGGACAAAAGGAACAGCAAAACAAACAAAACAAAACAAAAACAAGAAAAAAAAGCAGAACATTTACTGATTTAGCATCCTATTCTTGGTCCATGACATTTTGAAAGTACCTCTTCACTCCTAAAAGCCCAAGCAAAAATTGCATTTTTACTTGAAATCTTCAGATCACTAGAAGCCACTGTCATGGAATCTCCAGTGGGTTTGTGCCTAGCAGGGATAGTGGCTTCAAGTGGCAGCTACTGGTGTGCAGTGGCTTGCCCTTTAGAACAAGTCTTATCATACAGCGGGCAGGGATGGTCCGGCTCGACCTCTTAAGAGTTATCACACCCATAAACATCCTTGTCAGACATTGTGCACATTTCAATTTTGATACGTGTATAACCCATTTCATGGTGATGTATGACACTAAAAAAAAAAAAAAAAAAAAGGAAGAAGAAGAAGAAAAAGTTCTATGTAGGCTGTCTAGAGATTTCTTCACAGAAACATGACACTTCTTACTGAAAACAAAGAAGAAAATCCTCGCGTTTAAAAATAAGGAAAGAAAAACAAAACATCTGTAACACAGACAAGTTGATGGCATGCAATAAACACTACCTTGCTACAAATTCAAATGCAGAACAAAATAAATACAAAGCACACAATTTTAAGAACAAGTGTCATTTAAAAAAATAAGACAAAAAAACCCACAAAAAGCTGCATCATGCAGCTGACAAGATGGAGATCATGAATGGATCATGGACTTTGAACATTTCATAATCGGCTTCATAGAGATTTGTAATCTTTCTGGATATGTAAGTCAGGGTCATCACACAAACTAACAAAAATAAAGTTGTCATTCTCGTCTCTATGTTTTCCAACATTCAATGCACCTATGACTGTCTATACATGTACTTTCAATTTACCTGGGGAAACAGACGATTTTACAAGTTCATGTATTTCCCCTGTCTTGCACAGATCTGGGTAAAGAGAAGTCAATTAAAATTTCTACATTCCACACAAAATCTGACAGAGGACGGAAATGGTAAGAAATTAGAACGAGTCATAATGCATCATAAAAATATGAGATTTCTTGCATTACATGGATGGATTTTCTACACGCACCAGCGGACCGGGTGATGTACTGTGACCACAGCACTAAAAGGTAACGATTTTAACCCTTTCACTGCCAGGCGCGTTTCGGTTCACTCACGGATACCATCTCTTCACGTCACGCTGCTGTAAACAGGACTCAAAACCTGTATTGCGTCCAGAGAGTTTTTCCCCCCAAACTACTGGAAAGTCTAGTTTGAACATTTTTAACTAATCGGACAGTGGGACTACTGGTGCGACCCATGAAATCCTGCGACGGTGGCAGTGAAAGGGTTAACAGATTTGAACTTTGTAACCCTGTTTTCAACCAGACACCCTTGTACCGCAAGGCACATTTTGTAAAGGAATCATCAAAATGCATATGTATAGAACACTGGCATTATATAAATTATGACACATGTAAGCAGAAAAGGCTCACTATTACATACACAAGGCAAGCTCTGTGAATATCCTGCTTGAAATAAACACAGTAATGAAATCAAAATATTTTATAACATTTGATATTTTCATAATTGTGACCATGATTTCCCCGTATCAAAATTCTTGTTGAAAGTGAAATACACCAACAACTACGCAACATATGCAACACCACCATCATAAGCAGCAAACTGTACAGTCACTGCATAGAGCATTATAATTTATGAGGTCTTGTCCTTCAGGTGTGTTTTACAACAATGGTGCCACGAAGAAGCAGGTAAATCCGACATATCAGGTACAGGTGGGGCAGTGTGAAAGCATTCTGGCGCAGTCGTAAATATTTTATTGGGATCGGTGAGCAAAGTTGCTACACAGGTGCCACAGAATTTACACGCCCTCCGTGCTTCCCCAGAAGCATCATCAACTTTTGAACCTCCGTGAGTGAAAGACATGGTTGCTCCAGTGACGTAACAATCAAGCTGGCTGGTAAAATGATGCGAAGGTGTGATGTTAAGATATGACTAGACCACCGCTCAATCAGTGCACCATCACTTGCAACACTGTGCCTTTCTCTTCTTCTCAAAGTACTGGGAGTTTTCACGCTGCACCTCTGAAACAGTACAAAAAATCTTTGGCTTCTTGTTAGGGTGTGAGTGTGGGGGGGGGGGGGAATCCACAAATACATAAGGAACAGATAAAGGAAGATAAAACAGATATGATATGGTCATACCTTATGACAGCTATCACCATGGGTGCCAGAAAAAAAACAAACACCACCCACTTATATCCAAATAGCTGCACTATCCACGGACGTGGGTGGGTGGATGTCTGGGGCTTTAACGTCCTTTTCCAAAACATACGGGTGATATCAAAGACGGGGCAACGATGGAAAAGCCGGTACAAATATTTGGCCCCAGCCGGGATACGAATTCATGACTCGAGCATTAGAAGTCCAACGCTCTACCATTCGACCACCCCGGCTCTCTATCCAAGGACGTAAAATGTTTACAAGTGTAGTGTGGCTTGGTGCAATTTTTGTTTTGTTTTTGTGTTTTTTTTCTTAACTCGTCTGAAGAAAGTAAAAGTCATCTGTCATCAGAAAGCAGCAACCTTTACTGCATCGGTATGAAAAAGAGAAGAAAACAAAAGAGGAAAGTTTCTTAATACTTACGAATCAAACCAGTGCCAATCTGTTTCGCTGGGGCAGCAGAGGATTCCAATTCCTTTTGAAGATTCGCGTCAAAGACAAGTGTTACCACACGGAAGAAGAAGTCTTGAACATTGTAACCTGTGCATACAGAATTTAATTACGTGTATTATTATTTTATGTTCCACAAGTTACACATAAAAACTTTTACGCATCTACACTACAACAACCAGTGCGAAGACGACGTTAAGGTGGAAAGGACGCGAGCTAGCCTCCTCCTTGCAGGAAATCTCAGAATGAGGAGGAAGGTAGTGCGTGTATCCACCCATAAAGCAAGCCGGATTCTGATTGGCTGGTACAGGCTGGTCGTCTGCTAGGGCCACTGGCCAGACTAAACATTCAGACGCGTAAAATAAATATTCTTTAGCTACATTCCTCGAACTTTGAAGAGATGCAGGGCTCAGTCCATGTAGCTAGTGACCTTTTTAATGTCCTACCCAAAAACAGTTAAGCAGTTTTAGCCTGGTTTTCCCCAAACACCCATCCACCCTCCAATGCTCTGTCACACGACCCTCTGCACCACATGGACAGCCACTCTCAGATTTCCAAGAATATTTAAGAACACTAAATGCCATTATAATTATACACTTCCGATTGCTAATGAACACAGACAGGAGAGCCTTCAAACTTCCAGACGATCACCTGACTTTGATGACGTTGGCCAGAACTCAGCTCCAAGATTGTTCGCCACCACCATAGCTCGTGTCTCCACTTCTGTGTACGCTGCATCTGACTGGTGACAATAACAGAAGCAAGGCAAAATATATTTCAGATTAGCTGGACATCAGTACCAAATTATTCCTTGTATCAAGTTTTTGCGGTTCCCCCCCCCCCCCCCCCCCCACTATCCTCTGCGGCTGCCTTTCTCCTGCATTGAAGGGATATAACCCACGGATATAGACACCGCAAAACTGATAAAAATGGATCCTCTCCCTTCTGTATTCCATACATCTTCACCGATGAAGTTTAAACTGCATTTTCATTAATTAAAAAAAAGACACCATCACCATACAATCACCAAACGTGCGCGCACACGCACACACACTCACACGTGAATCACATACAGATACATGCTAAACACACATACCAACAAGTCTCGTTTCGTCCCTACTAAAAACTTGAGGGGTTCATCTGCATTCTCTGATGCTTCTTCCATCCACTTGGGAACGTTCAGCAGCGAGCCTTCTTCAGTCAGGTCAAAGGCAACAATGACAACTGAAAAAAAAACAAAAAACAATGACAGAGTGAGCGAGGAGCTCCCATGGAATGCTCAGCAACAAAATTAATAAATTCACAGTGTGTGCGTGGGTGTGTGTATGTGTCCCATATGTATGCCTGTGTGTAAATGACTGTGTGTGTGTGTGTGTGTGTGTGTGTGTGTGTGTGTGTGTGTGTGAGAGAGAAGTGATGTAGAGAAAATTCTCTTACTATTAGCACCCCTGTAGTATGATGCAGCAATACACTTGAACCTTTCCTGGCCTGCAGTGTCCCAGCTGAAATTACAAAAACATGCATAAATGATATGAAACAAACAACAATCAAGGACCAATTTATATAGAAATCTTCCTAAATTTTGCTTGTGTTTGTTGCACCCTTCCTTTCACAAACAATTCTCCAAACTACAGAAAATATTCTGAAACTTCCAACCAGAATTCTCTCTCTTGCTTGCATGCACACACACACACACACACACACACACACACACAGAGACAGAGTAGTACTGGTAGCCAACATTTATTAAGTTTTGCCGATAAAACCAATGAACTTTAGTGGACTACTTACACCTGCAGTGTAAATGGAATGGACAGAACACTGAATTTCTCCACTTCAAAGTCCACTCCTATCGTGGCTTTGTAGTCACGGTTGAACACATCATGGCAAAATCTGAAACAAAATGCTAGCTCTGTATATGACATACACAATACAGACATATGTTTTACACGGCACAATGGATCACGTAAGTTCAGTATATGTCCATATCTGATCTTATGGTGAGTATCTGCGTGTTGCTCTGCTCAGGGCCACAATTTCAATGTAGCCTGCCAATCTACACCTTATAAAGTTCAGGTTGAGGCTGGGGAATTGCTGAAGAAAAAAAAAAAAGACTGAAATCTAGAAGTAGAACAGAGTGCAGCAGTAGCACACAACTGTGGGACCGCGGGGGCGACGCTTCACTTCAGAAAAACAAATTTTATCTTTTTTAAAGGCATTTAGTAGCCTCTACCGGCACCCAGAAGTTAAATTTATACTTGTAGTCGTTTCGCACGACTACAAGTCCGAAATACGTGTTACTCTTAGCTGTCAGGATGTGGTGTATGGCCGTTGAGGCGGTGCAAAGCAACCCATGCAATCAATCAACCATCCACACACACTCACGCACACCATGCAGGAACGAACACAACGAACAACATGCAAGTTACCAGTCAGAAGGGCTGTAGAGATGTTGAAGTTTACTCCAGTGACTCCATTAACACACACACACATGCACTCGCACATCCGTTCGCCATTCTCCCGCACATTCTCACGTCATGGTTCTCGCACCATGACAACATACTGCCTTGGTACTGATATGCAAGCCTTCAAAACTGAAGTCCCATGTACTATTACATGTATCATGACACAGGACCATGTGTGCAACCTTTTCCCCCTTCCTTTTTTTCGGCAGAATTTTGGATTTTTTGGCTGAAAGGAACGGGAATTTGACTGAAAACTGCCAAACGACTGACAATTCCCTCGCCTGCAGGTTGGTGAAGAAAAAAAGCTGAGTCTTTAGAAGAAGCTGATTCTTTAAGGGAAATCACTCCCGCCAATTTTAGGTTTGAATTTTCAACGCGAAAATATGCACAGAAACTTTCACATTGTTTTCACAGTAGCTATCAGACCAAGATGATTTCAACACAAACAAAAAATCTGCCTGTATACTGTCTGATCCATTCAGCTGTACTAATGCAGAGTGGTAAAAGTTCTGACAGTCATGCCCCAAACTTCACACCTAACTTCAGGTGTTTTTAAAGAGGCTAATACTACCATTTACATGCTCACAGATGGCTTTGAGCTGTTTTCATGGGATGTATCATCACACCACTTAGACACCTCGACAAGTGACAGCATCTGTAATGCTGACACTAAGCCAACAGAAGCGTACTTGATGCGGGGTCCACACCGAGCGCCCCAGTAGTGTATCAAGTCTAGAATCTGAATGTTCAACTGCTCGCACAATGTGTAAACAACATTGTATTGCATTAAGAGCTGTACTAATCACCAAGTTAGAGTGTTTAGAGTGTAAAGGCACACTCATGAGGGAAACTGTTCCAAAACATAAGTTAGCTTAGCAAAGATGGAATAAGCCCAGTCAAGGCTCTAGTGCTGTTAGATAACATCAGGACCTCTCTCACCTGTTGACTAGACAAGTCTTCCCAACGGCAACATCCCCGACAATCACTGCCTTGCAGATTTTCAGCCTGAAACAAATTACATCTATTAAATGTGTCGTACAATGAACCATGAAGCAGAACGATTTGCACGAGTGTAATGAGTAGCACACACACACACACACACACACACACACACACACACACACACACACACACACACACACACACCACTGCAATATCATCTCTATATCACCATTACATTAATCAAGCACTTACCCAACTCTGCCTGTTCTGTTTTCTGCACAAGCGGCCTTTACCTTGGGGTGGAAACTGAGCGTTTTGTACGGGGTGGCATCTTGGTGATAGGGCTGCAAAAAAAAAAAATTAAATTAAATTTTAAAAAATGAATAAACCCCACAAATACATGCATTAAAAAAATCACTAAATTGGTAAATAAATGACTATGGCTATGCCAATTCATGTTCATGGGAATGAAACAAACAATCACTACAGCAATACACCAGTCACACTGATACTCACTGGTGGAAACTGTGTGATGATGCGATCTTTGGCCACTGCGGATGAGACGATGGTGCGGCAGGATGACATTTTCTCCCTTGGCATTCAAGAGTGCTGCCACCTGCAGAGAGAAGTGAACAGAGAATGAAACCGCAATTCACAACATCAAATCAGTAGACCAAGAACTCTATAGAGGGCCAGGGTACTATTTCACAATCAGTTGCTTGCCTGTGGACAGGAAACGGCACTCAACACTATCACCATGTGGAATGATGAGAGATAGTGCAGCAGTTCACGAACAACTGTTGACTCAACCTCTTGAATCCCCCCCTCCACCCCACCCCCCCCCCACACCCTGACATCTCGCATGCACTAAGTGACAGAGACTGCAAAAGAACAAATTTGTACAATCATTCGTCAACTGTATGTTTTTACTGAAAACCATGAGCTTGGGAGAAGCTGATGACAGACATGCCACTGACAGATACGACGAGTGTAACTGTAAAACTATCAAGTTGTTTTTCCGTGAGTGTGTGTCTCTGTCATCAGTGGCCAATGTGTGGACACAAAAACGCAGCAACACGGTCACTGACGCACACAGTAAAAAAAAAAAAAAAAAAACGAACAACCAACTGTCAAATATTGCTACTAAGTGTCATCATTTACACGAAGTGTGACGCCAATAACGGTTTTGTGTACTATATTGATGGGTGTGTTGTTGACATGTGTCTACGACATGTATGACTGAAGTCGAAAGAAGAGTCCGAAACGTCAGCTCTGAGAGCAAACTGACCGTCTCTCTAATAAACGTACCCTACACCCTCTGGTCGGAACCTCTGTTATCAAGAAAAGGCCAATGATTACAAAGACGGCTGTAAAAAGACACTATCACCATGCTCCACTAAGGACGCCTCAACAATGCGGAAGTCTCGGCTATGAGTTAGGTCTACCGAGACCAAACCGGGGACTCCGTGGACTAGCACGTGGAAACCCCTTTCCGGTCTCTATCCCCAACATGGCACCCAAGAAGGCAACGAAGGCTCCAGCCAGTGGGTTTTGTTCAATTTTTATGCTTTATAATGGCCTGTGCACCTGTTTTTGCTATGATACAATGAATTAAGTAACAACTTTAATTGACAGTAACATTGGTTTGGGTATCAGTATCCTGTTTTTTTTCGGAATTGGTGATACGTTGTTTACATCTGACAGCTAAACACGTTTTTTTCGTGCTAAATGCCAAGATCGTATTCAGCCAGGAATCTCACTGATATATGGGTAGAACATTATCAGACGGACACGACAAATGGCATGTTAACGATGGCTCAGTGGAAGTGTTAATTTTAGTTCATGAAGTCAGTTATCCTGAAAAGGAAAAAGATATAGGCCCATGATCTGTCCATGTGTTCGTGAGCGCAGTAGGCAGGAATTTCGTTGAAGCTTTTCTGATCGAGTAAAAATATACGTGCAGGCGCGATGATGGAGCCTATTTCACTCCATGTACCACAAATGCCCGGCTTATCACGTGTGCTCGTTAAAGATCACATTTCATCTGTGGGGCCACAGAACCCATTGAAAACAAGTACGCACAGAAACAAGCAGTTGATGCACCTACCTCAGGATTATTGGATTGTCTTAGGATAAAATTGGTTCAGAGCAGTATGTCCAGTCAAGGTAATAACTAATAATAGTAATATTAATATTAACAATGGCAGGACTTGCTTATTTGTGTGTACAACCATTCAGCTTTTCCTTGAAACGCATATCTTGCAGAGGCTGGTGCCAAGAAAGAGGCCAAGTCCACAGACAGTGTGCCAAAGGTAAAAGACAGTTCAGCAGTTGTGAAAGCCAAGGAAAAGGCTCAGCGGGCAAAGAAAGCAACATTGCGTGGTCGCCATGACAAACGCAACAGGAAAATTCGCACGTCTGTTCACTTCCGCCGGCCGAAGACCATGAAGATGCCCAGGGCACCTCGTTACCCCAGGAAGAGTGCACCTAGAGTTAACAGGTACCAGCTAGGCTTTAAAACATTCGCCTTGGATGTGAAGTTCTGTTAATGTTCCCCCCCCCCCCCCCCCCCCCCCCCCGGAACAACAAACAAAAACACCGTAAACAAACAACATACAGAGAAAGGTTAATCTGTGCTATTGGGCATTGTTATTCCAGTGGCTAAGATTCTACCTTTTTGCGGACTTCCACCTTTGTATAAAATTTTCCTCCCCCAAAGTGTTTCCTCCTTTACAACACTACAAATCACGCCCCAAAACACCAAATTGCATAGATTTTAGTCTTAATTTTATAAGGTTTCTTTCCAAGAAGTGTTTCCCCCTCTGGAGCACTTACGTTCATGCTAAAAATGCACCAAACTGCAAAGATTTGGGGGGGGGGGGGGGGTTGGTTGGTTTTTTTTGGTGTTTTTTTTCCTGCCCCAACTCTTTTTGCCAGTTCCAGTGGTGTTCCTCCCAGGTGATGGGTGGATTCCACGGAGGGATCGGAAGCTGAGGCAATTTTTATTATGAGGAGGTCCATGTGGTTTTGGGACTGCGGGACAGGGCCGCATTCCACGCTTCCGGTCATAAATATCATAAATATCCCGGCATTAACCAGGTCCGGGAAGTATGGCACCTGTGGTGCCGGTCGTGTAATCAACCCCATTATAAGACGTGTCATACCAAGGGATGCACCCCCAAAGTCACACCCGTGAAGTGGGTGAATCTCGGCTGTGTGGCAACACTGCCAACAGCTTCCCCATTGGGCCCATAGCACACACGCTGTAGGTAGAAGCCGGCATAGGTAGGAAAAACCCTGCTTGCCTCGGCTGGGACTCGAACCCGGGTCTCCCGGTCCATGGTCCAAAGTGCTAACCACTACACTACGAGGGCCGGTCAGTCTCTTTTTTTTTTTCTTTTTTTTTAATAATCATCTAGGCCCCCCCCCCCCCAGGACATGCCTAGCATGTGTATGTCTTGCCGACGTGTGCCGGTGGCTTTGCCGCTTTGTCACTAAATCAAATGCTACACACTTTTCCTCCTCTTCTATCATGGGCCATTTGAAACCCTGATGAATGCACTGTGACGTCGCTAACTGCAGACAGATCACAGAAACTGATAACTGGGATACATCACTAATTTGGTAATTAAATCACAATGATAATGTTAACACGCCTCCACCTAAGGATTTGTTGATCAATAAAAGCAGCAAACATAACGTAGTTTAATAATTTGCGTTCCGTGATAATTTAATGAGAACTCCCGAACTAATGCGATGCTGACCTTGACCTTGAGTGCGCGCGAGGTACAGGCGCGTGATTTGCGGCAGAGAAAATCTGCAGATTTCACAGAGAAATCACAGATTTCTACTGTTTTCACTGCAGCTGCTAATCTCAAAAAAGCCTTGTTCAGTATAATAAAAGGGTATGTAAGATCGCTGGGGCAAAGGGGGAACAGGCATTGCAGCAGACGACAGCGGTCCCGCCGGAATGTGTATAACGAGATGAGGAGTGCAGGGAGTGCTCCTTATTTCCCACATGCGCCCACAACTTTCTGCAGTTAGCCACGTAACAATGGTGAATGCACTCCATTGTTTTGCACAATTGTGGGTCACACTACTGACATGCTAGGAAAGGGATAGCTTATGCAGAACTTGAAGAGGAATGGGCTGGTTTCATCAGTATTGCCGCCTTCCTCACCAAATGCTGGAAACTTTTCCTTTCCTCCTTTTGGATCATGGGCCATTTTAAGCCCTACTACTGTGTTTCAGGCTAGACGCTTTCAGCATCGTCAAGTTCCCACTGACAACCGAGTCTGCCATGAAGAAAATCGAAGACAACAACACTCTGGTCTTCATCGTTGACAAGCGAGCGAACAAGCCCCTCGTCAAACAGGCAGTGAAGAAACTCTACGACATCGAGGTCGCGAAAGTCAACACACTCATCAGGTAGAGTAGTTGTATGTAGCAGGGCCTAACGTTATATGCCGTTCGGCGTATTTACGCTGACCCGGGTTCCGCCTGTACGTCTGTTGTGATCGTGTGAAGGAATGTTAAAATCTCTAGCCAGTAGTCACATTTGCTGGCCCACTTTTGAGGCGCTTTTGTGAGGGGCCTGTTGGTGGATGGGGACCCAGTGAAAATGCGCTGGTTAGTCACTGAGTGTCCCTAGCTTTCACGCATCAGGCTTGGGTGCATGCCCAATGGGTGCTCATTACAGGAATGCCACATGTCATTTTGAAGAATTACGCTGGTATAGCGCAGCTGTGCCATCAGAATGAAGCTTTTGGCTGATATCAGGTGAAAAACTTCCATGTATAGTGCATTAGCATGGCATTTCTTTTGACCAGGACTTTACAACTAGATAACACTAACAGTTGACCAGTTATAATTCGAAGAAACTAACACTAACAGAGTTGACCTTTGTTACAGGCCTGACGGTGAGAAGAAGGCGTACGTGAGGTTGATGCCAGATTACGATGCCCTTGATGTTGCCAACAAGGTGAGGGATCCTGTTTGATGTCACTCTCTAAGAGTTTTAGTGGTGTGTCAGTGTTATGTTAGAGCCACATTTGTTTTCTCAAGATGTATTCTAATCCAAGTAAATGTTAGGGTTGGTTGGGAACAGTAAATTGCAGACAAGTCATAGTCATATTTTTTAGTGCACTGTTTTGTGCATTATGAGATCAGGTTATAGTAAAAAGTAAATTTAAATCTGTCTCCTTGTCTAAAGTTACTTTGTCTCTTGGCACATTATCTTATCAAAAGAATCAAAGAATTTTTTTTTCTTTTTCAGATTGGTATCATCTAAGCGGTGTGGTGATTTCTTAAATAAACTGGCTGTTACTCGTGTGATGGTGTGTGTCAAGTGTGGTTTGTGTGTGTGTGCGCATGCGTGTGTGTGTGCGTGTGTGTGTGGGCATGTGTGTGTGTGTGAGAGAGAGAGAGACTCAGACTCAAACATTTGTATTGTTCGGACTTGCGTCCATTACAATGGAAGTGAGTTGACTTTACAAATAATATGGTGTAACAAAGAACACCACCACAGAATGATTATACATGTATGAGTCGGAGGTAACCGCGCGCGCACACACACACACACACACGGAACTGGCATCCTGCGCATCATCATTCTGCGAGTAATGCACATTTGGTGTGAGAGAGAGAGAGAGATTGGTACAGATACAAATGGGCAGGATAGTATTTGGATGTGAAGATTAAGTTCAGTATCTGGTTAGAGGGTCACATAACTTGGGTTCCAGTGGCATGAGATCGAATTCCAGCAGTACACTAAAATCTTGTCCTGGCTTTTATCTTGACACTCTGACACCACACTTCACATAGTGGAAACATATACTCAGCATTACTTATCAACAGCATACCCAACATCACATATCTGCGATATCCCCATCATTACAGATCTACAAGGTACCCAAGTACACACGAATCAGTCAATCTTCAGCTTCCTTCCTTCATGCATGCGTTCACACTCGCTCAGTGAAACATACTCCTTGAGTGTCTTCTCACAAGACAGGCATAAACAGAAACATGTACTTGACAGTAAATTAACTGCTGTCTACAATCGTTTTATTGGGGCTTGAACTGCCCACAATGTTCAGAAGAAAAATCCGTTACTGAGTGTGCGTGGACAAAAGGAGCCGGTGTTGAATAGAGGGGTTATTGCCCACTGTGGGCTGATTGGATGAGCGTGGGGAATTCCCTGTGCTAAAAATAGAACAGCTCCGGCGTCTTTCGCGCTGTTGTGCAAGGCATGTGCTGGCGCATTGATTGTGCAAAGCGTTGCCCTAAATGTTTGTAACCAGTGTTGCTACAGAATACTCCGCACAGTTACCAGTTTGCTCCATTAACAGGAACAGCTTTGCTGCTGCAGGAGTTATTTCACAAAGGTTTGTAGGACATTTTTTTTTTTCGTGTTCAGGCGGTACCGGGCCCTCTTATGCATTCACGTATGATAATTATGTTGACTGACCCTCACTTCTGTACATACTGGGGCTAAAACTGTTACATTGTACCATAGTTGAAATCATTCCAAGACACCAAATTCCACACATTTTAGTCTTACTTAAAAAAAAAAAAAATCTGGGGGAGCTTGCTACAGCCGGGACACCCCTAGCTGATGCACGCTTGTGGTTTTGCCACTTTGTCATGAAATAGTTACACATTTTTCCTCCCTTTGGACCACGGACCATTTTAAGCTGTTGTGATGACGGTATTATATGCTACATCATGGACGTTTGCTTGGCTATAATGATGTGTATATTTAGCTAAAGATGGCCACTGGAGGGCTTGAGCCGGGTCAGAGTGACCTCCCCCAACATGTTGACAATCTCCATCTCGAAGATGCAAGACAAGCGGGACAATCACCACGCAGAAGTAAAACTAAACATCAACAGAACAAAGCTGAATCAACACACCCACAAGACCTGGAGCCGTCCCCAGACGTAAATGCGATTGTAGAAAGGGCCTGGCCACTTGGAACAGAGCTGTATACCAACCAACGAAGCAAGCACTGGCCAAAGACAGGGAAACATATCTTGGCCCACTATGATGACAACAGTATCATTGTCTATCAGGCATTCTGCCCGGAGATTGCGGAGGCTGCAGTTAAGGACCAAAAGTATGTGCCATGTGTTGCATTCTTCTTCAATGGGTCTTTCTCATTTTGGCTGTTTAATCAAATTTAAAAAACAATTTCATTACAATACATAGTATACATATACCTGAAATCAATTCCACTACATAATAGGATTAAGGTTTGTCCTTACTATAATAACATTTCATCAAAACGTTATGAATCTATACTCATTAGTCTTGCATGGATGCCACAGTCACGCTCAGTTGGTTAGTTGGCCTGTTAGGGGGTGCAAATGTATACCAGTCATTTGCAGGGGGTGGGGGCGGGGGCAAAGTAATGTAAACCAGCTGCATGGGACGGTGTGCGAATGTATTCTGGATCTGGGTCTCACAAGTTGAAGTCTCGTGACGAATAACTTCATCTTATGAATGTTACTTAAACAAAAGCATGAAACAAATGTAGCAATCAGATGGTGATGGTATATATAGTATGTCGTAATTTGTAACCATTTCGCTTTCCGGCAGCATGCCATTTGATAAAAATAGCAATATCAGGAGAGCTGAGCGGACTGAAGGGTGGGATACAATCACCCCACTGAGTAGTGGGTTGGAATACATTTGCTTCTCCTGCATATACCTAACTGGTATTCATTTGCACCCCCTAGTGTGTGAACTACACCAACTGAACCGCAGTCATAGGTTTGGCTGCGGCTGATGGGACAGGAAATCTTTGCTTGTAGCCCTTTCCCACTGAACTTCTTGCAGTTAATTTTGAAGGACAGGGTATTATCGACATCTACTACATATTTGGGAAGATTATTTCGAGGGTTGACAGCACACTGAGAGTAGAAGAATATTGAAGCTTTTTACAGCCAACCCATTTTGTACTACGTACCAAAGAATTGTACAATAGAGGTGCGTGTGTGTTTCACCTGTATATGTAAAACACTTGGTAGTAATAGTACTTGTTACTTGTACATGGTAGATCGGGTATCAGTGACTGTAACCAGTTGTTTTGCATCTTCATTTCCAGATTTGGTGGAGGAGGTTACAGCTTTAGTCGCATGTCGTGGATCAAGACCAACTTCCTGTGGATGATGTATCGGTGCGGTTGGGCAACCAAACCCAGGCAGGAGCGTGTACTGGCTGTGAGGATAACTCTTCATGGCTTTAACCAAATTCTTGCAGGCGCCTACACTGTGAAGGTATGCTGAAAGACTAAACCAGCATATTATCAAAAGCCGGTTAGCTTCAGTTTTGTTCAATTCTAATCAGGGTAACATGTAATTTGACTTCCAAAAAATGTGCTGGTGGAATATGGAGAACGGATGCAATTTCTGTGTGTGTGTGTGTGTGTGTGTGTGTGTGTGTGTGTGTGTGTGTGTGTGTGACCTTTGGGCTTTGTGGTCAAATCCTGGTAGCCTATAACGAATACAGATATTACACAATCACAAACACAAAATTATTTGGTAAGAAAAGCTGGAGAAACCCCAGCTAGGCACTTCAGAGCCAGGAAAAATTGGTGTCAAATACTAGATGACTCCACTCGGCAAGCCTACAGGCCAAAATCACGCCCCTATACTCTGCCATGTATTGGTGAAATACAGTATATCCATGACATCATTGTATGAGACAAGTGATTTCGATTGACGTAGTGGTCTTTTCTTTTTTTTCCCCCCTCAAATGACGTCATTGACTGTACATGTACAGCTTTATTTTAATGTTTCAGTCATATCAAACTGCATGTGCTTCCCTCGCTAGAAAGTTTGCCAGACCATACCGTGACAGTGGTGTTGTAACTATTCCATACTGCACCTAGCAAAGTCACACACACACTACCTACAGGGTCCATACAGGTCTTGGAATCCTGGAAAAGTCATGGAATTTGGAAATAGCTTTTCCAGGCCTGGAAAGTCATGAAATTATCTCAAGAGTCATGAAAAGTCATGGAATTTCAGAATTTTATGGAAGCCAATTTGCGCCCAACAGTGAAACGGTCAGCTTGGTGATTACTCACTGGACTGATTGCCAAAAATACCAACAAACTGCCTTCCTATAAGGCTAATGGCTAACTCTGAACATTGGTCTTGCTGACTATGATAACTTGGATAAGCTCATTTCTACCCTCGCGTGTGTCAGTGTGAAAGTGGGCGAGGAAGGTGTCATGGAAAACAGGAGAGTTGGCCTCGAAAAGTCATCAATTTTAGAGACAGTGAACCTGTATGGACCCTGTAACCTATTGAGTTCCACACAGTGTTCGTTTGTTTGTTTTGGAAGCATGTTGATTTATTTGTGTTGTGTGTGCAGCTGGAGAAGAGTAAAAATCTACAGAAGACTGATATTGAAGTTCGTCTCCAGTGGGATCCAGACCATGACACTAGTGGGGAGAAAGAACAACGGCGAGCGATACAGCTTGGTTTGAAAGAAAAGGTATGTATATATGGGTGGATGGGTGGGTAGGTGAGTGTTTGGGAGTTTAAGGTTCTTTTCCACCACATGAGCAACAAGAAAAGGCCAGCACAAATATTTGCATGGCCCCAGCTGTGATTCGAACACACGACCGGAGCACTGAAAATCCAACACTCTACCATTCGGCTATCCTTGCTCACACACTTTCATGTGTACATGGTGAAGGTGGTAATGTGGTGTGTGTGTGTGTGTGTGTGTGTGTGTGTGTGTGTGTGTGTGTGTGTGTGTGTGTGTGTGTGACTGGTGATGTGCTCCACATAAACCAAGGAATGTGAGTCAGGGTCACACTTGATCTCTTCAATATTAGAGGTTGTGAAGTTATTAAAATGGGCTACAATTACAAATGGAGTAACAGTTCAGTCGCACAGGAGTTAAAGCTTGAAAAGTGACATTTTCTTTACCACTCTTAGATCTTCAATGAATTACTCTTTCTAGCAGTTGCCTGTCCTAGCAAAGTGTTCATTTAAACACACACACACACACACACACACACACACACACACACACACACACACACACACACACACACACACACACACACACCGTGACACACACACACACACACACACACACACACACACACACACTTAGAATAATATGCCAATTGTAATTCCAATATTTTTTTCCGTTTGACATAAACATTTACGTTCAATTTTATCAACAGACACTACAAAAATACTGCACAGAGTGGATTGTGAGTATCACAGACATCACAGATTTTGTTCGCCACCAACACCGAGTACTGAAACAACACGGCCAGTGGTCGGTCAGTATGCCGCGTGAACGAGTCTACACACCCACGTCACCAGCTGTATGCCAGAGGATAGAGTTGGACTACTTTGAAATGTCGGAGGCACAGCTGGTCACAGGAGCCTCTTCATAGTTTGATTGTGGATGTGGTTCAGAGGTCGGCAGCTTAGTCACAATTCACTGCATGCACAAAGACAATTATGTGGCATCGAGTCAGCTCCGGCATCTCAAGTCGATGGCAAATGTAAGATAAGACATGCCAGAACACAGTCTGAGCTCTGATGAGCAAATGTGAAGTCTGATGCGTATGCTGTGATACAATTCTCCTCATACCTGCAATATATGACATGAGAGTGATATTTTACAACTACAAGATAAATTTTTCCGCAAGTTTGCATATTGTTCATGATTTTTTTTTAAATGTATTCCTAATAAAACTGATGACATAAAGCTGGAGTGTCTGTGTGTACATGTGTACTTAATGATGTGTGAGTGGGTGGGTGTGCACCCAGAAATAAGGACATCCCCCCCCCCCCCCCCCCCCCCGAATTTAGACTCATTGAGCTATAGAGGATACGAGAATGCTGACTTACCTCCCTTTTTTGCTTTTTTTGCGAGAGTGCTTTCCCTTGGATCATGTCCGTAAACATTTTGACACGCAGTGTGTAGTCTGCTACTTGTGTTTGTTCACACTGCCAAGTTCAAACGACTGCATGATGTGCCCGTTTTCTCATGGATTTATCTGCCTCACTGGCATTATATCAGCCCTGCAGCTACCACAGGCAAGTAGCTAAGTGTTAACACAAGAAGACTTTATCAACCTAGTTCCAAAGGTTGGCCCCAAGTTTCTGAACTTTCACTTTTTCGGTTCTGTGTGTCAAATAAAAGACTCTTAAACGGACATTTCTTTTCCTCCCTAATCTACGGTACGCAGCACACGGGTACGTACGTCACTATACAAAATTTGCATATCCAGGTTGATAGAGGCAGTATCAATTACTGCAATAATTACCGCAACAGTTCGTACTGATGGTAAAACTTGCATCCTGTTTGTAACAGATGTCTGACCCCGGTCCTACTAATTACCGAAAACAACGAAACGACCGAAAACAACGAAACGACCGAAAACAACTCTTAATACGGATAGAACGCGGTTCAAACATAGAAATAACAACACACAAACGTGATTAAAGATGAAAAATGTGGCCTTAAAAAAGCTAAAAGGAAAAAAAGGTGATATTGCAGAAAATAACCAGTCCGGACCAGAGTCGCTTCCCTTGGGAGACACGTTCATTTCGTCGTGTTCTCTTGGAGTGAATAAGTACTTTTTTCCTTTAAACTAGTTTAATGCCTCTTTTTCACCTTTAATCATGTTTGTGTGTTGTTATTTCTATGTTTTAACTGCGTTCTACGCGTATTAAGAGTTGTTTTCGGTCGTTTTCGGTAATTAGTAGGACCCGGGTCACCCTACTGCTGTGCGAAAAATCAATTGCGGCCTACATGGCATTCGACAGAATCATTAACTGCGGTCGGTGTGTGTGTGTGTGACTGTCAGGGTGAATTAAAGCATGTCCACAGAATACAATTAGCAACAGACTTTAGAGGATTGGAATACGGGCCTTCGGAATTATTAAAGTGCTGAGTGCATACTTGTGCAATTAAGACCCCAACTCTTGCCAATTCCCCTGAGACCTCTGAACGTTTAGTAGATCTACAGACCAAAAAGGGCAGTGGTCCCGACATCTTGTGCATGGAAGGGCTGAATTTTGAAGTTCCAAAGGCCCGTATAACTGTATATAAACATGTCTAGGATGTATTAATTACTCTGTGTGTGTGTGTGTGTGTGTGTGTGTGTGTGTGTGTGTGTGTGTGTGTGTGTGTGTGTGTGTGTGTGTGTAAGAGAGAGATGAGAGAGAGAAAGACTTAACTGTCACACCATAATTTAACAGGTTGGACGTTCAAATTTTGTTTTCAGGCACACAGCACAAAACCTTACAGGGAATTGCCTGGACTTGATGCTGAAACTCGTGACCTTCATTTCTCACATTTGACTTCACACATCTCAGTTGACCATGGACCTGACAAGAATCCTCCGTCTCCTCAGCTTCAGGGTGCACCGTCTTCTTCAAAGAAACATGCTGTTTCTGGAGACGTCAGCAACAGTAGTACTCTACTGGAACATATTCCAGGTGGTCAAAATGTGGCATCAGGTGATACAGAGGACACGAATTCAAGGACTTCCATGCAAAAACATATCTCAGATCAAAATGATGGAGTAGTAGTTAGTGTTCCGATGCATTTTATGCTGATGCATGTGAAAGACAGACTGGGACCGAATTTGAAGATGTTCGGACAGAGACCTGCAGAAATTGCTGACAGTGAACTTACACCACATCGGAAAAACAGGGTTGCTCCTAATAAAACAAGGCACATCTCTAGAAGAAGCAGGAAGCTTATGAAATATTCAGGGATTTCTCAACAACTTCCGCTTGCATCATCCCATCTTCATAGTTCGCCACGCTACCACCGATCAAAAAGACGTGCCATTCACAGGACTAAAAATAAGCATAAGGAACATTCTCATTTGTCAGTGTCGTCATCATCTACTCCTGAATCCAGCTCTGCAAAAACTGAAATCCCAGACTCTGTAAACACAACCAGAGACCAGTTGAGGACTAAACGGGCACACACCACTGCCCACAAAAAGCCAATTGACCCCAAGGCCAAAAATATCAGCTACCAAATCCCCCCGGCTTCAGGTGCTCAGACAACGCCAGTTCAAAAGAGATCCTCGTCAAAGCCTACAGGTAAGTGGTTGCCAGATCAGTTATTGTTGACTTTTCCTGCTCCACTGTGTTACAGTTCGTTTGAAGATTTCGTAGAAGCCGATGTGAAAGGTAGGGCTCATGACAAAAATTCTTGTGCAGTGTTCAGCAGTGCCATGTGACATTATGGCCTAAGTCCACTGTGTGCTTTTTGGTGTGTGTGTGTGTGTGTGTGTGTGTGTGTGTGGTTTTGTTTTTGCATTTGGGGTTGTTTTTATCTTTTGGAAGGGTGGGGGGGGGGGGGTGCCTTCTTAATAGTGGCTAGCAGATGGGTTCTCAGCCTCTTGTGTTCGGAGTCTGATTATAGAAGTAGAAATGAAACTGTATAATATTTGGACCTTTTCTCTGTGTTAAAATAATGCATACCCAGTATAATTGCAGAAGAGCACACACACACACACACACACACACACACACACACACACACACACACACACACACACACTCACTCACTCACTCACTCACTCACTCACTCACTCACTCACTCACACACACACACACACACACACACACACACACACACTCACTCACTCACTCACTCACTCGCTCACACCCCCCCCCCCACCTCCACACACACACACACACACACACACACACGTTGCAGCTGGCACTGCAGGGGCTGTTAATTACTGGAGACAGTTGAATCAATTATGCAAACACTGTTTAGACAACAAAGTGAACTTGCGTTGCAGATGCTTTCCTTAACGTTGATGGTAAGCCACTGAACATGACACTGCTGATGCAGTTCTTCAGGGACCGAGCCAGGGATAGAGAAATGTGAGTTGCCATTGCCATACAGTGAGAGCACAATTAGACACAAGAGTTGTTATCAAGCATGTTGTGTACAGTACGTTTCTTGTCAAATAGTAAAATGGCAGAGGTGCTTATTAAATCCATGGTGCTTAGGTGTTTTTTTTTATTGTTTTTTTTTAAACTAAATGATGGTACATATGTAGATCTATATTTCTACACATAACTGAGGGTGAGTGTGAGTCACCATGAGATAGACGCTGGTTGATATAAAACTCTTGTCTTATCGTGCTGTTGCGTAGATTAATCAAAAAGTGGCACATAGACATGCTGGTTCAGCTAGTGATGTTTCATTCATCCATTGATGTGTGCATGCTGGTCAGGTCGATTGTGGCCATCTGAACAGAAAGAGGATTTAACTGGCATAGCTGAACCGCATGTTTGTTTGTCAGAAGCACAACTCAGAATAATTTCTACAATGTGGTAAGCAATAATCTTGGATAATGTAAGTCAGGGAATTCTGGTGTAACCCGACTTTGGGAGGGATTAATGGAACATATGTACTCTCAAAATAGATCACATCATGCAAACTTTCTATGACGACATTCGTCTGAGGTGCCTCTTGTCATGGTTAATGGACTGTGGTTGCAGGATGCGACAGGCACAGTGGGCGTACCTGTGTCTGGTGCTGCTGGTTATTCTCATGCTGGGAGCCATGTGGTGTCTGGGTGCGCGGTGTCGTTACAAACCTGAAAAACACAGGGACTTTCACGATACAGATCATATGCTTTCCATGAAAGGTAAGTTGAGTGCTTTTTTCATTGTACAAATGTGGACTGGACCCAGCTTAAAATGTGCTTCATGTGAATTGATGACATCAGATGTCCTAGAATCAAGGGTTTTTTTTCTCCGTCTGGCCTTTTCTGTAATTGGATCCCTTCTGTATTCTTTTTTTTTATATTTTTTTTTTTACTCCTTTATTATCCCTTTTAGGAAATTCAGGCTGCTTCCCCTGGGGTAAGCGGGTCGCCGAGGTGCAGCACCACCCAATACCTATCCTGTTTTAAAATTTTGCTGGGGGAGAAAAGCCGGATAATCCGGAGAGAAATGCCCAGTGAGCAGCCCAGCAGCCAGGAAAAACCGGTATCACATACCACAAGCTCAACCTGGGCTCGAACCCACGCCTTATTGCCATGACAACGGTGTTGGCCGTTCAGTAGTGCAGCGGCTAAGTCCGACACACTACCTATTAGACTAATGCTCACTTTGTTCCTAATTTATTTTTATTTATCTATTCATTTATGTGTTTTGTTCTACCAAGAATTTTTTTTCTGATTTTATTTTCACTTCTGGGCAGTTAAAAGATAGGTGGTGCACACCTTCCACGGTATGGAAAGGGTTAAGAATTGCAGTAATTAGTTTGTTAACCTCTCAGGTCAATGTTGACAGAAGAGGCCAAAACAGACCATATGGCATTGAAACATTTTTCATCTTAAACGGTTTAGCCTGAGTTTGACAAAAACAATTCACTGACGTTGCTGATGTTACAGAGATTCTGTGGCGGAAGCGACATTACCTACCGATGGCTCAGGATCAAGACTGGGTGGAGGTGAAGGTGTGTGACTGTGGCACAAATACAGGAAGGTGATGTCAATGGCACGTGCACAAGAACATACTGGCAGTGGCACAGATACAGGAAGGCGATGTCAATGGCACGTACACAAAAACGTGCTGTCAGTGGCACAAATAGAGGAAGGTGATGTCAGTGGCACATACACAAGAACTCACAGTTTTACGGTCAAAATCAACAAACTCGTGTGGTGTATTTTACGTAATCGGGGGCACCGAATTGGGAAAATTATTTATACCACGTCCCTACCTGCATTTCAAGTCTTTGATTTGAAAGCTGACATCGGCAATCCAAATGCTTCACGCGACATCACTGACTGAGGTGCTTTACCTCGCTTTGTCCATAGGCTTTGAGAAGTCAGCTTTTCCGTTTCGAAGCCTCCGTCTTAGTAGAGAACTGGAACTAGGCTTACGCTTGTCACAGACACGACCGCTTGTTGATAACACGCAGCAAAAGATCAACAATTCCACGTCAAGCGACTGGCAAAGCTCCTTCGTCCCCATTTCCGTACGAAGTCGAACTACGTCATGTCGTGACGTAAATTATTCTTTAGTCCCTTTTCGCGTCATATTGTGACGCAAATCCTTTCACCAGAACACACTGCTGGAACACTGCTAGGGGTAATACCTGTTCACTCTTTAAGGCGATGTCACACTGAAAACAAGTTTCCCTGCTACGGTCAAGACATTCCTACCTTACTAGACACCCTTTTCTTGTATGTAGAACTTCAATGCGTATGAAATACCTCTGGATGGGGTTTCTGGGTAAAGTCAATGTCTCTTTTCCTTAAACATACATGTTGACTGAGCGGATACGGGAAGGTGTCACTAGACACTCCGCACGGCGGCTTTCATTGGTTGAAACACATAACATGTTTTCGGATTTTAGGGCAGGCTCTAAAACTGAAAACACGATCGAAACAGTGTTTTGAAAACATTGTTGTGAAGTATGTCACACGACAAAACACGATGTTTCGCAGCGAAACATCTGAAAACAATGTTTTCAAGTGTTTTTGCCCTCTCGTGTGACATGGCCTTTAGGTCCAGCCATAAAATTCACGCGTGGTTGTCATGGGTACAATGTTTATACCACATGTGGTGAATTATGGATTTTATACCATGACTTGTAATAGTGGTAGAGTGGTATAAACACAGGAACATGATGTCAGTGGCATAAACACAGGAACATGATGTCAATGGCATAAACACAGGAACATGACATTACTGGCACAGGCTCATGACATGTCACATGAAACTGTCTCTCATGTAAGAGTGAGACGTGGCAGCAGTCTGACATGACACCGTCATCAGCTCATATCATTGTCACACTAGTCCCTCAGAATGTGTAATAATGCTGTTTCGTCAGTATGCTACTGATTTCCTCAGTTTGTCACAATTGCCAAATCTACTGGATTGGCTGGTTGATTTCTTTATTGTTGTGGGTTTTGTTGTTGTTGTTGTTTTTTGTTGTATTTTTTTTTTTTTTGGGGGGGGGGGGGGGTAGGGGTGTTTTCTTTGTTCATTTGTTTGTTGTTTTTTTGTTTTTTGTTTGTTGTTGTTTTGGGGGGGGGGGGGTGTTGTTGTTTTGTTTTCTTTTAGCATGACACATCCCCACTTTATTTTGTTAGTAAAAGTGGACTAACACAGATGTGTCATGCGAATTTGTAAATTGAACATTGCGATCTCCTTTCTTTGTATGCAAATACAATATGTGAATTTTCAGACATGATTTTTAGGTGGTGGTCTCTTGCTCGATTCTTTTCATTTACTTACAAAATGATGTTGAGTTCTGATTCCTGTGATGTGGACTAGTGTATGTACAGGTGGTTTGCACTGGCAGGGTGAAACAGAAGTGAAAGATTGTGTGTGTGTGTGTGTGTGTGTGTGTGTGTGTGTGTGTGTGTGTGTGTGTGTGTGTGTCTGACTCGGTGTGTGTGTGTGTGTGTGTGTGTGAATTTGTTTTTAAGGCTGGTTCTGGGCATCAGGCAAAAGTGGCAAACTTTAGCGTGTGTTTGAGTGTGTGCGTGCGTGTGTGTGTAAAGAATCTTTTTGCTCTTTCTTATGAGAATTCTGTATAACTTATTGGCATGCTTTACATTGGGAGAGGTAAAATTCTTCTTGCAAACAACCATCATATATATTGCACCTTTCTATGTTTTTTGCCAATTATTGCTGTGATTTAGTAGAGAGCTATGCTGAGAGAAGTTTTTAAAGGCCAAGTAAATGGGCCGTACATGATGAAATTTGTATGACAAGTGGTTGTTTTCTTTTCTAAACTAAGGTTTACCCACATTCGGTAAGTGGACCTATGGTGCTGACTTCTTTAAAAGCTATTCTCGTTTTTCTGTCAGATTATTCGAGTCCCAGCATTTGAAATCAGGATCATAGCATTTATGTCATGTACTTGGGCAGGGGTTTCTCTTCATTGTATGATAGCAGCTGCATATTGCTGGTTAGGATGAAGGGAGGTCTGTGCGTACGTATATTAAATTTTTATCATATTCCTGTGGGTATGAACTTCGACCTTGTTTTCTGGTTATTTCTGTGGTTTTGGGGCTTTGTATACGATTGAACACAACCAGCCAGGCACGGTTGGGTGCATAAGAAATTGATGAACAATTGTGAATTTATGGCTCACTTTTGGTAAAATTTTGCACTTTTGTCGGTATTTTTAGCCTTACTGTCATAGCCTATTGTATACATGGCGTTTGTACTTAACTGTGCTCAGAATTTTTCCAAGTCTGATCATCTCAATATAACATTGATTATTTCTGCATTGCAACAATCTATGTAAGCAATAAATAATTTGAATACAGGTGTACACATGGAATGTAATTGTTCATGACTTGCTTTGTTGCGTTTTAACTGGTTGGCGATTGTGTGTGTGTGTGTGGTCATTTTATGGCAAGAGTTACCAGGAAGAGTTGTTGGGATTGTATTATTAAAAACAAACTGCATTTTGATACATTTCTTTGCTCACTATAGTGGTTTTCGCTTTGCCATTTCTACATGCTCTCAACCTACTCTGACAGCAACAGACATACACAGGGCTGCCACTCTTCCTCCTGTGGCCGGATTTCCGGCTTTTTGAACCGGCTGTGAAGAGCTTTCCGGCTTTTCCGGCCAAAAAATCGTGAGTCTGTGTCTATCGCTGGACCGTCAGCCTTCCCGGGTAAGGTGCATGCATTTTGCGCCTCATATTCAGGGCTGCCACTCTTGCTGCTGTGGCAGGATTTCCTGCTTTTTGAACCTGCTGTGAATAGCTTTCCTGATTTTTGAACTGGCTGTGAAGAGTTTTCCTGCTTTTTTCCTGCTTTTTAAAGCGTTTTCCGGCCAAAAAATCGCGAGTTTGTGCCTATCGCTGGACCGTCGACTTTCCCGGGTAAGGTGCATTTTGCGCCCCATATTCTCCGGGGGCGAGTCTGTGTCTATCAGCACAGCACCTGACCGCCGCCGCACCCCCTCCCCCAACCGCTTTTCACTTCCTTCGGGCAAAGTCCTTCCTTCCACTGGCTCGATGGAGTCTGGCTTTCCTTCCATTCAGATTTTGAGGGTCAATTTTCAGGCTTTTTGTCTCTCAGAAAGTGGCAGCCCTGCATAAAGCAAAACTGGGAAGCAGACATTCTGTTTAATAAACTGAATTTTATTATGTGTGCATATATATGTATTCAAAATTGCACAATCTAAGCCCATAAACGTTTGTGTAGGTGAGAGCTCTGTGTAACTAAGCTTGAGGTGAAAAAAGAAAAAACATGTTGCTGGAAAATTCACCATGAAAATGCACAATACACAACATTTCAAAATCATCACAGCAATGTAGACAAACCTTACAAACATTACTCCAGAAAAAGTTAAATATGGCAGCTTTTTCATGACTCTAATTTGTGTACATGGACTATTGCTTAGGATGTAAAACCAGTGCAGAAAAAAAACAACGTATAATAATGTACATATACGGCAAAAGAAAATGCAGACAAGCTCAATACACACTATGGATTTCATAACTTTGATTAAATCTCTATAAGAAAGTCTACACTGATAGTTACATACCATACAATACCATACAGTAACTTGTGTAGTGTAAACAAGTTTTTTTTTTTTTAATTTTAGTGTAAGGATGGAG
The DNA here is from genome assembly GCA_018292915.2 of Batillaria attramentaria. Lineage (NCBI taxonomy): Eukaryota > Metazoa > Mollusca > Gastropoda > Batillariidae > Batillaria > Batillaria attramentaria. The sequence goes on from JACVVK020000260.1 coordinate 873,198, forward strand.
TAAACACAACAAGTTTTGTTGAAGAAGATAAAAAGCCTCCGCTCCGCAGAGGACAAAAATCATAATGGTCACAATTCCATTTTACCCACAATCCATTAACCCCCCCCCCCCCCCAAAAAAAAAAAAAAAAAAAAATATATATATACACACAGGTATACATAACAATGATAATCAAAAATGAAACTTTGTTCTCTGACTAGATGCTGACTGAGCAACACAAAATTACTCATCGGTGACCCGACACACAGACATCTGCGTAGCATAAAATATTAGGAGTTGATTTTTAAAAAAACACGCACAAAAACTGCAACATACTGAAATCACACCTGAGGGAAGAGTCCATTCAGGAATGGTGAGATACATAATCATATTCTTAAAGAACAGTTTTAATACTGTGCAATTATTGCTAAACCAAGACGAATAACGCTATCATTATTTTTCTACCAACAATCAACAGGGCATTAGACTCTTTGGCTTGTTGCTGGTGAGCCGAACTATCATTTCTGTCATCTGCTGTTTCCAGCTCGTAACTGACTGAGGGATGAACAAAGTTATAAGGAAATGCACAATGGAAGATTCTGAGTTGCTGACAAGCCAGGCAATCACTTTGTATCTCACTAGCGACCAAGATCTGCCATTTCAGGTCAACGGCTGATCAAGGAATGAACAAATAAATGCGTATACACATAGTGATATACTGGGAAATTACCGACGCCTTCAGCTACTTTGCTGATGTACTGGCAAGCCACGCCTTCATGTCAGTGATCTGCTGTTTGACGCTACATGCGGCTGTTCCCCCAACAGCAGAATACTGGTCTACGGAGTTACTGTAGTTCCACACTTTGGCCACGTCACTCTCAAACAGTGGGCTGTCAGAAATACAGACATGTACAGTGTACGGCAGTGGAACATATTAACAGTATGTGTATAATTATGTGGCATAATAAACTGCATTATTTCTTATTCCGGTAATGAATAACAAAGAGAGATAACTTCAGGACACACACACACACACACACACACACACACACACACACAATCTGCTGTGTAAAACTTACTGCACGGCTTTCATGTCTTCCACACACAGAGCTGACAGTGCGCAACCCTTCTTCTCAGCAGCAGCCACGCATTCTCCAGCCAGACTGTGGGCCTCACGGAATGGTATCTGAGGGAAGCAGCACACGACAAGTAAACTGTGATGTCACATAACATGCACTACACACACATCAAGGTCAATGCACTAGTGGTAACAATTCTGACCACCAGTAGCACTGGTATGTGTGGCAACATTCATGTGGGCAAATTGTCAGGGGGTCTCTCCAAGTACGTTGGATTTCTCACATTCTACTTTGGAAATACCCAGCTACATAAAAATATAGAAACTAAATGCAGGTTTTAAGTCCGCAGATCATTCTGAGCAGTTTTTGTGGTATCTGTCATCATACCACTTAGATACCTTGACAGTAACAGCGTCTGTAATGCTAGCTGGCACTGAACCAACAGCTGAGTACTCAGCGACGAGGCAACCACACTGAACACTCCTTGGTGAAACAATTGCAGAATTTGAATGTTCGACTATTCGCACGAAGTGTAAACAAGATTGTATCGCATTCAGAGCTATACTAATCATCAAGATAGAGTATTTTGAGCATACAGGCGTGCTCACTTTCGAAGCTTTTCCTGAACGTAAGGTGGCTCAGCAAAGATGGAATTAGGCTGCTTAAACACTGAAACTTGAAGAACTGAACAAACTCTTCACACCAAGTGATTGTAATGTGTTGATGTGTGGTCTGTGAGAGAATGAGTAGTGAAGTATACACAAACTCTTCACACCAAGTGATTGTAATGTGTTGATGTGTGGTCTGTGAGAGAATGAGCAGTGAAGTATATGTATACTGTTTCATGGATGATGGATTACTGACCCCCTTCCTGACGAGGTAGTAGGCCAGATCCGTGGCCAGCATGTCAGCACTCAGTGCCTTCTCCATGGCCGATGGGTTGATCTGTACCAGACAGACGATATTTGCTTTAACCAAAAGTGTGCACCAGTACATGCAAGGCTTCATATACATATATATCTGTCTGACAGTCCGATTCATTTTTAAAAATGTCTGATTACTTTTCATCATCAGCATGTCCATGATGTTTGTAAGAATGTGTCGTATAACTGTGTGTTTGTAATGTATGTATAACGGTATGCAACGTTCTGCTACTGTAAGGTGCTAAGAGCTCTAGCAGGATGTTGGACGACAATAAAATCCTCATTATTATTACCGGGGTATTATTATTATTATTCTTTTCTTACCAAGCAGACACACGTCCTATAATTTCTACACCACAGTGAACAATATTTGGGACAAACGTCCTATACTTTTACAGTCAGCCCGGACATTTGTCTTATTCTGATGTAAAGCTCTGTACATGCGTTGCTAAAATTATACGTGACCAGGGACCTACATAGTCGTGACTTTCCTGTCTCAATTGATCCAGTGCAACTACACTCCTAATGTGCAAAGACAAATGAGTGCAAAGCATAACCCACAGCCAGAACGCAGAGACACTAAATTACTGACCTGCAGTGTTGACAATACACCTGTGGCCACCTGTAGCACACCTGTCAATGTGTCGTAACTGTCAAACATGGCCTCCTTGTCTTCCTACAAGATACAAGAACACTTGTCACAGAAACCCAGCGTAAAAAACAAACGTAACCCAGCATGCATGGTCACACACTAGGGTTCAAAAGAATATCATAGTCAGCATGCAAGTTTTGAACACTTTGATTTTAAGAATGCCCAAGATGAAGCAGAAAATGTACCATCATCTAGAGAAAGAGCTGAAGCTTTTTTTCAAACCCAGGGCGCTTTGGTCCTTCTTGCAGATGATGTCGCAAACGCATGTTCTGAAGACTGACACTAAAATTCCAGAACAATGAAGCACATCACCTTCCCACCAAAATGCTCAGTACGTACGTCATCCAAAAAGTGATTAACAACAACAACCGCCCCCAAAAAAACAAAAACAACAACCCCAAACCCAACTCAACCACCAACCAACAAAAACAAGCAAACATCCAGATTAACCTGACCTGTAGATCTTTGTTATAGGTACTGGGTATTCCCTTCATGGACATCATGAAGCCGCAACACTGCAAGAAATAAAGAAAGGAATAAAGGTTTCCATTCTTGTATATAACTAAAAAGTTCAGAAACTAAGTGGTGTGTGTTACAACAACAGTGACTTAAACACACAAAGAAATCAAACCAAACACTTGAGGTGAATGTGCAGTGGGTAATAAAAAGAAAGTGCGCTGGAATGATAAAGAAGCTGTATAGGCCATCTCACATTTCCGTAGATGCGTCCGGACTTGCCTCGAATCAATTCCAAACTGTCCGCATTCTTCTTCTGCGGCATCAAACTGCTTCCAGTGCTGCAACAGAATATAAACTCAATGAAACAAAGGCTTTTGAAGTTAATGGACAACTTATGTTTTATGAACAGATAATCCCTTCTGTATACAAATCCGTCCTCTACACACACATTCACACATTCTGACAACTTGAGAGAAAATACAAACAAACAGCATTCAGTGAATTAGTTCCACCAACCTGTACGCATCAGAGAGAGAAATGAACCCAAACTCTTTAGTGGAGTACAGAATCAGATCTTCTGCCCAGCGACTTAGATGGATGCTCAAAAGAGATGCCCAGAACAGGAACTCAGCTAAAAATCAAACCAAAAAAAACAAAAAAACAACTGTGAATAAATAATGAACAATATTGCTGGCTTTAGGATGATGTAGTAAACTCAATACATGCCTCAGACACGCCAACACATACACTTGTGATGGTGGTAGTGGTGCCCTTGGGCTATTGTGGATGCAACAAGTGAATCGATTCCAACAGATGAGTGTGAATGAACTCACCTACAAAGTCTCTGTCACTGACAGCATGCAGGCTGTTCTGAGACACCTCGGTCATACCCAGTTCTGAAGCATACATTCACACAGAGGTAATTCAAAATTTCTGTCACACCTACACATGCACGCACACACACACACGCGCGCACACAGAATCCTAAACTCATTTTGATTATCTAAATAAAAATAAATACAAAATTAACTTCAGTTCACTAGTTAAACAGGAGGTTATCTTTTTAAGTCTTGTCACACAGCCATCACCTTCTATCAAAATATACAGAAGCACACCAACCTTGCCTCAAAAATTCTCTGTCAACACCAAACGGATTTCCTGCAAGAGCGCCGCTGAACAAAAAACCATAGCACAGATTAGTATGGTAACCACTCTAACTTGTGTTAATAGACGACTCCACCAGCTGTGAGGCCAAAGCCCCGCCCGTTTACTCTGCCGTGTATTGGCAAAACACAGTATGACTATGACATCATTGTATGGGAAAAGGGATGATTTCAAGATGAAAGACACAGATGTAATCGTCTTTTTCCTCAAAAGACATCAATGGACTTACTGCTTTCTTTCCATGTCCCGGTCATATCAAACTACATGATTATGCTCCCTTGTTGTAGTGTCTGGCAGAAGGTCGGCCAGACCATATGTCACGTGTTGTGCTCATTATGCTACGGGACGTGATTGGCTGAATTCTGGGGGCTTGACCCTTTTGATTGACCAGAGTCGAGTCATCCAGTGTGTGTGTGTATGTGTGTGTGTGTGTGTGCGTGTGTGTGTCTGCGTGCGCCATTTGTGTGTGTAAATTTATGCTAGACAGCCTGCGATGGCTGACCTTCCAAGTGGAAGAGTGAGAGTGCGTTGACGTAGCTGATCCAATCGCTGAACATCACGCTGCAGCATCCAAGCATAGCTGTGGCAGACACAGAAAGCATTACACATGTACATGTATGTATTTGGAAACAAGAAAATCTTCGACAAAGAACCCCAGCACAGGAACTCCATGCACGTGAGGTAAGAACTCCGATGCTGAATGTAATTGTGACATAAGCCGATCATCCTACAAAATGACACAGGGATGTCACTGGTGCCCGGACACAGGACTATGACCGATAGACTTGGCCAAATGTCCGATGAAGAAAATGTCCAGCAGGACAGATGTCCGATTGTTTATTTCAAGAGGAGGTCATATGTCCGATTGCGTTTCTGTTGATCGCGGGCAAACTACTTAACTACTGACATTTCTCCGAGTGAGGGCTGCTGCCTTGCGCTACTCGGGGAGCTTGCTCGCTTGCGCAGAGAATATTTTTAGTTCCACGCATGCAAAGCGAGTGACGTGTGGTATGTGGTATTCCCTAAAAGAAACCCTCTGATTGGCTGCTCCGAAAGCTCAAATATTTTAAGCGAATGTGAGCTGACGTCAACCACGCGCCCTGATTGGTTAAGCTTCCTACCCCGTCCATGTCGGCAATGCTTTATTGTCATGCGCCAGAATGTCCTATTGTTTCGTTCCAATTCAGGACAAATGTCCTATTTATCTGCCACCTTCCAGGACATTTGTCCTATAGGTTTCAAGCTCCAGTGACATCCCTGAATGACAGAATAACGGAGACTCAGTCTACTCACCATCACGGTACCTATGAGCCATCATAGCCTCAAATCTTTTCTTTTAGGGGGATCATGAAGAGGGTTTCATACTTGATTTTTTCCTCTTTGTTCTTTGTTTCTTTTTTAAGGGTCTTCCCCCCCAATCCCCCCCCCCCCCCCCGTCATTATTTTTCCATTTTGAAAAGCTTTATTTCTTATTTTACTTTTCTTCTGTTTTTTTCTTTTCTAGCAAGCACTGCCAGTAAATGTTCATAGGTACAGTAATACAGCTTTCATATAGAGCATATATCATTATAATACATGTGTAACTCTCCTGTCAGAGAAGAAATACGTGGATGCCTAAACAGATGGCTGTCATTTCCTGATGTAGACGGCGATCACACTTACACTCTAAAAGTGTGCGCATCTGTATGTTGCAGGTGTGAACACTTATTGGTAAAAAAACACAGAAGCATGTGGAATGAGAAACAGATGTCATTAACTGACAGCCACAGCATTATTCTTTGAGCATGGAATCTTGTTCAGTGAGGCAAAATGTGTGTGTGTGTGTGTGTGTGTGTGTGTGTGTGTGTGTGTGTGTGTGTGTGTGTGTGTGTGAGAGAGAGAGAGAAATGCACACATTACTGACCTCATAAGCCAGTGGCTCCACCTGATGGGCTGTGCTCTCTGTAAGTGGGTGTAACCGGGCATCAGTACCTCCAGCTCTCTGACAAATCACACACACACACAACAGAATCAATAATAAAGCACACACATGTACACACACACACACACACTGACACACATACACACACACACACACGCACATGTACACACACACACACATACACACACACACACACACACACACACACACACACGCACACACATCATTGTCTTCTGAATGTAGAAACTCTGTATGCATGAAACAGTCACCCTCAAAGCTTCTAAAAACAAGCACTGCACTCCATCTTGAAAAGGACGATGGACAGTAAAATGTGAAGTTAAAGAACAGAATGAATTAAATGACAGCCCACAGGATCTTACAGAAGCTAACAATGGAAAATGGAAAGTCACCTTCAGGATATACACAAAATATAATATTGCAATGAAGCTTCGAAGATGTGGGTGGATCCACTCTCAGGCTAAACTATGTACACTTACTGCCAAATTATCACATCTACTGTTACATACAGTCAGGAAACCTTGCAAAACTTAAAACGTTTTCATGTTCACTCACGCCTCAGCGCGCTGACAGATGACGTTTAGCAGAGAAACAAGATGGCCCCTGAGAGCGACAAGGGCATCCCCCAACCACAGGCGCATGTCCGTTGCCACCTGGTCATTGCGACTCCGTCCCGTGTGCAACTTCCCTCCCACAGCACCGATCAGCTCCTATTGTTACACAAATGCCAGGAGAATGTCTACGCTAAACGTGACAGGCAGAAGCCTCCTTGGCTCACTTGTGAAATGGGTCAAGGTCATTTAAAAGAGTAAGTTTGTCTATCACCACACAAAGTTTGATGCCTCTGGTATTTGTAGATTGTGAGAAAATCCCAGTGTTAAATTTCCAAACAGACAGCTTTAGTGACCTTGACCTTGAGTCAAGGTTATTCAAAATTATACAGACTGTTGAAAACAAGTTGTACATGTGTAGTTCAACCACACTCACTCACCTTCAGTCTGCGTTCATTTGCTGTATGGATGTCCTCATCACCGGCCTTGATTTCAAAACTGCCACATTGACCATTCCCCTTTCACCTGATAGAAATCGGTGTGCATCATTTCAAACTAGTGTTACTGGTGTGCATCATTAAGACTGGTGACCATCTTCACAAACCAGTGTGCATCATTACAAACCAGTGTGCATCATTACAAACTGGTGTGTAGTATTACAAATATAAAAATAATAATAATGAGTATTGTATAGGCGCTTTGCCCAATTTCATGAAACGGCTCAAAGCACCGCGAACTGAAACCCAACGCATGCTTATGTGAATCACACACATTCTCTCACACACTGGACATAAAACACATTACAATCACGTAGTGCGAAGGGTCAGCTCAGCTATTAAAGTTTCGGAATTTAGAATTGCATTTGTTTTTCAAATTTTGTGGGCTGAACATTTCCAAAGCAGATTGGGAGGAAGCCGGAGTACCCGGAGAGAACCCCCGGCGATCGGCCCGAATGATCAGTGCCACATACGAGAAGGAAAAATTCTTTGCTCCAAGTAGGACTCGAACCTGACCTCTCGCATAAGTCTCTTAACCACTAGACCACCGACCACCCCAAACAAACTGGTGTGCATCACAGTAAAGTGGTGAATCCAGCCGTAAAATAGTAACCAAAATCATGATCATTACGAAATTGTGTGCATAACCCAGTCACCAAGAACTGTCATCAGTGCACACTGTCATGCACCCTCCAAACCTAGCTACATGTACCACACTCCAGGGTACAAACTACTAACAACAACAAAACAAAACAAAAACAGCTACTTACTTACATATTGGTGTGCACTGACAGCATGCACATTTGTTGTGTGGAAGTATTTGAGAAACATCAAATTTTAAATTAAAACCTTTCTGTACACACACACACACACACACACACACACACACACACACACACACACACACACTGACCTTGTCAAGACCACGAACAATGGCATCCCTCTCATCGGCCGTTACGATGCCAGCCTTTTCCAGTACCTTGACATACGCCTGGCTTCCCTGGTACAGTGAAATCACATGAATTTCATCTTGTGTTTCTGTCTCCACCCACCTAATGAGTGTAAATAATTATGTCTAGGGCCAAAGACAACAATACAGTGTAACAAAACAGTCCAATGGACTTGGGTGGGGGGGGGGGGGGAATACTGCTCTACATTTTAGCACTGTGTATACACATGTCCATTCTCAACCTTCCACTGACAACCAATTACTTTGTTCGCTTTGGCCATACCTCAATGTCTGCTTTCCACATGCGCTTATCGTATCCAATAGATGCGTTGAAAGCCTCCATGACAGGATCAGTGGCACCGGTGAAGCGACCACCCCACAGTTTGTTGCCCTGAGAGGAATACATGTACATCAAACGTTTGTTGTTGTTGTTGTTGTCCTAAACTCTTCACCATCTCCAGTGGTGTTCCTCCCAGGGTCATGGGTGGACCCCATGGAGGGCTCGAAAGCTGGGGCAATTTTTATACTGCATGATGATGAGGAGGAGGATGGTATGATGATGCTATGGAGGTCCATGCGGTTTGGGATGGTGTGACAGGGCCGCATTCCTCGTTTCCTGTCATAAATATCCTGGCGTTAACCAGGCCCGAAAACTACAGCACCTGAGGTGCCTGCCTTTACTTGCATAATTAACAATTAGCGCCACTATGCCGTCGTATAAAAACACAAATTACATATATAAAAGACAGGAGAAAAATTGATCATGTTTGGTTTTTACCTCTGCTGCTTTAGTTTCCATGATGGGCTCCTGCTCACAACTTGCACAACTGTTTTAATGTCCTCAGAATCTGAGGGTGTTTTAGGCCTGTTTATTTTCTTCTGTTTTTCGTCACCTGAAGACCACAGATTACAAATACATACATACATTACATGTGCTGCAAAAGGCCCCATCGTTTTCATGTTACTTTTTAGCTTTTTTTCACTCCATGCACAAATTCTGCCTGCAAGAATTGCATTCAACATTGATACATGTATGTACAAACATTGACATGATCACCCACACACGCCTGAACGGCCCAATCTTTACGATTTTAATGCTCGTTATCGTTCTGAGCGCTTTTGATGGCATCAATTAGACACCTGCAGAGTGACAGCATCTCAAATGCTGGCACTAAGCAAACAGACGGGTACACAATGACACCGCTAACACCGAGTGAAAGATTTGTTGGCAAGGTCAACTGCACAGTCGCAGGATTTAAATTTTCAACGGCTCGTGCAAAGTGTTAATCATGAAGTGTACAGACGCACTCACTAGTGAAACTGTTCCAAAACATAAGCTGGCTTCTTTGGGGTCTAGTAAACATGTGAACAGTGTGGCGAAACAAACATCCAACCTGTAATACTATTTTCAGTGAAGGAAATCTGCAGAGTGCCGTATGTTCCTCTCACTCACCAGCTGCTCCGAGATTGAATGTGCTATGCGACGACCTCTGTACTCCCACTCGGCAGGAAATGATTAAGCCACGAGCTCCTCACCCAAGACAAACATGCGTCTCACTACCAGGACAAACATAATCAAGTTATTGATTATCCGTAATTCTGTCACTGGGAATAAATGGCTAACAAACTAACAGTGATGTACGTGACATGACTGGGAATTGATAATCAATACGGTTGCCAGCAATACTTCTGTCAGCAGAGAACTGGAAGGACAGAGGTTACTGAATGTGCATTCGGAGGTAGCGAGTGTGTGTATATATATACATGTGTGTGTGCTAATTATATTTACTGTGACTGTGCATTTCTTATTGTGCATAAAGCTTAATTGGCTCGAAATTTGGCTTGTCACACAAAGGGGGAGGGGGCAGGAGGTGAAGAAAGTTCGGGCAGAAGTGAGAGGACGGGGAGGGATTTGTAGACAATTACTATTTTTCTACAGATGATTTTCAATTTTGCTTATTATTCTGTATTCTGTATTGTTCATATGTTCTTGTTCTTCTTGTTGCTGCCTGTTTTACTGGTGCTGGGTTGTCCAGTGCTTGACAGATACACCCCCAAGCATCCTGACAAGTCTGTTATAAATACACTTGAAATTCGGGACAGGCGTGATCACTGTTGCACACCCAGTATTTGTGCAGTTGTCAAAAGTGGTATGCAAGTTTTCTCCACAAGAATGGAGAGTGCGAGACTGAGGATACTTGCATCTCCATCTGACGTTTGGGGTGCTTGTTTGGCTTTTGGATTACTCCGTAATGCACTAACACATTACAACCCACTTCTCTCTCCACCACACCAGCGACAATACACATACAACACATTTCAACACACCATCCAAACGTCAAGAAAACACAATACTCCGCCACAACACAATTGCGTCATCTCGCAATTGCGGCGGAGATCGACCCGGCAAGCACCTGTTGGAATCCGGTAAATGCACCATTTAAACGGTTGTATCCGAAGTATGAATTGTAAACAGTTCAAAATGTAATGTGATTTAATAATTTTATCGTGTGCAGTGATAAATCAAACACACGAATAAACTGTAGAAACATTTTATTTGCGTCTTCAATCACAATTTTTACACCACCTGCCAGGGGGAACAACTCTAATCTACTTGCCAATGTTATTGTCCATTTTCGCGAGGATTCTACAAAAGTCTAGCTGAACACAACAACATCTTTGGGATTCGCTGAAAGATTCGGTAAGCGTCTTAGTTTAGCACGTCTTTTGTGGATTATGTTAAGTGGTTTGTCGAACAAATTCTCCATTCAGTTTGCGTGCACTGAACTTTTTGAGAGCTGCCTGTCTTCTAGAGCGTCAGATTCAGTCCCTTGTGGAAGCTGTGTAGTGGAACTGACACACACGTGAAACATGCAACTCGGAACACATGGTTACAGATACAACAGGTTTACTCTACAACACAGGTCAGGCCAGTACACAAACGGTCACATTCGGTATTGCTACAGCACCCAGCTACCTACTAACCCGACCCCGTACAGTACCTGCCCAACCCTACCGCTAGTCGGCGTCCCCATACCATGTGCTCCCCGGGCCCGCTGGAAACGGTACGTCCGCACAGTACGCTGTCCACAGGCCAAAAGAGACAGCTGCAAGTAGGGCACTGACCACTGCGCATCAGTGGTCATGCGCAGTGGGTTAAAGCGGTCCCCCCAGCCACCCGAGACAAGCAGCCTGTCACGTGCGCTCCGTGCGCTCTTCGCCACAGCTGTCTACTGTCAACTGCTCATACCCGAACAACAGCCAGCAGTGGATAGTTTTAATTTTGAGCAGCAGCAGTTAATAGCATAGATTTGTCTGCATATTACTTTGATGACCTCTGTTATATGATGTATGTGTGTCTGGTTTTGTAACACAACACTGACAAACTGCGCAAAATCTAACGTTTGGCTAGGCTACTTGTAGAACTTTCTTCAGTTCTTTCGACCTGACAGGCAAGTGGCTGTTCAGGGGATGAATTACCAGCATATGATAAGATTTGAAAAAACACCAAAAAACAAACATTGAAGTTATCATTTTCTTCAATTTTCAGGGTATGGTGTTTGCTGATGCAACTCGCAGTTCCTGTCTGCAGCCCACATTCTCAAGTACTACGCACGATCCTGCCATGTTCAACAATAACAACAACTATCTACCCAACCTCAATCAGTTTGGTCCACCAGGACAGGTTCCTGTCTCCAATGTGAACACCGCACAGCCCACGGGTTCAACTGTTGGACCGCCCCCGACCAGCGTACCGTATCAACCTCTTGCAACCTTCAGATTTCTGTCACCCACTCAAGGTACGGCGGTCCCAACATGGGTTCCACCAGCCAGCTCAGTTAGTGTTGCCGCAGCACCTGGGATGGGGGTGAGTTGGCAACATTCTGTCCCATCCACAATGCCGTGGGCAAACCATTCGCCACCAAACTTCAATGCTGAGATCACACCTCAGGCTGCTGTACCCTCTGTTCCAGTTCCACAGCAGTGAGTATTTTGCAGTTTTGACATTAAAGTTACGTCTCGTCTCTGACCGTGGGGTTTTAAGTGTATTTGTGCATGTCTGTCATTTGTACATGTATGCACACATACAGTTGCATGTGTGCGAACACACACACACACACACACACACACCAGCATGTCATCATATCATCATCATCATCATCATCATCATCACTGCTGACGGGTGAATTTAAACCAAACATCTAAAATCATTTGCAGAAGTTTTGCTTCATACTACAGTGTGTTTGGCTTCAAGCAGATGTTCATGGGTGATTACTGAAACCTTGTGTAATACATGTATTTTGGTTTTTTGTTTTGATTTTGAAGGACGTTATGCCACAAATGAGTGAAAGATGTGAAAGGTTTGCCCAGCGTGCGCCTTCAGCGTCTATGGTTTGTTGTCGCAAGAGACACTCACAGTCGGATGAACCACCTGAGTAAGTTGTCTTTTGGGTTTTTTGTTTTGATTTCTTAATCCATTTGTAGGGGTTTCCTGTTGTTGTTTTTGTTTCAGTTGTTTAAAAGGTGAGTGATTTTTTAGAGCTAAACACCGCGCAAGCAAGAAAGACTAATTTGCGGCTAACACAAGTAAGGGTCCTTCTCATTAATAGAGTAGAGAATATCTGTGGGATATAAGGCACACCTTAAAACCTATCTGTTTCGGCAAGCTTTCCACTAAATTTTTTACCGTATCCTCCTCTGTATCCCACATCCGCCCCGTGTGTGTGTGTGTGTGTGTGTAGCGCGCACTGAGTGCTCTCTTGGGCAGATTTTCTGCGCAATATAAAAACAATTTATTATTATTATTATGTATATCATCTTTAAGCGCTTTTAATTAATTATTTTTGTTTTTACACTATCTTTCTTTTAAAAATTTCTCCCTAAGCACTGTGATGACTCAGTTAAGGTGGAGCCCTGCGTTATACCAAATCTCCTCCTCATCATCATCATCTTTACAGCCATGGAACGTATTTTGTTATTACCTACATTGACATTATAGTGTGCAGTACACAAAACAGAGAACAGAAGACAAAATACTTTATTAATCATGAAAAGGAAATTGCTTTTCTCTCCAACATAAGCAACAAACATATTCGTAAGAAGACTACCCCCCCCCCCCCAAAAAAAAAAAAAAAAATAAAAAAAATCACAGCATGTCAGTTTTGTCATCGTAGGGAATCTCTATAATCCAGCAACAGGCCCTGTTGGCACAGATTAACGTAGCACAGTTCAGTGAAAATAATGTGTACTCGTTTGTGTTATTTTCAGGGGACCCAAGTCCAAGAAATACCTGAGTGAGAAAATGGCGTCATGGTTCAAGCAGCTGCAGATAACTCCAGTTCAACAAGATGGTGCTAGCGCCCTCTGGGGGAACAGCGGACAGGACAGCGGTTGGCAGCGTTTCTGCGAACTGGAAAAGAGGTAAGCAAAGCCCCTGGTAACTTTAGGAGGCAAAGAGATAATTTGCTTCTTTTTTTTTTTTTAACGTCCTCAAGCATGGTTACTCAGTTACTTCACTCATAATTCACATCAATTACCAGGTTTTTGTGAAGCTGTTCATACTTGGTGCTTTTCCGTGCCATGAATCAGATCCCCTCAGGAGAGCGCCAGGTAGGCAAAGCTGACATTGTAGTACATGACCAACTCCTCTTGCTGTTGCTCATATTCAGTAGACGACTCCACTCCTGTTAGTTGAAAGCGACGAGTCCCAAGAATTCAGCCAATCACATGCTGTGGCTAAATGAGCGCAACACATGGGTCTGGCCAACTTTTTGCCAGACACTAGAACGAGAAAAGCATGTGTAGTTTGGTATGACTGAAACGTGAAGTGATGTCATTATTTTGAGGAAAAAGACCATTAGGTCAGTCGCTTTCATCTGGAAATCACCCCTTTTCCCATGAAATGACGTCATGGGCGTACTGTGTTTTGCCAATACACAGCAGAGTAAATGGGCGGGGTTTTGGCCTTGGGGCTTTCCGAGTGGAGTTGCTGATGGTGCTTCTTTTGTTCTGTAGGCTGGAGGAGGACATCGAGGAAGCAGACGTTGATACACCGTCCGACAACCAAACAGACACTTCTGGAGAGCCGCGTCTGGTGTTTGCAGAGGGTGTAGATGAAATACTGACACCTGATCCTGTGTTACCCGAGGCAATCAGGAACAGAATGTAAGTGTTGGAATTGTAGAATTATTCTATCGTTGATAGAAGGAAAGTCATTATCACAGCAGTTGAAATTCTCTCAATATCAGCGCCCTCAGTTTTAGCTAAATTGAACTGGGAACTCGTTTCAGTCAGACTCACGAACAAATAACTGCCTCTGTGTATTGGGGCATTGCCCTCCTACAGTACTGCCACCTATGAGTATTGTTTTCTGGCTGCTGGTGTGTGTGTGTGTGTCTGTGTGTGTGTGTGTGTGTGTGTGTCACTGTGTGTGTGTGTGTGTGTGTATGTGTGTGTGTGTGTGTGTCACTGTGTGTGTGTGTGTGTGTATGTCACTGTGTGTGTGTGTGTGTGTGTGTGTGTGTGCAATGTTGTGCAGTAGCTTTATCACTGTACATGCCTATGTGTTGATCTGTTTTTTACATTGTTCCGAACATTCCAAACAAAATCCTGCTAGGTACAGTAAAGGAATCTGAGAAGAATAGAATTGAATTGAAACAGGGCTTCATACCTGTGGGACATATCATGTCCTGGCTGACCATTAAAGTATAGTATAGGACATGACAGTATGAAGTATAGGACATGACAGTATGAAGTATAGGACATGACAGTATGAAGTATAGGACATTAATTTTTGTCCTGAATATTGTCCACCGTGGGCAGAAACGATAGGATATGTGCCCGCCTTGGTAAGAAAGTGATTTTGAAACCGACGTCCAACACCAACACGAAGTCCTGCTGAAAGATATGCCAGTGTAGAATGTTTCTGAGTGTATGTATCGACCACTGATGCAGATTACGCTAACTGTAACATGGACCGTCTTCTGTCACAGCACCAACCCGTGCATGGAGCTTGTGCTGTACAAAGAACCGGGATCCCTCGTTCGAGGGAGCATTTCAGAAGACACGGATACAGTCAGAGTGATCCCTGACACACGGTCCAGCTCGGAGTCAGATCAGCAGTCACGCGACCAGCAACGTTCAGCAGAAGTCACACTCGGCATGACAAGCACAACACAGGGACGTGGAGTCAACGGCCTGGTTCTAAATACGACACAGTAAGTTTTGTCTTTGTTTTTCCTCATATCACATTTTTGAATAAAATTAATTTAGTTTTTATTACTATCCCTGCCCTACTGTCTTGGAAGCTTTTTTCAACCCAGCAGGGTGGGGGAGGGGGTGGGTGAAAGAGGACTGGGTTTGTTACAGATAAATGGTACAGCAAACAGCTGCTAGATGCTTTTTGTAGATGACCATCATGATTTTTTTTTTTTTTTTTCTGTCTTAAGGATGCATCGTGCGCCATCAGACACAGAAATGTTTGAAATGGCGGATGATGACATGGATCTCTGACTGTCCTGTTGAAAGTGTATGGAAAATTACCTGCATCTGACATGGAAACTTACCTGTATTGTGACGTGGAAACATGCCCGAAATGTCACATAAAAACTTACCTGAATTTGTCGGGGAAACTTACCTGATTCTGACAGTAGTGATGAGCTTCCAGTTCAAAAGATTTCACTGCCATTGACAGGAGGGAGGTGCGTGTTGTGAAAGAGTGGAGGTGATGTGTGCGAAAGGAATTCTGTGACTATCAGCCGTGAATTGTTGGAGAAGCGTCAGCGAGTTTGATTTCCTTTGGATGTTGTGACACAGCTGTAAATGGGATTGCTTCAGTGTGAGTGTATTTTGTGAAGCTGTTGTGCTTTCTGGACTTTTTTTTTTTTTCATTTCTTTCAGGTCAAAACACTATTTCCAGTGCTTTAAAGGTGATTCAGTCATCATAATCAGTTCATGGACCATTATTTTCTGCTGCAGCAAGTATGTATGATGCTACTTGACCATGCAGCAGTGAAAGACCGTGCATTAAAAATGTGCCATTTTCAGGTCATTTGCGTTCCACATTTCCATTACAGTTAAATGTATTATAGTTTTGGTAACATTGGCACCCTCTGTTGGTACATATTGTTGTGCTAAAACGGTAGATGTGAACTTGTGGATGATGTTCATGTGTGCTCTTCAGGGCAGCCACAGCGTAAGATGGTTATGAAATTCAACTTTATTGTCTGAGAAGATATTTGCATGACAATATTCCTTATACACCAGTTCAAGCCTTGACTTTTCATGCTACTGGGGCTCAGTTGGTGTACTTCGAATGTTAAGGGGGTGCAAATGTGCACCAGGCATTCGGGGGGGGGGGGGGGGGTGCAAATGGACTCCAGTCGACCACAGGGAGGGGCGATTGTATACCGGCTGTATGGAAGAGGGTTTCAGTGTATTCTGATATTCGGAGCAGTCAACTCTATTTCCATGCTATGGTCAGCAAATGGCGTATTTCCAGCAAATCTAAGACGAAGCAGACAAATTGGGTTTCGGCATAACAACAAGCGCGTTAATAGCCGAGGAGCTGCAGATCTATATGAATACATATTTCAAACATGAATTCTTCGAGGTCATCTGACTCAACAAGCAGTTGAGCACAATTCTCCTGCTCACTATTCGAAGTCAAACATTATTATTTCTATGGCCGCTGCCATTCACAATTGCCAAGTTTGCACCAGTAAAGTGATTGAAAATGAAACGCTTACAATTACAACGGCTATAAAACTAAATGCATATAAATCTCAACCATCTTACGGCAAAATTTCACCTTAAAATGCGTTGCATAGAGTCAAGTCGTAAAAGGAAGTCTGTGGCCAAGTGACCGTGAAACCCAAATCCAGAGTACACTGGCAACCCCTCCCACATAGCGGGGATACAATCGCCCCCACTTATGGACGACTGGAGTACATTTGCCCCTCCTGCACATGACTGGTATACCTTTGCACCCCTTAACGGGCGAATCATACCACCTGAGCGCTGCAGGGAACATGGTATGTCACTGGTAGCAGCCAGCCACTCAGACATGTCCTTCTGTTCAGTGTTGTCAGTTTGCTAGTCATGAAAATTCAACCATTTTGATTATGGTTATACATGAAATAAATGTAAATGCTTGTGAATATGTTTGCATGAAAACTGAATAAATGTGGCAATTTAAACGTGTGTGTGTGTGTGTGTGTGTTTGCTACCAGGCACACTGTATTTCGCATTCCACCACCACACATTCAATACACTTCAAATCTTGAATGGTTATTTCCAACAATACTGTAAATTTATTTTATATATATATATTATACACATTGCCTCTTGACTCAAGCCGGTCAAAGAGAGATTCCTTTCAAAAAGGAAACAACCAACTTCCTCGGCCCATGAATACCAATTCAGGCATGACGATAATCATATTTTGTCCCAGCACCTGTATTACTGAGCAAAATAAAGCTGTGAAGAAACGAGGAAAATTTGGTAAACAATAATGGAATGCTGGAACGACGTTTGACAAATCCAAATGTCATACATTCGGAAAGAACCCATCCTTTTTTTCTGAATTGACTAAGTCCCCTCGAGTCGTTGAAAGAATGGGTAACTACGATCACCGACACAAGCCTTTAATCAATCTCACGTACAACTTCCAATCTCAAAAGAAAAGTGGGCGGACATGGGTTTCGGACAGGCTACAGGTTATGTGATGCTTAGCCTTTACTAGTTGTCCTTACCTAGCCGGGGAGCCAGGGTGGTGGAATGGTAGAGCGTTGGACTTCTAATGCTCGGGTCGTGAGTTCGATCCCTGCTGGGGCCATATATTTGTGCTGGCTTTTTCATCGTTGCCCTGTCTTTGATATCACCCGTATGTGGTGGAAAAGGATGTTAAACTCCTAAACACCCACCCACCCCCACCCTTACCTAGCCATCTCCTGCTCAAAACCACATGAGGAGTTATTTCCCTTGCACGATTCCTTTCACTTCCTGCTGCGACCAATAACAGCATTTTTTTTAACCCGAGTTTGACAAAACTGACAAAAAGACATGGGGATGGGACTGCGCCTTGGAGGCAACCCCAAGTCCTGGTGTTTGTTACAGTGTGGCACTACCAGTCCAAAAAGGGTTGGTGTCTTCTGCCTGCTGCAATGGTGATTTCAAGGACTGAAAACGTCAGTAAGAAATTTTAGCCCTGTTGGGATTTGAACCCAAGACTTTCCAATCCTACATCTACGCTCAAACAGTTGAGCCACATCCCCACTGAAGAAATCATTGGTGATTTTATCACAAAATATGGCAATGCAGCTGTATTTACAATACAAAACTGTTGTGACTGACTGGCTCCACCAAATTGCACATGCCCTCAACAACCAGGCAAGCAGCACGGATCACAGAGCACTGAGAAACAATCCCAAATTAGAGTCGCTTCTTGATCAATTTTTCAAGCTTGCGTATGCGGCTCGACTCGGGCTCTGGTGACGCCACCTGCGTTAGATTTGGGGACATGGACAGCGGTGTGGCCGAAGCGCTGCTCCCGATGACTGCTGACACGGGCACGCGTGCTCGGAACATCTCTATCAGTCCACTCTGTTCCGCCCTCCGCAGACCCTGTCAAGGAAGATTCAACTTTCAAACCAAAACTCACCCTAACATAGAGATTCTTGTTGACTAAGAATTGTGAACTAACCAGCACTGTGGGGCTACAGCAAAATGTTACTGGTATCATTTGATTCATTGTTATGTGGAGATTATCTTCAGCCATGTTGAGCTCCTACAGTAACAACTACTGGTCTTAAGAAACACAGATCAGGTCTCAAAATGGTCCGTAATTCAAAAGGAGGAAAATGTGTTTTAACCCTTTCACTGCCACACGTTTTTGGTCACTCACTGATAGTATTCCTTCGCATGACATGCTGTACAAAGGAAACAAAACGTGTATATATATGTGAAGAGTTTTGGTTGGTTGTTTTTTTTTAATACACTAGAACAACTGCATTCTGAACAAGTTTGACATCTGGGCCACAGGCGTGAGCCATGATATTCAGCCACCATGGTAGTGAATGGGTTAAAGTGGCAAAACCTCCAGCATGTCTGCTTGTTATACTAGGGGTGTCCAGGGGCATGCTCCCATGGATTTTTTTATTTTTATTTTTAAATCGGACTAAACCTGTGCAATTCAGTGCATTTTGGTATGATTTTTTGCGCGTCTGAGGAGGAAACACACTTTCTGGGAGAAGAGAAATTGTAAGCCAAAGGTGGAAGATTTTAAACCCCGACAAACAAAACCCTCTGAAAACAGAGTGCGACTAATGACACATACAACCCTCTCATCCGTGGATATGAACCTGGCACTGACACTGTTCAGTCTAGCAATATCAACACAGCAAAACCATATCCCAACAGAAAATGGTACACGCGACCACTTGGTTGTAAACACTACTAAAGTGGGGATCATACAAAACCGATCACTGCACTAATGATTTCAATAATGTTCATTCAACTGAAATAAGACACTGACCAGACCGACAAACACACCAGCATACCTTCATCTCAAGCACTCGCTGGAATTCAGTAACATCAGCATCTGTCAGAAGGCGAATAAAGTTGTCTACAAATGCCTGAGGTGGGTCATGAGGGGACATCACAACCTGAAACAAACAAATTTGCCTGATCAAATCTGAGACATAAGATTGTGCTAGAAAGCCTGACAAGTGCAGACGTATGCACAATACATGCTGCTTTCCCCTACATTTCCATGAACAAAAAATGTTTATGCTTGATTCTTCATAACATACCTGAACCCTGCTCCACACCCTATTCTTTGTGTGCGTGTGTGTGTGTGTGTGTGTGTGTGTGTGTGTGTGTGTAAAGTTTGGGTGTGAAAGGGGAGTTTCAATGTCAGAGTACTTTGAGAGTGCTTATGAATTTTTGAGAGCAACATCAAGTATACAAAAAGTCTACTCACCTTCAATATCATCTCTGCCTTCGTCATCCCCTTCACAACAATCTTGGTAAAACTGGAAAATAACGATGACATGTTGGCTTGTTGTTGTTTTTTTACTTTCCCATTCAACATTCTAGACTGATTTGTTCAGGTCAGTGTGTTTCTCTTATCTATGCTGCAGTTAAAGGGGCAGTCTTTGTGATTTTTATATTCACAGATCATTCTCAGCTGTTTTTGAGGTGTAAGGCGTCATATGACTTAGACACCTGCACAGTGACAGAAGCTACTCAACGACGCGGCTAACACACCAGATGGACGCGAGCGTCGTACCAACAGCTGTAGAATTTGTATGTTCGACCACTTGTGCACACCGTATCGCATTAACAACTCTACTAATCACTGAGACACCCTACATGGTCCAACCCTTGTCGTGGGGTAGTGGCTTGTGTACCTCAATGACCCAGAGAGCTACGCCAGCGGGAGCACGTGCTCCTGGCAGGGTCACCCAAGCTGGACAGGTCGAAGGGTAGAGGTCAGACGAATGTGGACCACCTCTCCAAGAGGCTAAACGGGTTTGCGTAGGGTTAACAGCCCTACCTGTAAAAAAACATAACGTTACAGAAGCATCGACAGCAACAAACCAAAACATTCACCTGGGCAAGGAAGGGTCTCCATCCCGGAGACCTATGACGCATTGCAGTGAAAGCCGAAAGGAAGCTGCAAGGCCGACCCCCCTTCTAACACCCAGGACAACGACGAGAGTAGCCACATGGAACATCAGGACTATGTATGAAGTAGGAAGGACCATACAAGTAGCAAGAGAGATGAAGAACTACAAGATAGGAGTACTGGGACTGAGTGAGACAAGGTGGCTACAGACAGGACAGCTGAGATTTTCATCGGGAGAGCAATTGCTGTATTCAGGACACACAGAGGATGGAGCCCCCCACACTGAGGGCGTGGCCCTGATGCTGGCACCGGAGGCACAGCGGGCACTCATCGGCTGGGAACCTGTCAACTCCCGCATCATCACAGCCAAATTCATCACCAAGAAAAAAGACATCAAGCTGAACATCATCCAGTGCTACGCTCCCACCAATGATGCGGAAGAGGAGAAAAAAGATGACTTCTACCAACAACTGCAGACAGTGATAGATAGAGGAGGAGCCAAGGACATGACCATACTGATGGGAGACTTCAACGCCAAGATTGGATCAGACAACACAGGCTATGAGGACACCATGGGAACACACGGACTGGGACAGATGAACGAAAATGGCGAGCGCTTTGCAGACTTTTGTGCCCTGAACCAGCTAGTGATAGGAGGCAGCATCTTCCCACACAAGCGCATCCACAAGGCCACATGGAGATCGCCGGACCATATCACGGAGAACCAGATTGATCACATCTGCATCAGCCGGAAGTTCAGGAGATCGTGGCGGGATGTGCGCGTGATGAGGGGTGCCGATGTATCATCAGACCACCACCTTCTTGCAACAACATTGAGACTTCGGCTTAAGAGGCACACCAACGCCAACAGCACACGGACCAGGTACAACGTTGGACTTCTCAGGAACACAGAGACACAAGCAGCATTCCGGATCAGCCTTTCCAACAGGTTCCAGCCACTGCAAGACCTGATAGAAGACAGTGAAATGGACATCGAGACACAGTGGGAACACAGCAAGAAACTCTGGCACGACACATGCGAAGAGGTCCTTGGCAAGAGAAAGACCCAACATAAGGAATGGATCTCTGCTGATACCATCCAGAAGCTGGAAGTTAGGAAAGAGAAGAAAACTGCACTGAACACGAGCCGAACAAGAAGAGCTAAGGCAAAGGCACATGAGGAATACACAGCAGCTGACAGAGAAGTGAAGAGGAGCACCAGGAAGGACAAGAGGGACTACATCGACAACCTGGCCAGTCAAGCAGAGGAAGCAGCCCAACAAGGGAATCTAAAAGACCTGTACCAGGTGACCAAGAAGCTCGCGGGCAAATTTCAGCAGACAGACAAACCAGTGAAGGACAAGAACGGGCACCCACTGACAACAACTGAGGAACAGCTGAAGCGATGGGCAGAACACTTCAGGGAGCTGTTAAATCGCCCCATCCCTGAAACACCACCAGACATCCCACCAGCTGAGACAGAACTACCCATCAACTGCGACAAGCCCTCTAAGGCGGAGATCAGGAAAGCCATCATGACACTGAGAAATGGGAAAGCTGCAGGGCCGGACGAGATACCAGCAGAAGCCATTAAAGCAGACACAGAGACAGCCGTCAACATGCTGCACAGCCTGTTCAGCAAGATCTGGGAGAAGGAAGAGGTGCCAGCCCAGTGGAAAGAAGGGATCGTCATCAAGCTGCCAAAGAAAGGGGACCTCAGGGACTGCAGCAACTACCGAGGGATCATGCTCCTGTCAGTGCCAGGCAAGGTTCTCAACAGAATTCTACTGGAGAGGATGAGAGAGGCAGTCGACCCCATGCTCCGAGACCAGCAGGCAGGCTTTCGCAGGAACAGGTCCTGCGCTGACCAGATTGCCAGCCTACGCATCATTGTGGAGCAGTCACTGGAGTGGAACTCCCCCCTCTACATCAACTTCATAGACTATGAGAAGGCCTTCGACAGTGTAGACAGAGAGGCGCTGTGGAAGCTGCTAAGGCACTATGGAGTTCCCGGGAAGATCATCTCCCTGATCCAGTGCACCTACCAAGACATGAGCTGCAGGATTGCCCATGCCGGCCAGTTGTCAGAAAGCTTCGAGGTGAAGACCGGAGTCCGCCAGGGATGCCTGTTGTCCCCGTTTCTCTTCCTCCTGGTCATCGACTGGATCATGAAGACCACTACAGCAGGCAGGAAAAACGGGATACAGTGGACACTCTGGACGCAGCTGGATGACCTCGACTTCGCGGACGACCTGGCGCTCCTGTCTCACAGCCACAGCCAGATGCAGGACAAGACTACGTGCCTGGAAGCCACATCAGCCGGAACAGGGCTCAAGATCAACAGGAAGAAAACCGAGCTGATGAAGATCAACACCACTGCCAACACACCAGTCACAGTCGGTGGAGAGCCCATCAGGGAGGTGGAGTCTTTTGTCTACCTGGGGAGTGTGGTTGATGGACAGGGAGGCACAGACCGAGACGTCACAGCCAGAATCGGCAAGGCAAGGGCAGCAATGGTCATGCTGAAGAACGTCTGGGCATCCAAAGTTGTCAGCATAAGAACCAAACTTCGCATCTTCAACTCCAACGTGAAGTCAGTTCTGCTCTACGGATGCGAAACATGGAGGACAACGAAGACGATGCAGCAGAAGATCCAGACATTTCTCAACACCTGTCTGAGGCGCATCTTCAACATCCGATGGCCAGAGAAGATCCGGAATGAAGAGCTGTGGGAGCGAGCGGGGCAGGAACCAGTGGCCAAGCAGATCCTGCGGAGGAAGTGGGGCTGGATTGGACACACCCTCAGGAAGCCAGCATCCAGCACCACACGCCAAGCCCTGACATGGAACCCGCAGGGGAAAAGGAAGAGAGGCCGGCCTCGCAACAGCTGGAGGCGGGACACTGAGGCAGAGCTATGTAAGCAGGGGACCAACTGGACTGGAGTGGCAAGACTAGCCCAGAACAGAGTGCGATGGCGAAGGGTTGTCGATGGCCTATGCTCCACGTGGAGCCAAGGGCCTAAGTAAGTAAGTAATCACTGAGACAGAGTATTCTGAGTGTACACGTGCACTCACAAGCAATCACAAGCAAAACTGTTCCAAACTGAAGTTGGTTTAGTAAACATGGAAACAGCCTGTTTAGGAATTCTGCAAGTTGTTAGCTTTTGTTGATGGTAGATTGTCTGTGAGTTACCTTGCTGGCGCTTTCCTGGCCACCTGAGATCCCAGAGAAGGCAACTCTAGCAACACTGTCTTCAAGCTGTGGGTGTCCAGCAACAACTAGGGGGGAAAAGAAAACGCACACATGAGTTATTGTTAGTAAGAAATGTTGGAACTGACAGATGCCATCAAGACGGAATGAAATTATCATCCACAAAATGAGAATGATGAACTGGTTTGTATGAACGTTGGACTACAAGCTAACCTGTTCAGCAGCGACAGTACTTCCCGGCCTACACTTGAATAGAGTGTGGACGAACTTTGGAATGAAGGAACTGCAACGCAAAAAAAGGAACTGTTACTTCATTTCTAAACAGGACATTTCCTAAAAACAAAAACAAAAAAAACAAAAAAAATTCTTGTCCAATGTGTTACATTCTAACTAAATGTGAAATATTGCAGACTTGGCTGATGAAAATATTGACAAAGGAAATTTCACGATACAGCTTCATACCTAGGTCACTGTGGTTCATTAGTAACATTTACATTCTAAAAGTGAAATATTGCAGACAATGCTGATGAAAATATTGACACAGGAAATCTCACTATATGGCTTCCTCCCCAGGTCACTGTAGTTCCTTAGTAACATTTACATTTGAAGAGAAAGTATGCAGAAGGGGAGATAATATGTAACAGGTGCCTGCCCTTCACTGTGGTCAACAGACATTTGCGATCACACAAATCAACAGAAGACAGATCCGCAGACAGTTTCTCACTTTGCAAACTTGACGCAGAACTGTGTGAAGTATTTTCGGGAAGACAGCAGGTTGTCCCTGATGACTGGCACGTTCTGTTTGAGGTGACCGGTGATTGCCGTCACATAGCCACTCTGGTCACCAACAGCTTCGATTGTTGACCATGGCATCTGGGGACATGTTATCTTTAGGATAAACACTCAGCACTTAGGAAAATGGTGGCAGACAACAAACACAAGAAGAAGAAAAATGGTGCTCTCCCTCAAAATCAGACAAGTAAAGATGAGCACCTGTAATAATTTGCATGTACATGCAACTTGTCATTTGAATATTGCACTGGTGGAAATTACATATATATATACAGGCCTCTGGACGTTTGCTTCCAAAAGACTGAAAAATTGTACTTTCCTTAGCTAAACCAAGTTAAAAACAATTTACCCCCCCCCCCCCTCCAAAAAAAAAAAAAAGAAAAGAAGAAGAGAGGATGTTAAGTTACCTTTGTCATGGCCGTCAACGCTGGTTCACATGCTGCTTCTAGATCTTGAACCAGTAGCTGGATACAACTAGAGATTACTCTACACACACGCACACACACACACACACACACACACACACACACACACACACACACACACACACACAAACTATAAATTACCACTGTGGTGATACAAGACGGATTACAAACAATATGAAACAGCTGGATTAACAGGATGGCCTACATCTAGTAATGCAAGATGTAGCTTGCAAGAACACAGCCTCAGTCATCATTCAATTCAAAAATACTTTATTATCTGTTCTAAAAATACATTTTAAAACAGAAAATTGTCTTTAGACATGCGATCTTTTTATCATACCATAATCGTACCGCCTACAGAGCGAAGGCGTGCAATGAGGCACTGGTCAACCATCAGAAATGACAGGGTCCTTCACCCTGGCAGTGTTAAGCGCAGAATATTCTGGGCTAGCACTATGGCGTTTTCAGCATAAAACAAATGAAATCAGCAAGGCCAGGGCTAACTAACATAAACATTGCAACAGCCTCAAAGTGCACACTGTGGAGACTTCTGGAAGACAAGGTGGAGCGCATATTGGCATTTCTTGAGTCCAGAGATGTCACCTTGAAGTAAGTTGGACTATGATGCTCAGACAACAACCACAGTCACCTACGTGTGAAACATATCCTGTTCAGCAGACAGGTCGATGGATGACTTGAGCGAGGGGTCGACCTTCTCGCGAAGCTTCTCCTCCAGCTGACACGTGGTGTCCATACAATACTCAGCCGTTGCTAGGATACTGCACACGCGCCACTGTTCCTCTTCGCTCAGCTTACTTGCCTCCCCTTCCTTCAGTATGCTCTGTATCAGGCCGGACGCTGTGCTTAGGCTGCTGCTTTCTTTGTTCAGTCTACACAGAGAGGAACAGACGCAGATATCATTCTGTATATCTTTCTTTGTTCAGTCTATACAGAGAGGAACAGACGCAGGTATTGTTCTGTATATCTTTCTTTGGTCAGTCTACACTGAGAGGAACAGATGCAGGTATCATTCTGTATATCCTGCTACCTCTTTTCTTTTTTTTCTTTTCTTTACAACCTTTCCATTTTCTAGACCTACTTTCTGCTCAAGTAACACCTAGCACCATTCCATCCCCTCTGATAAATGTGCCGAAACATTGTATGGGAGAAGACTAGCTGGAGCATGTAGGAAACATGAGTTTGACGTTAACAGGCACATAACTGAGAGTAATAAGTGTCTGGGAGTATGTGATTAGCTAGTTCTGTCTGCATTTTATGCTAGCGATCTATTCACATGTTAATACCGAGTTGATGAGTTCACTAAAAGAAGGAGAGGACCATACTATATTGTCTGATGGAAGTGAAAAAATTGTTCATCAAATAATTTAAATTGTACTTTATACAAAAGTAACTTGAATTAATGTTTATGCAGCATAGCTGTTTAGAATCTGCTCAAATAATTTACCAATGAACTTACTTGGGCAAGTTAGCCAGCAGCACACGATTGGCATACTCCTTGAGGTATTTCTGGAATGTGCGAGTGAGATCCAGCAGCGGTTTGCCCGTGCTGAGCTGCGAACACTGCACCATACACTGTTTGTAGAAGACAAAGAGGTCGGCGCAGCTGGGCAGAACGTTGGACCCCTCTTCCCCATCCATTCGCATCGGACCATGCTGGCGCAGATCCTCCAGGAAACGCAAGATCAACTCTGACAAGTTTCTTTTGGGAGAACAGAAATGGAACACACATCATTAAAGACAAATATTTTAACATTCTTACAGAAATGGAACACACACACATCATTAAAGACACATATTTTAACATTCGTACAGAAATGGAACTCACATCATTAAAGATACATACTTTAACATTGGTACAGAAATGGAACACACATCACTAAAGACATATTTTAACATTGGTAGGCGTGACAGTAGACCGCATTTGTACTGGTACAGTTACACTTGTACGTGGAGCTGCGAGCTAATAACAGTCTATCCTAATTCTCTTAACGATAAGCAGAGCTCTGAAAGCAAGACACAGACGTCTGCTGGCTGTGGGAACGAGAACTGCCACAGCCAGATGCTCTGCTAGTCAACATATGCACCCAACAGCTCTTACTACAATAACAGACACATAGAGTGTGCACATAAGCACATGGCAAGCATAAGACATTTCATCCTGTTCAGTCACTCAGTACAAACCTGTCTTGAGAATCGATGTAGATGTTGAGGTGAGGCTCAAAACATTTGGAGATGATTCCTGTGAAGGGTGTGGCCTGGGTCTTGGCTGCCTGATAAACACCAAATTACCAAACAGGTGCAGTTCGAGTCCACAGTTGCATGTACAGAAGTCAAGCAATGGGTGACTGTCAGAAAGAATCTCAGACGAATCTGACAAAATACAGTGTATTCAGCTGTAAAACTAGAAAGGAAAAAGTAACTGACCACCATGAATATCAACAAAACAGTCTTACAAGTCAAAGTGTAAATACTGAAATTGTCAAGGAGTTTTGGCCTCACTCCATTCTGAGAACAGCTCAAGAGAACGTCATCCTGCGCTATTCTCAAAATCCTGTTACGCCTGAATTCCATGATGGCAAGCTGTCAACATTATGATGCACTATACAGTGAACAAAACAGACCAGAAGATGATCAGAAACCCACTTTAGACTCTTCAGCAGGTGCGGAGTCGGCGTCAGCCTGACCTTCAAAAGGATTCTTCGTCTCCTCCTGCTCAAAGGGGTTGGTGGAGGGGGGTACAGCAGGGAGTGGAGGGGGTGGCTTGGACTGCAAACAGTGCAAAGTGCAAGAGGAGTCAAACGTCAATGTATTGAGGGGGGGGTGGGGGGGGGCTGGGGGTTATCATGTATACACACACACACACACACACACACACACACACACACAAAAACGAGTAAATTTATACACACATACTAGACTAGCTTCAGCATTAGGGTCACTTGTAATGCTACATGTAACTGAGTTATTAATGATGAAAAAATATTGTATTTGTTACTTCAGAAACATCACACTGATTAATTTTAACAGACACTTATCCTGACTGAATGGCTCAAAGTGCCGTAAACTGAACCCAACAGGCACAGTCACGTCAATCACGTGTTCACTCGTACACAGGATATCAACATATCATTACAATCACATGGTGCGAAGGGTCAACCCAGCTATGAAAGTTTCAGAATTTAGAAATTTTTTTAAAAAGTAACTGAACAACAAACCACTCAGATATGTTAAAGCCCATGTGTTGTGTTTCGACCTCATCCAACCTAATGTTTCACAAAACCTCATCCAACCTAATGTTTCACAAAACCTCATCCAACCTAATGTTTCACAAAATCGACCTCATCCAACCTAATGTTTCACAAAATCGACCTCATCCAACCTAATGTTTCACAAAATCGACCTCATCCAACCTAATGTTTTACAAAATCTGACAGGTGTGCAGAAAGAGGTTCAACCATGACAGTGACAATCTGGAAAGCATCGTGTGTAAATCAATGATGAATAAATCCATCAGTTACCTGCCCTTCCTGCAAGGTGGAGCCAGTAAAGCGTTTTGCGATGAGAGCTTCGAAGTTGGTGGTCCTCTGTATGGCAAACAGTAGCAGCTTCACGTCGATCTCCACTGCTCGCTTGCTCATGATGCGTGACAATTCACGTCTCGTGATTTCACAGAACTCAACGCATATTCTCTCACTGACTTCCCACGCGGGTGGAAACAAATGGCCGAATTTCTCCTCGAAGTCCACGAGTGTGCGTTTGATCCATGCATAGCGGCGATCAATTTTATCTAACCAAGCAACCTGCAATCACAGTGTCCTCAAGTTCAAAACTGAAATATCTATTGAATGACTGTAGTACATGTGTAACTAACAGTTGCTGAAATAACATAGTGATCAACTACACATCACAAACATAAATTCGACGAAGTGTCGCTTGGCATGCTCTACACACAAGCATGCCTACCCCACAATTAAAATTTCCAGGACACAAAACTTGGAAATGCTGAACACAGCACAACTTTCACTTTGTTTTGTCTAAATGAGATTGAAAGGAGACCAGATTTTGGTGATCAAAATCATTCGCACACAATGGCAGCCATCGTGCTAAAAAAGCCTCGTCTGGATTATGTCCCTTTTGCACCCTGCCGTGCAGTTATGCCACCTCGCTCATCGCATCCAAAAGTGTTAACAAGGTCAATTACTGCGATGGAGATTCAAAAGTGTGGTTATGTTTTTTTCCAGTACGTGTGGCAGATAATATTTCCGGGACAGACTGTTCATTTTTTGCATTTTTCAGGAAAAATGCGGTAACTCTGTCACGGTAGCCATGGTACATTCTTTGACAGACTGAGCTGAGACCTATAAAAAAAAAAAAAAAAAATTTAACCAATAAGATTAACTCACATCTTGGTCCTCAGAAAACAGCACGAGATATTCCGACAGTTCTAGTTTTACAAACCAGGTCAAAAGGTCACGTTTGACTTTGGGGTCAAGGATGTTCACCACGTAACATGCATCATGTAGCTGCTTCTGGTTGCTGGGGCCATACTGTAGACAGAAAGAAATTTTATCCAATTATTTTTTCATTGCTGTGTGCTTGTCAAGGGATTTGAGAATTTGAATTTTGAATGTTCAAGGGCACCATGATTTTCTAGACTAGTCAATGAATAGTGAACATAAGATGTACATAACAGATACCTTTGCCCCAGCCCCCTGGAACGCTTCTTCAAAGTCAGCGATGATCTGTGTTCCCAGTTCCGACTGAATCTGCTTTACTCTGAAAGAAAAGAAAAAGAAAAAGAAAATGCAAATGAACATTTAGTCTCAGAGACAGGGCATAAAACGGTTTATTTTCCGAATGGAGGTAAAGTGTGCAGCATTTAGTGGCAAAGTGTTAAAGCCACAAGCACACAACTTGCATGATGGTAGGAGCGTGCCGGGTTATGCCCCCCCCCCCCCCCCCCCCCTGAATTTAAAAAAAAAAAATTGGACAAAAATATGTGCAAGTTGGTGCATTTGGCATGATTTTAATTGCGTCAGAGGAGGAACACTTGCTGGGAAGAGAATTTTTTTATAATCAGATTAAAACATGTGCAATTTAGTGCGTTTTGGCATGATTTAAAGTGCTTCAGAGAAGGAAACACATTTATGGGGGAGGAAATTTTTTTTGCCAAAAGTGGAAATCCGCCAAAAGGTTGAAGATTTTAAGTCGTGCAGTAACCCCCAGAGTCCATAACATGAAAGTGAAGTTTATGGGTGCAAGTATGGTAACTCTGTAAACTTCTGTTCAGCGAACAACGCGCGAACTAGCTTATAATGCTCATATTCTGCAGCCTGTAGGTTTCTGTTAGTGTTACACTGAAACTGAATGGCATGTACTAAAGCAGTAGTGGATTGTCTTACACTGAAACAGAATGGCATACATGCATGAAGGATATCATGTCACTCAGCATCCTAACAGAGGACTCCATTCGGCAAGACCCACGGCCAAAGCCTCGCCCCTTTGTTCTGCTGTGTATTGGCAAAACGCAGCGTGTTCATGGCATCACTGTATGGGAAAAGGGATGATTACAAGATGAAAGACATTGATGTAACGGTCTTTTTCCTCAAACGACGTCAATGTACTCACTGCTTTCTTTCCATGTTCCAGTCATATCAAACTACGTGCTTGGCAAGAAAGTCTGCCAGACCATGCCATGTGTTGGGCTCATTATGCCACGGGACGTGATTGGTTGAATTCTGGGGGTTTGACCCTTTTGATTGACAGGGGTGGAGTTGTCCATTCCCTCAAGCAGCAGTCAATGTATTTATGGCTTGAAACAAACTAGAGGATCGAGAATACTGACCTCTCTGCCAGCTGGTGTATCTGTGGAATGGCCATGTACTTGTCAAAATGGTCCAGCACGTTCAGCACTCCCTGAAGCAGGTTACATATCTCTCCGTACTGTCGACGCCTGGTTAGAGACCTGTACACAAAGGAACACAAAGTCAAGTCAAAGTCAAAAATACTTTATTTATCCCCGTAGGGCAATTCATGCGGGCGAGCATAAGACACATAAAGAAGTTAAGATAAATAAATTCATATAATTGTACACTCTCTCTCTCTCTCTCTCTATCTCTCTCTCACACACACACACACACGCACACACACCTATCCTGCACTTGGTGACTAACCGGAGAATTATAAGCATGAGGCAACTAAATAAAAATTAAAAAAAATCACAGACAAGTATCACAAGCATCACAGAAGCGGAAACAGCAGCTTATTAAAATACATCACAGTAATTAAGGCACTCAGTGCTTCTCGTTGAGAAGGGATATTGCAGTTGGGATAAAAGAGAACTTTCGACGGTTAGTTTTACAGAAGTGGGCTCTGAATCTTCTACACAGACACGTAATGAGACAAGTTGAATGCACTGTTTATGCAGCATGTTAAACAATGCTTGACCCTGTGCCTAACCTAGCATCCTGACAAAAGAGAGGTAATCAATGCTTACCGTTTCAAACAAAAAGGTACGGGACTATTAAACGTGCAAAGTAAATTATCAGATGATGTAGCACAAAGTACTAACGTGAGGGAATCTACGCCGCCAACCAGCATGTGAAGATGGTTGAGCGTGGTGATGGAGGCCGTCAAGTGTCGTTTGGCATGGTCCAACTGCTTGATGTCGCGCGTGATTTCCTTCACCTGAAGCATGCACACGAATATGTCATGTGAATCCGTT
Source organism: Batillaria attramentaria (assembly GCA_018292915.2). NCBI lineage: Eukaryota > Metazoa > Mollusca > Gastropoda > Batillariidae > Batillaria > Batillaria attramentaria. The sequence continues at coordinate 905,190 of JACVVK020000260.1, forward strand.
CTTCACTAGCTGATGCACAGTTTGATACCAGAAATTGTATTTCCCTGCCAAGGAAACATTTCACTTGAAAAGTATGCTTTACCAACTGCTTCGCTGATGAGAAATCCACGCATATATATATATATATATGTTTTCCAGAATTGACCTTTCACTGGCATTATAGCTACAGTGCAAAGCAGCAAAAAAACAAACAAACAAACAAACAAAAAACAACAAAAAGTGGGTGGTGCTGCACTGTGGTGATGTGCTCCCCCTGCAAGAAGCAGCCCAAATCTTCCTTACCATGTGACTATAAGCTGTACAAAAACCAATATTCAACTGGTAAAAATTTCCCATGATAGATCAGATACTAGACAGCTTTGTAAACTGAACAGACCAAAAGAAAAACCTCAACCAAAGGCTATCAGTAGTACAACAACTGGTTTAGACTGAAAGGCACTTTACAAGCAGTCTGACTACAGAACAAAAGAAGTATAGATTAGGGAGGGAGCAATGACAGAAACAGAAGTGTGTGCAATATACCATCTCCTCTGATTTCTCAGCCTTGTCCTTAATATCCTTGATTTTGGTGAACAGATCTTGAATGGCCCGCTGAGCTTCCACCAATGCTTGTCTCCCTTCTTCCCCAACGTTGGTCTGACCCCTCACCACACCTCGAATCTCGTCATCCAGACGCCATATCTTCCCTCTGATTTTATTGACCACATCGTCAATATTGGCAAGTGATTGTTCAGTGGGGAACAACGTGTTGATATAGTCCACGGGGTTAAAATCTGGGCGATCGAGGGGGTCATTGCTTGGAAGAACCTGAAAGGAGGAGTAGGCATTGTATCATATTCATACATGTTTTCAAATCAGCTGCTGCAAAGAAATGTGCTCAGAGAGAAACTGCACGTAACTGTTGAAATCACGAATAATTCAATCATTAATGACATATATTGAGCGTGATCATGATATAAAGTTCCAATGTATCTTAATGTTGTCGTTTATTACGCTGTCTCTGCTTCATTGTTCCACTAACTCTTCAAAAATTTAGTTGGACCCCTGAAAATGAAACCTGTACAAAACGCGTCGGCTGCTACAATGCCGGTGGAAACGAAGTACGTGGCATCTAAACTGCAGATATTCGCTTGAATACGACGCTGATTGCTATGCATGATAAATATTTAAGACGAGTATAAAGGATGTACCTGTTCAATAGCCTCTTGTACTTCAGGAGTGAATGTCAAAAGGGCTTCAAACTGTTGATCATCGACAATGTCCTCCTCTTCCAAGGCGGCCGCCATGTTTATACGCGAATTACTGCGCGTCAGCTGCGGGAGACTTTTTTTTATTGTAAAATCAAAACGAATGAGTCTCTTTCGTAAAATAAAATAAAAGAGCTTCCAACATCCAATAAGGATAGTTGTTTTTAATCATTCTTCAGGGTTTTACTGCATACAAACGAGTTTGCACGCGCTTTTTACAGGAAAGGGGCTTGAGAATTTTTAGAGGTTGTTGCTTGGTACTTCCGGCAACATCAACACGTGTGGATGGGTGCACCATAGACGCGAAAACTTTGCCGAACTAAACAACTGTCTTTACGCCTTTACGTAATGGGGCGAAAAAGACACAACTGGAAAGCGCGAACGCAGGTTGAAACTGAAGTTGACAGAAGTGAAGAGAAGAAGGTTGGTCAAAGTTGTTTGAGTTACACGTTTGCAATGTGTGGTTCGTTGTCAGGACCGCGGCAAGGATACGAAGAGTACGGAGAAGTCAAAAGTTTCGTCTGGGCTAGGAGGCTCCCATTTGAACGTCTTAGGCTAGACTCAACCGTTTACCGTAGCGGTCCCCGGGTTTTTCGTTGTGATTGTTCAAGTAAAATACTTCACAACAATTATGAGATCGGAAATCATACCACAGCTAGTTCTCTGTACCTCTCTTTTGCCGGCTCGCGCTCTTCCCTCATTACATTGGTGATGTGAAACATGTTTATTTTTGTTGTTTTTTCTGAATGGATGTTTTTGTAGCGCCCTGAAAATGACTAATAATGATCTTCTTCATGGTGTTGGCTGTGAGACCAATTCTGAACTGACATCGCAGTACTGCATTGTGACATTTTAATTTCAACTGATAGCGTTTCTTGTTTTGCAGATTGCTGTTGATTTGCCTGATGCACAGGAAGGAAACTATGATGACAGCAATGCTCTTGTCCTCCCATCCAAGAAACGGAAGACAAAGAAGCTGGAGAAGGAAGCAGTCGTAAAGCCCTTGACGAAGAAAGAAAGAAAGAGACTGGAAAAGATTGTCGCTGTAAAGAAAAAGAAAGCTCAGGTGAAGAAGCATTTGTGAGAGATATTTTAAGTGTGCAAATATTTGTGTCATCACGAGAGCCAGTAATGGAGAGCTAATCAAGTATTATGGCCAGTATTGAGTTGAGGGGATTTGCTTTGCAGAGCATGAATATATACGTACAGTCACAGACCTGTCAGTCATTCAGTGCAGCATGGTGATGACCGGTCAGGCTACTAATTACCGAAAACAACTCTTAATACGGATAGAACGCGGTTAAAACATAGAAATAACAACACACAAACATGATTACAGGTGAAAAAAGAGGCCTTAAAAAAGCTAAAAGAAAAAAGGTGATACATTGCTGAAAATAACCAGTCCGGACCAGAGTCGCTTCCCTTGAGAGACACGTTCATTTCGTTCTGTTCTCTTGGAGTAAATAAGTACTTTTTTTCCTTTTAACTAGTTTAAGGCCCATTTTTTCACCTTTAATCATGTTTATGTGTTGTTATTTCTATGTTTTAACTGTGTTCTACCCGTATTAAGAGTTGTTTTCGGTAATTAGTAGGACCCGTGGTGACTGATGGTGGGACTAACTTCACTAAGGGCTTTGTCAGATGTGGTGATATTGCTCGCTTACCAGCGGTAAAGTGCACTCCCACTCCCAGCCAATCATATCAGCTCACCATGCGCACTGAAGCTCCACCAGTGAGTAGTACACAGTCCTATTTTTTCCTTGCCACGCCAGTCAATCGCCGCTGACCGTGCACTTTCGCTCTTTGTGTATTATCCAGTGTCGAGCCGGCAGCGCAGTATGCTGCACGCTTGTAGCATATGAAGAGAAAAGTGGTTCATCTGGGTTGCTTAGGCTCCGCAGGCTTGCACCATGTACTGTAGGTATAACCAGTCTTGACTGATACAATTTACACCCTGAGCCTCAGGATTTTCTAGGCCTTGATAACAAGAAATGGGAGCTATTGATTGAACTAGGATAAGCTCACCGTCGCTTACCGGCCCATGGGTGGCTCGTCATTACTGGCTCTTGGTCATGCTGTTGCTACACAGGTTATACAGGAATTTGGTCCCTTGATCAAACTTTAAAGTTTCTTAATTTTTTTGTTTTGTGTAGCGTGCTTCATTGCTGGAGTCCCTGCAAGCCGTCCAGGCCAGTCAAGAAGAACTAAAGCTGTTGTCTAGCATCTCAGAAGTTCATTCGCAACGAACCAAGAACAAGCTTGCGGACGCAGCAGAACGGGACGGCAAAAGTGCTGACATTATTCGTGGCAGCAAGAAAGCTACTGTAGGAAGCAAGAGGAAGGCGTCTTCTGAAGACGACGAGGGATCAGATGACTCCGTGGATACCTCAGATATATCCACGGATGAAGAAGAGGAAGCAGAACGACCTAAGGACACGCAAGAAGATAAAAATGTGGAGGCAGCTGATACAGACAGAGTTTTACAAACAAGCAAAGTTGATAGTGCGTCCGCTCCAACCACAGTGGTGGAGGCAACAAGAGATGATGGCAGTGATAGCAAGCCACGGAAAAAGGATGTGACTGAGAAATCCAAATCAGTTGTTGAGTCAAAGCCTGCTGTTCATGTTCCTGTTGACAGAACACCAGAGATGCAGGTAAGTTCTTGTGTGTGGTGGTGGATAAGGAGTAGAGTGTGAACTTAACATTGTTAAACTAAACTTATTTATCTTTGATGATGTTCAGTCATTGCAAGGGTGAACTAAAATATAGGTGTCCTGGGGAAAATGGCCTGAACATATTTTGACCCCGTCCAATGCAAACACACAACATGCCCATCAAGAGACTGATACTGGGGGGGCGGTGGGGGGGGGGGGGGCTGGAATTGCAAGCTCCACAGCTTGCAGCTTTTCTATAACACCTTCACAGACTCTTGAAATTTATTCTGTTCTTTGATGCAATCTAATTTCCTCTCATCATTTTAATTGGGGTTCTTTTTCTGGCAGGCTTCAAGGCAGAAGCTGCCTATCATCGGAGAGGAACAGGTGATAATGGAGACAATAAATGAGAACGCCGTGATCATCGTATGTGGAGAGACGGGATCAGGAAAGACAACCCAGGTGCCACAGTTCCTGTATGAAGCTGGATATGCACAGTCAGTATACATTTATATACTAAATAGCTTGGATCTGGGCCTACAAGTTTCCATTTTTAGAATGTTTTCAGATTTCTGCTTTTTTCTCTCTTTTTTTTTCGCTTTTTTTTTTTTTTTTTAACAGCAAAATGTTTCTTTATTGTCTGAGTAACTAAACAGAGATGCAAAACAAGAAACAAATGAATGAGCGAGAGAGAAAGAAAAGAAGAAGAAACAAATGAATGAAGGAGTCAACTGTTATTCGTCCACCATATGTCACTGACTTTAGGTAGCCCAGAGAAGTTTGTGTTTCTAATGTCATTTGGTATATTTTGGTGACTGAGGTAGCGTGGACTAAAAATAACAAAAACACCAGCAGGAAATGGTAGTTCTATCAGGTGAGAAACAAATTGAGGAAAGGGTGCGGGGATTATTGCTTTTTGGAACAGATTGGTGCAGCTTTGTGTGTGTGAGTGTGTGTGTGTTTCAGATGAAAGTCCTTGCTTCAAATTGTACACACCTTTTTTTATGTTGTTTCCATAGTAATGGAAACAACATAATAGGACGGGCTAAAATTTCCACGTTCATAGGCAAGCATCTGTGGTACAAACGCACGTCACTGCCGATCTCCCGCAGAGACGATTTTGCGAGTGTAACTCTGACAATGACGTAAGAAAACTTGCGTCATCGATGCTGACGCGTATGGTGTTCCGAACGCACTTCTCCTCCTCAGTGAGTGCCGTGTGTGCGTGTGTGAATTGTGTCCAGGCCCCTTTCTTCGAAAATACTCAACCGAATGGCTTCAAATTTGGGGTATCCAAATTTATCAAAATGTTACATTAGACGATTCAAGCGTGTGATGATTGCTTAAGTGATTTGGGAGTTATCGCCCTTTTGAGACAAGTTGGTTGTCTTTCGTGTACAGGCGTAATATTTATTTAAATCACTCAATTTTTTGGCAGTAGATAGCTTGAATACGGACTCTGAACAGAATCACTACTAGAAAATGGTCACTCTTATAGTTTTCATGAAAACCGAGCCTGAGTTGACATTGCATGTGAACCCAGTTCAGATGCCTATTTCTCCGAAAATACTGAACCGATCGATTTCAAATTTGGGATTTCTAAATGAATCAAGATTGTTGAATAGAAGGCCCGATCCAGGTACGATTGCACACATGATTTGCGAGTTATCGCCCTTTTCAGAAAAAGTGGCTTTCTGGCGTTTAAAGGCGTAATATTTACCTAAACCACTCCATTTTTTTTACATAGATAGCATGAATACGGACTCTCAACGAAGTGAATTTTGGATGTTGTCGCTTTTATACTTTTGGCGTAAGCCGTACCTGATGAAAGTGCTGGTGAACACATTTTAGATCTCAAAATCGCTCCTACTATACATAGATAATGAGCCTGGGGTGCCATAAAAAATATACAAAAAAATTAGAAAAATTCACTGCAGCCGTTACCGTCAGTTGACTCGAAAATTTGTACTCACAGCACATTTCCTCTGCAAGCCACACGCCTCACAAAAATCGAAGAAGAGACGCACGCGCACTGACGTAAAGTAAGTGCGTCATGTTTGATTGACGTGATGCTGTTTTTTCTTGGGGGTGTCTCGCCACTTTCTTTCGGAATTCCTCTGTTTGGAGACGTGGTGTTGTATTTTACTTATGCTATGTCGCCATCATTGTGCACTCGCAGAGATGATACGGGATACAACAGACTACAACTCCAATACTTTATGAACAGAATATGCGCGGAGAACAAATTCATGAAAGAAGAAGAATCCAGAACGCTGTGCAGGGCTGCTTACGTACTGAACAGGTCAGATCTAGAACATTCCTCAACTTACTGGAAGGCTCGAAATCTCTCCAAGGTGACGTAATCTACTGACGTTACTGCACCAGCATGTTTTGGGATGGTCTAGAAATTATTTTGCATCGAAATGCAGTATCTTTTCGCAAGAGTCTCTACAACTTGACATGTGGAAAGCGGGAATTTCAGTGGGTTTCGTTTTTGCCACTGACTCACACTCAGAAGCATAATGCAAAGATCTTGGAAACATAAAGATAGTTCACTTACCTCCCTTTGAGGGACAACGCGTAAGAGTTGTCTGCGCGCATTAGCGCGCATCCCGCAGATCTACGCAGTTGTTTGACCCAACCCTACACTAGCCGCCGTAAAACATTTTAAGAAAATAAACAAAAACGAAGATGTCAGCGACTGCCAGGTGGTCTCCCCCATATATTTCGCATGTGTTTTAGGCCTATGGAAAACATAAGTACTCTCAAAGTTCCGGAGGACGAACGAAAGATCTAGTTTGGCTTTCACTGCTGTACGTAGGCTACGCAGTGCATTTCGTTCGATGTGTTCAAGTAAAACTAGTACGGAACACAGAAAGATCGAATGTGCGAGAGATCCAAAGATGGACGCATCCACTGAATACTTCCTGCTAACTCAGCATTAATCATATCTGCGACCGACGATCCAGCAGATTCTATGTTGTGATATGGTTTTACAATGGTTAGAATGAAGTTCAGCCGGATGATTTTGTTCTCTGTGTGTGTGTGTTTGTGTGTGTGTGTGTGTGTGTGTGTGTGTGTGTGTGTGTGTGTGTGTTCTGAATTTAGATGCAGGTAGACGCTAGCACAATTTAAGTCACCGTGATTTGTAAAGTTGTCAGGGAAAAAAATTACGCTGTATCTGCATCAGCCGCGTGTGTTTACTGTTAGTTTACACTGCATGCACACGTACCACTTGAGGTCTTTTTTCTTTTCTTTTTTTTTTGACAAGAAAGCGAAAAAAAAATGTTTGTTTTTCAACAGGAATACCAAAAGAAGTATTTCCCCGTTTATATTAGTCTGTTATTTGAACAATTCGGCGCAGAACACAATTGCATGCTTTTGTGATCGCTTTCCACTTTCCGCCATGCTGTCACTATAGGGGCCAGATCTAGGATGCGCGCTAATGCGGGCAGACAACTCTTCGCGTTGTCCCGCTATAATAATGTCTCTCTTACGAGGGCAGGAGTGACGCGTCTTTCTGATTCCAAGGTCTTTGCATAGTGTGTGTGTGTGTGTGTTTAGGGGGAGGGGGGGTGCGTGCGTGCACGCGCAAGCGCGCGTCTCAGGCGAGAGAGAGAGAGAGAGAGGGTCTCTTCTCCGATACCAGTAAGCAATCGTCTGTCAGTCAGGTCTGCGGGAAGTAACTCTGTCAAAGGGGAACGACTTTATTACAAGAATTCATTCACCCATGTAGAACCTCGCATACGCCAACAAGTTGTGACGTCAACCAGCTAGGCGAGCTCACACGACCTCATGTGTTTGGGTTTTTGCAAGTGCATAGAGGCACGATAAGGGTTTTCAGTACTTTCTTTATGTCAGCATGCTTGATGTCAGAGAGCTTGCGTTCCGGCGTGTGCGCGCGGGCTGCATACATGACACTGTGACTACAGCAGGTCATTGAATGGAAACAACATATTGGGCTGGTGGCCATCTTGTTTGTTTTTGCAACTGTGCCGATTGTTTGAAAACATCAATCACTTTTGAAACACTAATTAATGTAAACAATGTCATTTTGATTTACAGTGGTGGTGGAATTATTGGTGTGACAGAGCCTCGTCGAGTAGCGGCCATTAGCATGTCAAAACGTGTGGCCGCAGAGATGAACCTCACTGACAGGTATGTACTGTTTTATCGTCATACATGTACATTGATCAAGAACACAATCATGAATGGGTCAGCTTAAGTACAGGGTTGTCACAGAAATATTTTAAGTCACGTAGACAGTCAGAACTATTTTGAAATGGAGGATACTAACTAGATTTTAAGTTTGAGCCGTGTGTATGTGTGTCTTTGCTATTTCAAATCCTACAGTGTTGTGCACTACTAGATTCAACATCAATTCAATGTTTCTCTCTCTGCAGGAATTTTCTAACGGCAGTACATGTGTGAATATTTTCAATACTTTTTACAGAGAGGTGTCATATCAGATCCGTTATGAAGGGAATGTAACTCCAGATACCCATGTCAAGTTTATGACTGACGGAGTACTCCTCAAAGAAGTCCAGCAAGTAAGTTCCGCATTTTGCTTTCAGCAGGATTCACTCCTCTCTTCACAAGTTGTGAAGGCCACTTCTACTGTTACTAGTGTTAGATGGTAAAAAGGCCAAATGAGTACATGTATGTAATTACATCCATGGCGCATAGGCCTTTTTACTGTTTGACAATAATTATCTATTACTATGCTATTGTTTTCTTTTTGCTGACTGTATTTTTGTATTCGTTTATATTTTTTGTGGGCGTCATCTTCCCTGGTAATTGATTGTGCACCTGTTTGTAAGCACACATGCGTTCATGTGAGTGTGTGTGCGCACAACGTGTGATCATGTGTGTGTGTGTGTATACTTCATGTGTGTTCACATTATGTCCGGTGTGTTTATCAAGTAACCAGTATTTGCATCAAGTCATTCTACTGTTCCAGGACTTCCTCCTCCTCAAGTACAGCACCATCATCGTGGACGAAGCGCACGAGCGAAGTGTGTACACAGACATCCTCATTGGCCTTTTGTCTCGCATTGTGCCGCTCAGAGCCAAGGTCAGGGCAAGTTTCATTGTTGCTGCCTCAGTATTTGTGTCTTTCAGTGCAGTAGCACTCCAAAGTGTTTAACCAGTATTGTCTGTATATTTACATCTGGACTGTTTTTCAAAAATGATTTTGCTTTAGTTTTAAAGAGAATTTTAAATGTCTCAGATTCTTTGTTTGTGTGTGTGTGTGTGTGTGTGCAGAAAGGGAAACCACTCAAACTGATCATCATGTCGGCCACACTGAGGGTTGAAGATTTCACGGAGAATAGTCACCTGTTTCGAGTCAAGCCTCCAGTTATCAAGGTATTGTTTTGAGTGCAGCATCAGACTGTGATCGTCATTTTCATCATCATGCATAAGGGGGGGGGGGGAAAAAAATGCCTCAGCTTCTGAGCTCTCCATGTGATCCACCCATAAACTGGGAAGCATGCCACTGGAGATGGCAAAGAGTTGTGGTGTTACCTGTTGTACCTGGGTTCATGATCAGCATTGTAGATTTTATACCATGGATTGGAATTTGCTCATGCATCTTTGTAGTGAGTAAACGTACACTGTACCTTTGTTATTTTTCACTCTGCCAGGTTGACAGCCGGCAGTACCCTGTCACAATCCACTTCAACCGACGGACACCTGATGACTACCTTACTGAGGCGTACAGAAAAGTGAGTCATCGCATTAGCTGGGTCGATACTTTTTTTTTCTCTCATCTTTTTTTTTCCCTTAACATTGTTATTGGTGATGTTTGTCAGTAAGTAGCACGCTCCGTGTTCCAGACATGTAAGATCCACCAGCAGTTGGCAGAAGGAGGGATCTTGGTGTTTGTGACGGGTCAACAGGAAGTGCAGACGTTGTGTCGCAAACTGAAGAAAGCATTCCCTCACCACAAGGGTCAAGGTGAGAGTCAGCGATTAAAACATGACTGTTCCAGGGAGATACCAATAAATCTTTGATCGATGGTGTAAACTGGCCCCAAACCTTAGCTTCACCTCAGTGGACTTCAGAGAAAAGATTGCTGCCGAGGATGATAATTGTGTTTTACCTGTTGTGTGGCTTAAATTCATTCAGTTGAGCTAATGTTAAACCAAATTCTCCCTCCCTCCCTAGCTGTGACTCTTTAAAGCATCTGTATTCGTAACGCGGCTTTCAAATCTCTGATGTTATTTGCCATATAGCAGGATGCTTTATTTGACCATCACAATTGTCTTTGTGACTTTATGGCTTCTAATATCAGAGAAATACAACTTTCCTTGAGCCTACGTTCCGTTCCTGACCAGACTGGGACGAGACAAATTTTTTGAAAATAGTCGCCAATCAGGGTCGTCCAGCTGTTCTTCAGTCTGCAACCAAATAATGTCTGCTTAGTGCACGTTACGCCTCTACGTACATAGAACAACATATATACACCAACAAGAGTCACCACAATGGTTTCAGGTGCTCTTTTGTGTCCCAAGTGACTGATTCTGATGCAAGGAGTAAGCGCATTCCATGAACAGTTTTCCACAGCGTTTTTTTGTGTGCCTGACAAACGTATTGAGACTTTCACGTTGGCTTGCAGTTGCTGCGAAACAGGAGAAGTTAGAGTCACGGAGAGAAAGAAGGAAGAAGGCGACGGAAGACAAGAAAGTTCTGCCCAACATCAACCTCAACAAGTAGGTGGCGCTGCTGGTTGTGCTGAACTCTTTGCTTCTTATTATCAAAGCACGTAGTTTGATATGACTGAAAGATGGAAAGAAAACATCAACATCATTTGAGGAAAAAGACCATTATATCAGTCTCTTTTATCTTGAAATCACCCCTTTTCCCATACAATGACATGATGGACGTACCGTATTTTGTCAATACACGGCAGGGTAATGGGGCGGGACTTAGGCCTCCGAGCTTGCCAGGTGGAGCTTGCTCTGCTTAGCACCCACCTACCTGTTGCGGTCATACAGTGGTCCATATAAAGAAGAACCTGTATGGAGCGGGCAACTGTGTTTAAAAACCACCTCTGTCTTTGAACGGTCTTTTTGTTAACTGTGTTTTGATTTGTTTGATTTAAAAAAAAACGTCAAAAACAGAAATGCGTACATGAATACCCAGTACATGTAACATTCAACATGAAACATTCATTCCTTGGTTGAAGGTCTTGTGCTACCGATGTCCCACTGTCTTATGGTTTTTATGAGGAGTGGCCATCTTGCTTTTTTCTTTCTGTAGCTACTCTGTTGAACCAACAGATGAAGAGGCAGAGATGGAGCAGGGGGACAACTCTGATGTAGAAATCGATGATGACAGAATCGATGATGATGACGATGATGTGGATAATGATGATGGTGTTTCAAAGACGTCACAGCCACTTTGGGTCCTGCCTTTGTTTTCACTCCTTTCTTCCGAAAAACAGGCCAGGGTAAGGAGTTTTTTCCCCTTAGATGGAGCCATTTTGGTTATCAAGTGCGTTTCACTAGCAGGGTTAATCCATGGCGCGCTACATCAAAAATGAAATAAATCGGCTTTTTAAAATCAAAACTCAACAGCTTTCTCCTTTCGTTTTTCAGTAGTTAGCTGGAAAGGGCACACTGCTCAAGTTGAAGAAATAGTTTCATACTTGAGCTGATACACCAATGATGGCTGTTAACCAAGTGCATCTGACTTTTTAGTTTCAACAGTGAACATTATGTCGTTTGTACTTTCTGAAATGGATGATGTGTATTTCCTCAGGTGTTTGACCCTCCTCCAGAAGGCTGTCGACTTTGTGTGGTGGCCACTAATGTTGCAGAAACATCACTCACCATTCCTAACATCCGATACGTTGTTGATACTGGCAAGGTGAGTATGCAAAAACAACAACAACAACAATAATATCAAATAATGTTTGCTGCACAGCTTATGGAGGTGGCATTTAATTTAATCAAGCTGTGGCTTTAGGACGTTTTGACTTGAGGCTTGAAAGAAAGTTTGTCTTTGGTGTAGCATACTTGTTCTAATTCAGATTTACCCTGTTTTTTTCTTTGAAAGCAAAACATGCAGGCTGACTCCATACACATTTGTGTAAAATGAAAGATTTCTTACTTATCTGAAATCAGTTTCAGTATTATCCCTAAGGGAGAATTCATCCTAAAACATTTCCCCAACCTTTCTCGAAATTATTTCCTCATGAATGGAACTTCTAGTGTTTACTCATTGCCTGGATTGATGTCAGTTCTGTTGGAATAGATGCATAATCAAAAGATTTTATGTGTACATTTGCTGTGTTTTTCAGACAAAGACCAAATTTTACGACAAAGTGACGGGTGTGTCGACATTCCGTATTACGTGGACGTCAAAAGCCTCAGCCAATCAGAGAGCAGGCAGGGCAGGGCGAGTTGGACCAGGCCACTGTTACAGGTAAAGAGGGATGTTGACAGTCTGCTGATGGACTCTCACTCTTGTTAACTGTGTAGCAGCTTGCTTGATATTGCATCTGTTGAAAGAAAAAAAAGTTGGTCATGCTTGACACTTTAAGCACATCATTGCTTCAACTTTCAAGCTGTATGAGGTTGTCGTTTCTTGTGTTTGTGGGCATAATTGTTCTCTGTTCGTGGTGCTAAAGTGCATTAATTGTTGTGCAGGCTGTACTCCTCTGCCATGTTCAACGACAACTTCCCTCAGTTCTCTCCCCCCGAGATCACCAGACGGCCCGTGGATGATCTTGTCCTGCAAATGAAGGTGACAGATTATGTTGTCATAGATAACGGTCAAATGTTGTCATGGAATTTTGGCACGTTTAGTTGTTGCAGGATGACTACACTCTGTGTATGCACTGTTCTCAGAATGATGTTACTTTGAAACTCAGTGACATTGCTGATATGTATGTGAGTTTGAATGCTTTCATAAGTGTGCAGAAATGTTTCTGATGAGTTAAAAATCCTGAGATGTTTGTGGTTAAAGATTGTACAGCTTTTTGTGACCAGTAGTTAGCTGTTGTCAGGATTTTGATGATGATGATGATGATGACCTGACCTCCTCTCATACTGAGTGCTCAAAGTACTTAGGGAGATGCTTTGAGAGAATGTTGGGGAGGGGTGGGGGGTGTGGGGGGGGCAAAACCCCAAAACAAACAAAGCACACAAAAAAGTGGAGATTGTGTGGGGAAAATGGTGGGCAAACTATAGTGTAATTATTTCATCGCATGTCCCCTGTCTGCAGGATATGAGCATCGACAAAGTGGCCAACTTCCCGTTTCCCACGCCGCCTGACACAGACCAGATCAAGGTACTTCCTGCTGAATACTGGGTTGTCAACACAAGGGGGATGGGAAGGGAGGCAGAATATTTTGCAGAGCTGTGGGAAAGATATCAGTATGGCTTCTGCATGGAATACAAGAAGACATTTGGATGTGCATGTGCCTTATTATCAAACCTTTTATTTGTAACTGATTTATGAGTTTGGTGCAAGTGTCTCTGTTGCTCACACTGCATGCACAAAACAATCTCAGGGCGCAGTTCCGAGACTGATGGAGCCTACGATGTACAGCAATAATCAAAAGAAAAGATTTCTTTGTATGGATCTAATCTGTGTGTGGAGCTGCGTTTCTAGTTGTCTCATTTTCCTGTTTGTCTTGACAGGCTGCAGAGACACTGCTGGTTTCACTTGGAGCACTGAGCGAGCCAGAGAAGCCAAAGACATTCAAAGCCAAGGTGGCAAAAACAGGTCTGTCTTGTACGTCGTGTCACACCAGTAACTGGATTGAAAGATTAGTTTTATTGACAGTTGATTCTCACACACATACACACACACAAACACTAACACACTAAGTTTTGCCATGTATGTTCAGTTTTTGTGGCCGAACCATTTCCTTCACTTTGTCGTCCCACCTCCCTCAACATCACCCCCAAATAGTTTTCATCTTGAAATAAAAATATTTTCCCTCTTGCTGTCTACAGCTCCCACATCCAAGATCACAGCCTTGGGGCGAGCGATGGCTTCGTTTCCCATCGCTCCTCGTTATGCGCGTATGCTGGCCATGGGACATCAGCAGGAGTTACTGCCATACGTCATCGCTGCAGTGGCCGCTCTGTCCGTGGACCAGCTCTTTGTGGAATTTCAGGCTCCTGCTGACGCTCAAAACGAGGTGAGATAGAGAACATCTTTAAAAAACACTCTAAATTTAACACATTTCATACGGCTTATGGAGATTCCTTTTCAGCTGCTTCTCTTTCCTCTGCCCGTGTATTTTCTGTTTGGGCCGTTGTGAAAATCAGACACGCGTAATATTCCATTCTCAGCACCACCAGGGTTAATGGTGCGAAATTGTTAATAATATCATCATTCAGGGATAAAGGGTTGTAGTGTATGGCCCAGAATTGACTTGTGTCTTTTCATTTTCCTGGCACAACAAGTTTTGTTACCGGTAGTATGGTCTGTGTCAGGATATGCGGCAGTGGCCAAGCCAGTTGTCTGACGCCTTGCAGAGCCTTTCTGTTCAGATGAATGATGTCACATATTGTTAATTTCAGGATGAGGACTTGAAAAGGCGAATACAAAATATCAACAACGTCAAGAGAATGTGGGCAGGCACGGTAAGTACATGTAGGGAGGTTTCACTGTAAGAGTGTGTACGCGAAAACAAACACACGCACTTACCCATCCTCCAGTAACAACAAACAAACAAAAACAACAACAAAACAGGAGACAGGAAACAGTATCCATTCCCCCTGATCACATTTGCTATTGTTGTTTTATGTTTTGTTTGTCACTCTTCTCCTCTTGTTTATTTTTTTTTCCTTCTTTTCCTATGCACACGTAGTAATGGTCCGTGGTGTTTTGCAGGGCAACTCACTGTTGCTAGGCGACCTGATGGTATTACTGAAAGCCGTGGGTGCCTGCGAGTATGAAGGCCTTTCCCCAGAGTTCTGCGCACGATACGGCATTCGCTCCAAAGCCATGAAGGAAGTGAGAAAACTGCGTACGCAGCTCACGAACACAGGTAGGGGTCCGACCCAGTTATAGTCCAGTAAGTTGTGAGAAAGGATGCACTTTGCTGTGGTTTTGTAAAGTTTAAAAAAAACTGCCCTCCTTGAATGCTTTGCTCTGGTAATATTTATTACAATCTGGGCAGTCCAATGGGTCATTGCTCGGAAAAGGCTCAGCAGTTTATGTTTAGTTACATCTCTGTAGGATGGATCCGATTACTGGTTATAGACGGACTAGATTTATAATTTTTTTTGTTGAAGTGGTGACTGACTATTCCTGATGTCTGTCTGATAAAGTCCTGACTAGTCTTGATATTTTTTGTTCCAGTCAACATGGCGCTTCCAGAAGTCAATCTGTGTGTTGATCCCAAGTTGACCCCACCCACTGACCGCCAGGCAAAACTTCTGCGACAGATCGTTGCCACAGGATTGGCCGATCATGTGGCAAGGTTAGAGCTCCAGTGTGTTTGGGGTTTTTTTGTTGTTGTTTTTTTGCTGTAATTAACGTGAATTATAGGATATATCATATTTCTGTGTGGTAGAGAAAATGAATAGTGATCATTTCTTGGCAGGAGAATGTTTCCTGCAAGACTTGCATGGGGCGGTCGGTGGTCTAGTGGTTAAGAGACTTGTCACCAATGCGAGAGGTCAGGGGTTCGAGTCCCACTCGGGGCAAAGAATTTTTCCTTCTTGTATGTGGCACTGTTCATTTGGGCCGATCGTCGGGGGTTCTCTCTGGGTACTCCGGCTTCCTCCCCCCTCTGCTTTGGAAATATTCAGCCCACCAAATTAGAAAAATAAATGCAATTCTAAATTCCGAAGTTTAAATAACTGAGCTGACCCTTTGCACCACGTGATTGTAATGTGTTTATGTCCAGTGTGTGAGAGAATGCGTGTGATTCACGTGAGCGTGCGTGTTGGGTTCAGTTCGCGGCGCTTTGAGCCGATTCATGAAATTGTGTAAAGCGCCTATACAATACTCTTATTATTATTAATTGTGTTGTTTGTGTCCAGGTTGATGCCTGATCTTCCTCCGGGTGTGGAAGGAGACTCCAAGAAACACAAGCATGCGTATCAGGTACGTATACACTGGTTCCTCTTGCTGTCTTTTTTCAAATTTGCCATCTTCAAGGTTTTAACCTCTTTTAACCTGTGTTGTTGGAAATCCTGTGGAAAATAGCATAGTAACACCGGTGCTAGATTAAAAAAAAAAAAAAGAAGCATATGATGAGCAGGGCATTTTTGCTTCAGATTGTTTAGTTTTCTAGTTTGCTGATACTTGTACTTTTGACAGTGTACAGAGCTGGAAGACCCTGTCTACATCCACCCAACATCTGCGCTGTATCACAAAGACAAGGAATATGTTGTCTACCAACACATCCACGAGACATCAAGACCGTACATGAAAGGTAACATGTTGTGGCCACATGATGCTTTGGAAATGTTCAGCCCACCAAATTTGAAAAGTAAATGCAATTCTAAATTGCGAAATTTAAATAGGTGAGCTGGCCCTTCGCACCACATGATTGTAATTTGTTTTTAGGTCCAGTGTGTGAGAGAATGCGTGTGATTCACGTGAGTGTGCATGTTGGGTTCAGTTCGCGGCGCTTTGAGCCGATTCATGAAATTGGGTAAAGCGCCTATACACTACTCATTATTATTATTATGTAACATTAGCATGGTGTTTGAATGTATTTCCGGTACCTGAATGTTAAACAAATAATGGCGACATAAAAGGGACAAGAAACCACTTTCACAAAGGATGGCACAGGTCAACGTTTCGGCTTACGCCTTCCTCAGTACACAAACAAGTGGGACATAACTTCAACAAACATGTCGCTTTTATTTGTTTAACCTGAATGTTAGTTTTAACTGCTAGCTAAAAACCAAACGTGATCAGTTCAAAACAAAATTTCCTATGCGTGTTGTTGATATGTTTGGCATAAGTTGAATGTTTTTCTCATTTGGTCCTGATTTTTCTACATACTTTTAAACCCTGGTAGTGCTTAGTCTGGAATGTTCCATACTACCTCTGTGGCTGTTTAAGCATAAGATAAATTATTACAGCAAGGCCAGGGCTAAGTATTATCTGTAAGGTACGTCAGATTTAACAGGCTGTGCTGAGTAGAGATTGCTCTCATTTGGCAGGTGTGGTTGCCGTGGAGGCAGAGTGGCTTCCCCTGTTGGCGCCATACCACTGCACGTTCTCCAAACCACTGGAAGATCCCCCACCCTCATGGGACGCCGAGACAGGGCAGGTCAAGTGTCACAGAACCAGCACATTCGGTGAGTTGGATCTGCTTCATTATCATTATTTTACTTCCTGTTACAGATTTAATTGCATGTTAGTTTACTTTTAGTTTGATTACTTTGCATTGTTTCCATGATTCGTGGATCCAGGGTCATTTCCTCTCAGACGTGCCAGAAAATGTCTTTGGTTGCAGATCCCAAAGCCTGCATTGTACATTTGTCACTTTAATGGTTGGTTTGCAAGTGAGACCATTCTGGCTACATGCACTGTTGGACAGATTTTGAAATTTTCACTTTTCTGCCTTGGAGAGAAGATGAGTAGTTACTGCTACGACAGCTGGGCAGGGGAATAGATTCATGTATAAATTGTGCGTGTTTTTTTATTTTTATTTTTTTTACTACTTTATTATCTCTTTCGGGAAATTCGGGCTGCTTCCCCCAGGGGAATTGTGTCACCGCGGTGCAGCACCGCCTAATCTCTATTTTGTTTTTTCATTTTGCTGGGGGAGGAAAGCCAGATAACCTGGAGAGAAGTCCCCGATGAACAGCCCGGTAACCAAGAAAAAACTAGTATCGCATATCACAAGCTCGACCTTGGCTCGAACCCACACTTCATTGCCGTGACAGTGGTGATGAACATTAATTAGAGCAGCGGCTGAGTCTGACATGCTACCTGTTAGACCTTTGCTCACCCCCCCATTTTAGACATAAGAAGTGAATCTTGCAGCTCATGTGTACCTGGTATACCCTTGACATTTTCGGAACAGTGTTTGTGAAAGCCCATTAGTAGCTGACTAGATGTTATAACTCTTAAGTCCTTGTACCGCTGCATTCTGCTCCGTTCTGTCAGTACCATACCGCTACGTTCCGCTCCGTATTTATCGCTATGTGGTCTAAGGGAAGCAACTATTATTTAGTGCTCTTCTGTGTGAGAAATCAGGTTTAGTCACTTCCTGTATTCCTCCTGGTGTTGTTTTTTCTGTAAACCTTATGGGACTGAGGCTTGGCAGTAGTAGAAAAACCTTATGTGACATTATGAGTTAATGTTGGCATGGTGTTTTTCTTACCAGGTCGATGTGGATGGGCGTTACCAGCAGTGTGTGTGGAGTACCCACCTGGTTTGGACAGGTTCAAATGGTTCGCCCGGTTCTTACTGGAGGGAAAAGTTGTACCAGGTCTTGCTAAGTACACACCAGAGCTTCTCTCGCTGCCTTCCACCATGGTGAAATCTTGGGCCAAGTAAGTCTGTGGATGTGAATTTGGTTTGCATGATGTTCAGATATGGAGTGAAATGGTTGTATGAGTTGGGTAACATGGTATGTGTACCTTGTGACCAAAATGGAATGCAATGAATCTAGATGTGAACAACCTGGTACACATGTACACAAATTTCAAAGTCTTGTATGGAGCTGGCAAATAGATGGGGCCAAACAAATAAAAAAATTCTTGTATGGGGCATGTCTGTATTGACTATAGCCTATTACTATAGCATCACTAGTGTTCTTTATAATTTAAAAAAAAAAAAAACTAGCCTCAGGAGCTCATACTTTGGCAACAGGTAATGTGACATACTGCAGGGCTCCCTAAAAGCTACAGACCTAAAGGGTCCACTGACCCCCAGTTCAAAATTTTAGGGGGTCTTTGTACCTCCACTTTCAATTTTTAAAGGGTCAGAATCATTTCTCAAGTTTTTGAGCGCATGGAATTATAAATTCAGTAAATACTGCTGAACACATAAGGTGTGTGTGTGTGTGTGTGTGTGTGTGTGTGTGTGTGTGTGTGTGTGTGTGTGTGTGTGTGCAAAACTGAATTTTATCAACTTCAAATCATATAATTAAATGAAGTGGGTACAATTCAGTTTTGTACACTACGTTTTGCTGCTCTGTGCCGACTCTGATGCGACGTCTGAATTGTAGCTATGTGACGCCGAAGTCAGTGCACCCGCTGCCGGGCGAGGGCTCGAGCCCCTCCACAACTTTTCCACTGACGTAAAAGTCCATAGTCTTTTGAACTTTCACTTTTTTCGGTGGCATGATTCGTCACAGAGAAAGCGAATCCGATCGGTAACAAGAGCACTGACTGTAAAATCTTTCGTCCATGGTTTCGACATCACATGTACGCCGGGTGTGTCAGTGCGCAGATGGAAAAGATGGGGCACGTTCACTACGCGCGAGTGGCTGTAGAAACCGCCGATCTGCAGCAGTAGACAGTTAACGCCTGCGAGCGTTAAACAGAACCAAAAACAGAACCGAACTGAACACGGCCAAGGCAAGGGAGAACACTCATTCGATCACAACAAGGCGTACGCACGGTACTGCAGAGGTAGTGCGTCAAGCTAAGCACAGATCGCATTCATAATGCTTCAACGTACCCCCTCGAATTTTTTTTAGGACGTAAAGTTTTACTTCAGTGCGTAAATTACGCACAGACGCACAGTTTAGGGAGCCCTGCATACTGGCATACTCTGTGAAGGTGACATGCAATGCTACACAGTTCCCGCCAAAGCTATGCAGCAGTGGACTGTTCCTGTGTAATTGCAGTTGACATTTTCACGTTCCTTGGCATAGCGGCCAGAGAGTCCTCTCATCCGGTGACAGGATTGCGTGAGGGCCTGTTCGTGTGTGCATGTACTATAGAGAAAACCGAAATATAGTGAGCTTGTTCAAACTGGTTTCAACTGACTGTGTGCAGGTTACAGCCAAGGACGGAGGTGTTGCTGAAAGCGCTTGTTTCTCGTGGTGTCGACTCGCACAGTTCCTTACTGTCTGCATGGGAGCAGGACCCAAAGTGTAAGTATATTACTTTATTAGGGGCTGGAGACAGTTCGGGTCTTTGCTAAAAAGCTCTCCTGTGTAAGAGACAGTAGTGTGTCACTTGCTGTTGAAAAACCATGTTAGCGTGCATTCATACAGAATTCTAATTGTAAGGGAAGTAAGTAAAGCTGAGAGCGCTCCCTAGATCTAGGAGGTGTGTGCTTTGTATGCCATCGGACAAGTCCGCCTTGCCCTATATTGGCTACAAGCCACATTGGAGGGGGAGGGGGGGGGGACCTAATTCTAATTGTCCATGTATAGGCGTCCTGTGTTGCTGGACTAATGCTTCAAGACTCATGGTATGGCTACCATATCTCTCTCAGGTCTGTTACTATGGCTGCAGTATCTATCTCAGGTCTGTTGCTATGGTTATAGTATCTACCTGGGGCCTGTTGTCATGGTTACAGTATCTATCTGGAGTTGGTTGTCATGGCTATGGTATCTATCTGGAGTCTTGCTACAGCTATAGTATCTATCTGGGGCCTGTTGTCATGGTTGCAGTATTTGTCTGGGGACTGTTGTTACGGCTGCAGTATCTATCTCCAGGATGTCTTGAGATGGCTACAATGTCCGTGTTTGGCCTGCTATCACGGCTACAGACTACATCAAGCGTTAATTGTCTTTGTCTTGCTGCAGATCTGCTACAGGCCTATCTCCAGTGGCTGCCAGAGTCCATCCACTGGCAGGTGGCGGACTTGTGGCCCCCAACCTCAACATCGTGAACAGCCCGTCCTGCGGGGTCTGACAAATCAACAACAAAATACCAGGGCTTTTCTGTTGCTGTGATTTCACAGAGACCAAAATCAAGACCCTAAATTATACCTTTCATGCAACAGTTCATTGCTGTTTCTTTGAAAAAAAAAATTGTGGCATTTTGAGGAGTCTTGTGGAAAAAAATACTGTTCTCAGAGGGAGGAGTGGAATAGACCATGGACTGGAAATCTTGCAGGGGGGATTGTAGCCTTGTAAAATGGTAGTCCGTGGTATGGCATGGAAATGGAGCCAGAGATGAAGATTTTACTGAGCCTTCAAAGAGTCATTGCTGACCGCCCTGATGTAGAGGAATTTATTCAATTTCACACCAATGTGGAAGGTTGTGGATAGCAGAAGCTGCTTTGGCTACCAGTCTCTTTGTGATACTAGTGTGTGTGTGTGTGTGTGTGTGTGTGTGTGTGTGTGTGTGTGTGTAGGTTGTGTGTGTGTGTGTAGGTAGTGTGTGTGTGTGTGTGTGTGTGTGTGTGTGTGTGTGTGTGTGTGTGTGTGTGTGTGTGTGTGTGTGAGCAAAAATGCCATCGTGTTTGTGTTATGATTCAATTTGTCTTGTGTATGCTGCTGATTGAGATGCACATTCTTGTTTGTCAAGAACTGGATAGTTTGTCCTTCAGTGTTACAGAATGATGGTACATGTAACAATAAAATTTGAAAGAAATCTTATTTTTTCATGATTATGATACACATATCCGCATTTTCAGGGTAGCAGAAAGTTTACATGTGTGTGTGTGTGTGTGTGTGTGTGTGTGCGTGTGTGTGTGTGTGTGTGTGTGTGCGTGTGTGTGTGTGTGTGTGTGTGTGTGTGTGTGTGTGTGTGTGTGTGTGGTTTAGCTTTAGATACTTTGCTATATAAAATAATTTGTCTATAACAGCATTAAGTTCACTAAGGATACTGTTTTGCTATATTGCCTAACCTCTCAGTTTTTATGTTGTTTCCATAGTAATGGAAACAACATAATAGGACGGGCTAAAATTTCCACGTTCATAGGCAAGCATCTGTGGTACAAACGCACGTCACTGCCGATCTCCCGCAGAGACGATTATGCAAGTGTAACTCTGACAATGACGTAAGAAAACTTGCGTCATCGATGCTGACGCGTATGGTGTTCCGAACGCACTTCTCCTCCTCAGTGAGTGCCGTCTGTGCGGATGTGTGTGCGTGTGTGAATTGTGTCCGGGCCCGTTTCTTCGAAGATACTTAACCGAATGGCTTCAAATTTGGGGTATCCAAATTTATCAAAATGTTACATTAGACGATTCAAGCGTGTGATGATTGCTTAAGTGATTTGGGAGTTATCGCCCTTTTGAGACAAGTTGGTTGTCTTTCGTGTACAGGCGTAATATTTATTTAAATCACTCAATTTTTTGGCAGTAGATAGCTTGAATACGGACTCTGAATTGATTCACTACTAGAAAATGGTCGCTCTTATAGTTTTCATGTAAACCGAGCCTGAGTTGACATTGCATGTGAACCCAGTTCAGATGCCTATTTCTCCGAAAATACTAAACCGATCGATTTCAAATTTGGGGTTTCTAAATGAATCAAGATTGTTGAATAGAAGGCCCGATC
Source organism: Batillaria attramentaria (assembly GCA_018292915.2). Classification (NCBI taxonomy): domain Eukaryota; kingdom Metazoa; phylum Mollusca; class Gastropoda; family Batillariidae; genus Batillaria; species Batillaria attramentaria. The sequence goes on from JACVVK020000260.1 coordinate 927,492, forward strand.
CAGGTACGATTGCACACATGATTTGCGAGTTATCGCCCTTTTCAAAAAAAGTGGCTTTCTGGCGTTTAAAGGCGTAATATTTACCTAAACCACTCCATTTTTGGGACATAGATAGCATGAATACGGACTCTCAACTGAGTGAATTTTGGAGGTTGTCGCTTTTATACTTTTGGCGTAAGCCGTACCTGATGAAAGTGCTGGTGAACACACTTTAGATCTCAAAATCGCTCCTACTATACATAGATAATGAGCCTGGGGTGCCATAAAAAATATACAAAAAAAATTAGAAAAATTCACTGCAGCCGTTGTCGTCAGTTGACTCGAAAATTTGTACTCGAAGCACATTTCCTTTACACAAGCCACACGCCTCACAAACATCGCAGAAAAGGCACACGCGCACTGACGCAAAACTGTATCAGCGTCAGTTTGCCGACGTCATGTTTGATTGACGTGGGGGTGTGTCGTCACTTTTCGGAAGTTCTCTATTTGTAGACGGGGAAAGCGGGAGTTTCATTGATGTAGTGAGCTTTGTTTTTCCCACTGACTCTCACTCAATAGCATAGTAGAGTGAGAGAACACCACATAGGTCTCAATGGAGCACATGCACAAACGCGGCTCGCGCAAGTCTGCGTGCGTGCGTGCGCGCGCGCGTATGTCTGTGTGTGTCTGTGTGCGCGCGCGCGCAGCAGACATAACACATAGTGAAAAAACGTTCGCCGCGCAGACTTGTCTGTTAAACACATTGAGCCGGTATAAATTCGATCTTTACACTGCGCAGCAGCAACACTTCAATTTTCATGGGGCTGCTTTCATTGCAAGAATTGTATCCGAGTCAAAGTTATTACGTCAAATGTATTATGCGTCATCCCAATGAGGAAAACGTCATAGATTTCAAAGAAAACAACTTGACGTCTCTCTTCCAAAACCAAGATTGGTCTGACAAGCCCGGTCAGTTGTTTCCATTGAGAGAGAGAGAGAGAGAGAGTGTGTGTGTGTGTGTGTGTGTGTGTGTGTGTGTGTGTGTGTGTGTGTCCTCCCGTATACATGGCATTACAAAAGAACGACCGTGACGACAGCAGGTGATTAAATGGAAACAACATATTGGGCTGGTCAGTGGCCATCTTGTTTCCTGTGGGGGGGGGGGGGGGGGTAGTTGTGCTATGTGAGACGCTGTTGGTGGGATGGGGGGGGGGGGGGGGCAGAAGATCCATATTGGATGGGAATCGTTACCACTCGCCGAAATTGTTTCGCGAAGACGTGTCGTAGAGAACAGTTACGGCCAAAAGCCTCTCTCTCTCTCAACTTTTCTCGCGATGCTTCTCAGCATGAGTCCAGTTATGTCAGAAATCCAATGAGGAGGAAGCCCTATTTTGCTGCAGAAAGGAAACAGTGGTGTGTCATTAACAGCCATGGGTGTTGTGGAACTTCGGATTCTCCCGTCTTTTCCTAGTTACGTGTCATTTGTAACGGCAGACATGCGCTCAATATGCTGGCCCGTTTGCACTTGTTTAAAGGGACATTAGTTAGGGTTTGAAGGCTAACCTCACAGACCGACATGGGCAACCCGTTATGTCAACATCACGATATCACTAAAGCGTTCTGTGTACCGTCGCTGGTGAGACAAAAGTGATTGTACTGCCTGGTTATACGGAGGGGGGGGGGGAGGGCACTGAGACAGTCGTTGGGGACTTGCAGGCGCAATGTTACAGCCTCTCACATAAAGCCACCCCCCCCCCACCCCCCCACCCCAAAACAACAACAACAACAAAACAAGAAGAAAAAACCCACCAAAAAAACCCAAAACAAACACACCCAAAAAACAAACAAACAAAAAAACACACACACACACACACAAACAAGCAAAGAAACAAACAAAACACACACACACACACACACACACATGTGTGCACATATCAAACAAACTTGACAACTCCAAAACCCGAACCAACCAAAACAACAAACAAACAAAAACCCACCCCAAAGCAAAACAACAACAAAAAACACAAACAATCTGTGGATACAACCTCAGGCATGAAATGATGAAACGTGCACAGAACGTGACTATGATGTTTACCGAATACTCGGACACAACTACATGAACGGTGGCAGACTGATCCACAAGAATAAGAATATACATGATCATATCTGACTGGGATATTAAGCTCAGCTCAGGGGGTAGCAAGAGGAGGCAAGCTGCCAGTGAACTGCTTGCAAAGAAGAGCAGCAAAGTTGACGTGAGCGTATCCCTCAAGTCAGAACAAAGACCTTTGGTCAGCGTAGTTTTTCATACCAGGGTCCGACTTGCTGGAATGATCTCCCAGCATCAATCAGATGTGCAGACACAAAACCACCCTTCAAGCAAAATCTGAAAACCCATCTCTTCACTGCCCTTAACCAATAGCTGTCGCCACATCATCATCTTGCTGGTCGCGCGTGTGTGTGTGTGTGTGTGTGCCGGGGGCAGCGGAGACCGTGTATGATGCTGCACATTATGTGTTTGTAGTTAACTGTATGTGTGAAGGAATGTTGCGTGTGTTTCCGTTTCTGTGTGAGTGAGTGCGTGTTGACTGTAAGGCGCCCTGAGCTCCTGCGGGAGGGAGGGCGTCCCTGAAATACCCATTATTATTATTATTATTATTTGGGTGAAGTGGGTTTCTGGTCAAAACAGAAAGTAGACCAGCTTCACTCCAGTGAGACCTGAGCGGAAAGGAGACATTCAATTTAAACAAAGAAACAAACAAACAAACAAAAAAACTTCTGCCAGGTATGTGCCCTTGAATGGTCTGTGCATTGTAATTTTTGTTTCTAGATTGGAGCACTTTTAAGGGTGACTATGATGCGTGAATGATCGTAGGCATTTTCAAGCCTCTTGCGTTTGTAGTCTTTGCCCACAGGGACAAGCCAGCGGCAGCCCCAGACACAACAGACTTAAAATAAGACCAACCGATCAATGCACGCGTAGCACACAACAAAGTTGAAGAAGTGTGTTTGCCGAAAACCATGCATGCACGTATGCCGGAACCGCACGCCAAGAAAAGTCGGTCAGATCCCCCCCCCCCCCCCCCCAAAGTGCCTGGTTTGTTTCCCCGGAGTTAGACTGAGGCGTTATTTAAAAAAAAAAATTCCGTGGTTTCCAAATGGACCTGCACTTTTTGGCAAATAGAGCTTTGAAAGGGACATGTTTTTCCCCTATTTCCAGTTCGCTTCTACTTGCGCATGCACTTTAAAGGCCCTAATTTGACGAATTTTCGGCTCACAGATCGCGCATGCGCTTTAAAGGCCCTAATTTGACGATTGTTCGGTTCACAGATGGCGCTGAGCTGTTGTAAGGATGTCTAGCATGACACCACTAAGACACAAATACATGTACAGAGAAGGCTTGCGTTCAGTTGATTGAAGCTAAAGCGCAGTAGTCGGTGACAGTGTTGTAGCGACACTCGACCTGTTACAGGCGTAAGGACACAAATCGAGCTTGGTGTCATGTTAAGTGTTTATTTGAGGTACCCTGTTCGGCAAGTGTGTTAGTCTGTAGTGATTTTTGTTGTCATGAAAAAGCGTGATTTCCGTGATTTTTGTGTTATGTAGGTCAAGGTGCATGCCAGGCGGTGGCAAGAATAGATAAGCTGCCAGTGAAGCTGGGACTTTTTGCACAGAGGTCGAGCACAAGTGACGCAAACGGATTTGTGTGAACTGGCTCTCTGGCCTAAAGAGAAAGTAGACGTGCATTACTCCAGTGAGGCCTGAGCGGAAAGGAGACAGTCATTCATTAAAAAAACAAAAACAAAAAAAAAAAACTCCTGTCAGGTGCGTGCCTTTGAATGTTCGTGGTAGTAATCGTTTCTAGATTGAAGCATTTTTAGGGGTGACTATGGTGCCTGAAGCTAATAGGGAATATATGGGCATTTTGAGGCCCTGTGTATTTGTGTCCTTCGGCCTGTAGTTCACTGAGTTTGAGCCGCTGACAAGGGAAACGGCCGTTTACGGACATCTGAGCTTTACTCGATTGCACGGCTGTCAAACGTCAGTGTATTGCATTTGGAGCTGTATGATCTCTATAGATAGACTATCCAGCACACAGGGGATCCGGGATAGCCGAATGGTAGAGCGTTGGACTTTCAATGCTCGGGTCGTGAGTTCGAATCCCGACTGGGGCCAAATATTTGTACATTATCTGTCAATGAATAAGCAGGTGCTGAATTGCTGTAGAGCAGCCTACTTAGAGCTGCGACGCATTAGTACCATTAGACACCTACTCACCCATGAGGCTACTAACACACTGGTCTGCTCATTTGTCCTGTCCCGTCTTGACTATGCAAACTCCCTCTTGTCAGGTTGCCATCAGTACCTCCTGGATCGTCTTCAGAAAGTTCAAAATTCAGCTGCATGTCTTGTTGTAAAAGTCAAAAAAACTGACCATGTTTCACCAATCTTACACTCCCTCCACTGGCTGCCCATCAGAGATAGAATGAAGCACAAGCTCTTGTCCATTTGTCATGTATCTCTCGCTGGCACTGGTCCTTCCTACCTTTCTGAACTCCTTCATTGTTACACCCCTTCCAGGCAGTTACGTAGCTCCTCTGACACTAAAGTTCTGAGCACCCCCCTCAGTAAGAACTAAAACATATGGTCAGAGATCCTTTTCCTTTCAGGCTCCAGCTCTTTGGAACCAACTTCCTAAACCGCTTAGACACACAGAGTCCAGTGCCAGCTTCAAACGCTGCCTCAAAACCCACCTATTTAAAACTGATTACTGATTTATTCTGCCCTTCCACACCGTGTCAGTCTGCTTGTTGTGAGTTATTGTTTAACTTTGATTGTTCCCTGTGAGTTTGTGTATGAAAGTGGTGTATGTATTTATGATGTACGGCGCTTAGAGCCTGTTTTATTTCATGTATAGGCGCCTTATAAGTCGTCATTATTATTATTATTATTATTATTTGTGCTGGCCTTTTTCTCGTTGCCCCGTCTTTGATATCACCAATATGTGGCTGACTGAAAAGGACGTTACCCCCCCCCCCCCCTCCGCTTCCTCGAGCACACACAGGCGCACAAGCGCAACTGTTTATATGAAACTTAGTGATGGTAGCAAGAGTGCCTTTAAACACCCACATTTTTACAGTCAAACGTAAAGGCGCCTAAGTGCTCATAAAAGCCAAAGCCTTTACCAAATAGCGGCAGATTTGTCGGGCATAAAAGAGAGCTATTTCAGCTCATTAAGAAACTTGCATCTCTCCACTCCACAGTTTTTCCTTTTCACCGCAAATTGCGAAAGAAATGACCGGAAAAAAACCCTCAGTTTTCAATCCAGACTCGGCCATTATTTTGGTTTTTGATCAGAAGCCATACAATAATACACAATTGTGCCCATCAAAAACAGCATTTAGAAAATCGCATGCGCTCAAATTGTTGCTACTGGGAACCCGCAGTGATGCCGTTATACGTCGAATGCGATGTCAGCAACATGATTATGCAGTCTCATGAGATGATCCGGTCAAGGCCATGTTGATCATGATGTGGCTTTGGAAGGAACGTTTCCGCAACGCTGTTTTCATTTTCAGGCTCAAGTTTCTATTCGAAAGTGTTTGGGACACGTTCTTGCAACTGGTGTATCTTGAAAGTACAATTTCTTCATGTGTCCACCATGTTGGATTTTGTACAATAAAATGAACCATTGTGTGGTATAGGATGGTATGGTATGCGATAGTATGGTAGACTTCTCCTTGGCGCACACATCCATCTCTTTTGAAATACTCATGGCGCCGCAGGGCTGGAGGACGAAGCAGTGAAAGCCTGCTGCCGCTAAGCGCTACTTTATGTGCAAACCTCCACCCTGCTATTCACTCTGGTGCGTGCGATAGTATTTCTGTTTTCCACATCACCGGCCACAGTCTACTCTTCATCGAAAGATGGACGTGGGGTTTTTAGCGTGCACACTTGATATTTGTGCGTCAGTGTGTACACAAGGGCGGGACAGGCACCGTAAACAAATCTGCACGTGATTTTGACTCGATTTGGAAAGGAAAAAATCCACCCAAATTCCTGCCCACCAGGGACTCGAACCGGGCGGGTCAGGATCTAAAGTTGTCTTAACCACTAAACCAAATCCCCTTGTTTGTTTAAGCCGGTTTCTTTTCTTTTTATTGGGGGGGGGGGGGGGGTATTATTATGCTTATTTTTCCACCATTGGTTTTGTGAGTTAGGATTCCAAACTGACTCTGCTTGTTTTGTTCAATGTCGACCGCGTTTCCCTTTTATCGCATTATCTACATATTTGAACAACTAGCTACCTTTGTGACAATACCGCGTCTTCTGCAAGAGTCGTGACCGTCAATGAGTCACCTTCCGGCCTACAGTCACGACTCTGTGCGAAACAAACGGTATGCCATAGCTTTTACCGCCATGTTCGTGATGCACGTGCTCATCATCTCACTTGCTGGGCGTTAGGTGCAGACCTCCAGTGGTGAACCCCGCGAAAAAGGCCGGGCGCTCACAGTAAGAACTCTACTAATGACTGAACTACTGGGGTGAAACAAAATGGACGGTCGTTTTTCCGGTGCTTTGCATTACACCTCCAAATACTGAGCGGGTTCCCACGCCTTAGCCATAGCACCGCGTTTTTCCAAATTCAAAACCGACTGACGCCATAGCACCGGAAACACTGACGCTCTGGATTTTCAGTTGTCGGTGAGAATGATTAGAAGGGACTGTTTACCACCAAGAAACCGAACTTGTGCTAATACGTCACTACAATGTCAAGATGTGTATATGCTTTATGTTTTAAAATAACGGCTTTAGATGAGAGCAATCGTCACCTCATCCCCGTACCGGGGGCCGAATCGTGAACACTAGGCCCCCGCAACCACGGCCAAGTCGGGCTAACCGAGACCGAGCCGAGATAAGTAATAGCTAAGAAGGAAAAACATTAAAATACTCGGTGACAAGGAAAGTGGACAGTTGCGAACAACTTTGAGGTCCCCGTGCTATTTCACAATGTGCACAGAAGCGAGGAATTCTGTCAAATTCACCGGAAATTCACCGGCACAGTGAATTTTTAGCATGGCTCGGAGATTATTGTGCGTGGGAGTGATTTCCCTTGAAAACAAAAGCAGACGTTTTTTCCCGGGGGAATTTCGGTCACACCTGTCAACAACATCGTCTCCTCCAAAATCAGGGTATGGTATTATTTTGTTATGCTAACAACATTATACAGCTTAGCGAGGCGTTTCCAAATAATTAAGTGCTCTTGAACATTATGCAGCGCGAAATTAACGTCTGCTGTAAAGGACGTTAAACACCCAAACACCCACGTACTTTCTCTTTCGTGTAGTTTACAAATAAAGCTGATGGCCACTAATGAGAATTGACTCGGAAAACTGATAATCGGTAGGCCTAGAGCATCAGAATCGGTTCCGAAAGCTGTCCTGCAAAGGTATACATACTAAAGAGAGAGAAAACAATTATATTATCATAACCAACTTGCTGCAATGACCCTATATACGAGGATCTTTGCTTGCTGCGAAGCTGATGAAAAGATTGCATTCTTTTAAGAGTATAAATGATCCTGTGAACAGGCGATAATTAAGAAAGTCACTGTCAGCAGCTACGAAGGCACATTTAGAGATAGGTAGAAAATGCTATGTAGTAAGCAATGACTGAAGTTTAGAATCAATTAGCAAAGACGCACCAATTGACAAAGGAATGACGTTACCGACGCCGGAGAGATAAAACTTGATGCAGCTACAAAGAAACTAAAACCAGGGTACGGTATTATTTTGTAATGCTCACATTATACAGCTTAGCAAGGCGTTTCCAAATAATCAAGTGCTCTTGAACGTTATGCAGCGCGAAAATGATTAAAGTCTGCCGTAAAGAACGTTAAACACCCGAACACCCACCCCTCTGCTGTACGCCTGTACTTTATCTTTCACGTGGTTTACAAACAGCTGACAACGCTCTCTGAGAACGCTACAGGTATGACATATTGTCTTTGGTTTCAGGCATTAATAACAGAAAAGATGAACGTTGAGGCAGTTTCTTTGTAGCTGCATCAAGTTTTATCTCTCCCGCGCCGGCAATGTCTTTCCTATAGTGTCAGTTGGTTATGACCATTAAAATAAATAATTAAATAAATATCTCTCTCTCTCTCTCTTTCTACTTTATACCTTTGCAGGACAGGTTTCAGAACCAGCTCTGATGCTTTACCGTTTATCAGTTTTCCGTTCTCAATAATGCTCATCAGCTTTATTTGTAAACTACACGAAAGAGAAAGTACGTGGGTGTTTGGGTGTTTAACGTCCTTTACAGCAGACGTTAATTTTGTGCTGCATAATGTTCAAGAGCACTTAATTATTTGGAAACGCCTCGCTAAGCTGTATAATGTTGTTAGCATAACAAGATAATACCGTACCCTGGTTTTGGAGGAGACAATGTTGTTGACAGGTGTGACCGAAATTCCCCCGGGAAAAAACGTCTGCTTTTGTTTTCAAGGGAAATCACTCCCACGCACAATAATCTCCGAGCCATGCTAAAAATTCACTGTGCCGGTGAATTTGACAGAATTCCTCGCTTCTGTGCACATTGTGAAATGGCACGGGGACCTCAAAGTTGTTCGCAACTGTCCACTTTCCTTGTCACCGAGTATTTTAATGTTTTTCCTTCTTAGCTATTACTTATCTCGGCTCGGTCTCGGTTAGCCCGACTTGGCCGTGGTTGCGGGGGCCTAGTGTTAACGATTCGGCCCCCGGTACGGGGATGTCGTCACCTAAACTTGTGGAAGCGGCATAACTCTACGGGTAAAAGGGCGTCCATTTTGATTACCCCCCGTGTGAACGGTTAAAGATCTACCGTTTCAACAAAATGCCACAAACAGCCAAATGCTTAATTTCCATGTGTACAAGGCTTCAGAGGACTCCGTCTTATGTTTTGGAACTGCTATGCTTGTGGGCGCGCCTGTACGTTGAAAATAGTCTGATTATAATGATAAGTAGAGCCGGCTGGGTGCAGCACACTGCCGTGTGTAGGGTATGCGAGCCGACGGAAAGTCAGCTTCTACTCAGCCGCCGCAATAGTAGCTGACTCACTGACGGATAGTCGCGTCGCGTAAAGCCTTCTTTTGGCTGAGTGCCGTCCCGCTGTGAGACGCTGCCACTGTGCAGGTATGTAAGCGGTACGATGGTAGGCAGAGAGAACTCAGAACGATTTGTGAGTACGGAATTGATGGATGGTGCGTTTCTTTAAAATTAACAGATAAGTAAAAGCGGTTGCGATACGACGACAAAAACCCCAACAACAATAGCCCCCCCCCCCCCCCCCCAAAAAAAAAAAAAAAAAAAAGAACAACAAAAACACCACCAACAAGAACAAAACAAACCAACCAACCCCCAAACAAACAAACAACAACAACAACAAAAATCCAACCAAAAACACAACCCAAAAACAACACATCCAAAAAAAACCAATAAAACAACCAATCAGCCAAAATAGCCCCAACAAACAAACCAACAAAACAAAAACCCAAACCCCAACAAACAAACAAACAGCAAAAACAAACAAACCAACAAACAAAAAAAAACACCCAACAACAAAGAACAACAACAAAAGGACCACTTCACTCAGTCTCCCCCACACACTTCGTTCAGTTTCAACACTGAAATACATGTACATCGTAACCTACAAGCTTTTATTCAGAATCAACAACAGCATGACTGGTGTACAAAATCTAATATGATTATGATTATCATTATGTGTTCAGTGTTTAGCTTCAATGTTGAAAGACAGGCGGTAAAGCCGCGCAAGCAACAAAGACTAAGTCACGGCTCAGTGTGTCTGCACAACTTAAAAACGACGACAACACAAAACTGTAACATCGAACAAACTGGTCTACGGGGCAGTATAAACCTAAGACATGCAGGAGACGCTGCACCTTCATGCTAATTTATCGAACGCATGTAAAAAAAAATCATACAAGGTACTAAGAAATGTTCAAACTGAAGACAACCAACGGAAGTGTACACTTAAGTTTCTGTTTAAAATACTCGTCAAAATACTCCCACGATGCAGACTGAAATATGAAGGGTAACCGAACAGAGCATTGGATTTCAACTGCTCGGGTTGTGAGTTCAAATCCTTACTGGGAGCCCCAACGTTTCGTCGGCTTTTTCCCCCGTCGTTGCCCCAGAATTCCCATCACACTCATTTGGTCGAAACTGACGTAAAACCAGCAGACAAGCAACCGAAAAGAGATATATGTATGAAAGTCTTCATCCCCATCCCAATTTTAGAAGTTGGGTAACGTTCCCCTCCCCCCCCCCCTCATCCACACACACACACACACATACACAAGCACATACTCTTTAAAAACCAAGAACATTAAAATATTTGGCATACTCATGAAACTGCAAAACTTGCTGCTGACGCATTGTATATGACACGACACATTCTCCACGTAAAATACAACTTGATGACAACATTTTTTGTACGCAGTATCAACCTCGACGGTCCAAAAATCAATAAAAGCGCAAAGCAAAATATTCCTATGACGTAAAACTGCTTCAAGGTACAAGAAATAAAACACACAGAACCATTACTGGAAGACTGATTGTGAAAACAAAAGTGAACGAAGGAATGGAAATGTACACTGAAGTTTCTGTTAAAATACTTGTAAAAATACTCACACGATTCAAAACTTCACAAACAATCAATCAATCAATCAATCAATCAATCAAACAATCAATCAATCAATCAATCAATCAATCAGGTTCGTCGCCCTCATAAGATATTTGCCTGCATCACAGGTCAGAGTCATCGACAAAAAGGTACCATTAAAAAAAGGTTAGTAAGTAAACTGATCAAAGACTATCTAATACAAACTATTAGGCTAATGTGGATTGAAAACAAGGGACATAACCTCGTGCTTATCTAAGTCTTAATTATCAAAGACTATCTAATACAAACTTATTATTGTGGATTGAAAAGAAGGGACATAACGTCATGCTTATATAAGTCTTAATTATCACCATCAACTGTGCAGCCGTGGTTCTAATTTTCCACATTTTTCGCATGCAATCTGAACGAGGCTGACCAGAACTAGAAAGAGCGGGACTTCGCGCGTGCTGTCGCGCTACTGTCAAATGTGAAGCCTCATTAACGGCTGTCCACGAGCGGCTCGTCTCTCCAGGGAAACAATCTTTCAAATTATTCATTATCGTCGGTCTTCTCTCCACCCCTCCCCTCACCCCCGCCCCTTCCCCGGCAATGGAAGACAAATTTAAATTACCTGAAAAACAAATGAAATGATCGTAGAAATTGGCCTTGTTCTCTTATTTGTTGTGTTTCCTTGCATACCGCATGGGGCTCCACATCTTGCATCATAAATAAGGTCACAAGTGAGCGAGTTTATCTCTGGTCTGACTGATAACAACACCGGCTGGCAAATGAAAAATCTCGCATTGCCAGTACTCTTCATTTCCCCAAATCACTGGATTGTCAGTATCATACACAATTATGCGTGTCACGTGACGTGTCAATCTAGCAGTCTCTGCTTCGGCCGAAGATCTTGAGGAGGTAGGAGTTCATGAACATGTCGCACGGGTCAACACGAGCTTTGCTGCGCATGCGCGAGAATTCTGGGATGAGGTCACCGTAGAAGTCATGAATGATGTCGATGATGCCGGGGATGTTGTCGTGACGTTTGCCCCAGTGAGGACGAACTTTCTGGTTACGGAAATGCTCCACGAACTGCAACAAAACAAACAGTCCTCTTTGCAATGATGCGGTGGAGGTGTCCGTACACAGCTCCCATTGTTTTGCAATTGTTGGTTGTGTTGCATTCCACACTGACCGCACCCCCCCCCCCTCCTCCCCCCCACACACACACGCATACACATCTTCCCAGCCCCCCCCCCCCCTCCTCTCCACCCTACACACTCACAGGTCGATTTTGCGACAGAATAAAGACTGAAATGCGGTGGTCTGGAGATGAATCTGTAACCAAGCAAACTTGGCGGTTTGGCAGCCAGTGCTTCATAATTATTGGTCTCAGGTGTTATGCCTGTCTCGGCTTGGCTTTGAAACAAATGCACTTCATACAGACAGACTATCGCAAATACTTCAGATAATTATCTACGGTCTCTGGCTACAGCGGTCTTCAGGAAGGGGAAGACGACAATCTCATCTGTCACCTGCCTCACTTCATTCCCGCGCTGATTGGAGAGTGAGTAAGGTTTGAGGGCGTAAAGTCGTGCTGATTAAAAGGACAAAGACCTCACTCCAGGACAGTAAGTTAATGAAGTACCATCTTAGGGAAAGAAGGACGTCCCAAGGAAACAGAAAAAAAAGATAATGAGATGGTGGACTTCTGAAGCACCAAAACCATCACTTTTCGACCCGTTTTTCTCAAGCTTTGTTCAAGAGTTACTGATCACTAATCAAGGGAAATGATGATGATGATGGCCTCTTGTAACGCGCTGCCTGCACGTAGCGCCGCGGGAAAACGGAAAGAGAAATTTGATCAAAAGAACGGAAACGAGAGGAGAGAGATAGGGAGACAGCAGTACGATAACGACAACGTAGGAGTGGAGTCGGGGAAGAAGCTGGGAGGGTGGGGGGGGAGGAGGGTGTAGGAATGGGAGAGTCTGCGTCAGAACGAAAACGAAACGAACGAAGACGAGAACAAAATCAAAATCGTTTTTTTTTTTTTTTCTACAGCGATTCAATATTTTTGTTATAATCGTATGTACGTTATAATCGCTTTTGGGTAGGTCAGCCAATGCTCGGGTCATGAGTTCGTATCCCGGCTGGGGCCAAATATTTGTGCTGGGTTTTTCATCGTTGCCCCGTCTTTGATATCACCCGTATGTGGCGGATAAAGAACGTTAAACTCCCAAATACCCACCCACCCACCCACCCTCGGGTAAGTCAGAGGCTGTTTACCTCGACTGGGACTCGGGTCACTGAGTAGTGTGACTACATTCTCTGCAAGTCTAACTCTGACGGTGACGTAGAAAAACTTACGTCATGTTCGCCGTCATGCCTTGACGAAAGCGTCATAATTATCATGATGCCAACTGCATGTTTAGATTTGAAATTCGAGCTGGCCCTGGATCCAGGTTCAACCCTCGTCCCTAGCAGGGTTGCACCCGGATTGCTACCCGGGTTGGTTAAATGTAACCACACCACCCCGGATCCAACCCAGTAAAATGGGCAAGTTTAAGCAGCCTCTCCATCTTTCATATACAACAACGTACCTCTCTAGCGGCAGGGTAGAAGCCATACTTGTGAGGGAGGAGCGAGGAAGTCAATGACGAGAGTACGTCCCAGAGTCGTCCGGCCATCTTGATGTTGTCATTTCCGGGACACAAGCAGACAGTCGCTGTTGCCGAAGAAGCGGGGCAGAAGAGCGTTGAGTGGGGTGCTGCCGTTAGGCTTGGATTTGACGCTCGGCTCTCTCCACCATAAACTGTGAAAATACAATTGTGTTGTAGTGTCAGTGTTATATCTATTTTTATACTCTTACTGTTGTAATATGTATGGTTTAATTATTGATTATTCTGAGTGATTTCAATGTACTGTTTTATGTTTTTATGACCACCACACCGTTAAACTCCCAAACACGTTAAACTCCCAAACACAAAACCTCAATTAAATCTGGTCAAAGGCAAGGCCTCTCTCTCTCTCTCTCTCTCTCGTTATTTCCTTCATCTTTTCCCCCATCCCCCCCCCCCCCCCCCGCCCTCGAACATGCGTATTACTGCATGGATAATTTGTAGCGCCCACAAAGTGGCCAATCATCATCATCACGAGCTCAGCCTTTTACTAGAAAGCCTGCACTTCTATAACTGAGTGGAGGACTATTTCATGCGAGTGTTTCGGAATTGGTGTACAGCCGGTTTTGGGTCTTTGCGTGAGTGGCGGCAAAACACGGGATTTTTAGTTTTCCGACTCCAAGATCATCTCAAAAACAGGATGCACTTTGTGTACATTCACAATTCAATGGAATTCAGTTTTCTCTCTCTCTCTCTCTCTCTCTGTCCCCCCACCCCAAAGAGGCCGCGAGGATGCAGTAGGCATGGAAGGTTTTTGTTGCGCCCTAGAAATGGCCAATCATCATCATCATCATCATCATCAGTTCAACGTCTTGCCCTTGCAGAGCGTGACAAAAGAGCTGATGTATGGTTTCCGGTCATCGTTTTCACTGCATCACATCTAATCGCGAATGACGACGACGACGACGACGACGACGACGATGATGATGATGATGATGATGATGATGATGATGATGATGATGATGATGACGACGACGACGACGACGACAATGAAAATACCAGTGAATTCAAAATGTACCTGCAGTGCCTCGGCGGCCCGATTGAAGCTGTTGTCAATGTTGAGCATGAAGGCAGCGGAAGTCTCTGTGCCCCATCTTGGCGGGAGGATGACGGGAAAGGCGTTGACGAGGTAGTGGTAGGAAGGTGACGGGACAGACCGAACGAGATCTAAGGCGCCCTGTGGGAGAATGGAACAGACATGTTGCTGAAAACTTTACCATACTTCGGATAAATAAAGAGAAGCATCGCCAATGATCAGATGTTATGCACACAAAAAAAACAACCAACAAACAAACCTTAATAAAATTAATTAGAAAATTCAGTTTACGGCTGTTTCAGTTGGGCTGGTTAGTTCGTTATTTAGGGTTTAACTACAAATACTAATTCGCGGCTAATTGTATGTTCTGGTTAGTTAGTTATTTAGGGCAGGCTTAATGTCGCGCAAGCAGCAAAGACTAATTCGCGGCTAATTCTATGTGCTGGTTGATCAGTTAGTTAGGGCTTAACGCCGCGCAAACTACAAAGACTACTTCGCGGCTAATTGTATGTGCTTGTTAGTTTAGTTATTTAGGGCTTAACGCCGCGCAAGCAACAAAGACTAATTCGCGGCTAATTGTATGTGCTGGTTGATCAGTTAGTTAGGGCTTAACGCCGCGCAAACTACAAAGACTACTTCGCGGCTAATTGTATGTGCTTGTTAGTTTAGTTATTTAGGGCTTAACGCCGCGCAGACAACAAAGACTAATTCGCGGCTAATTGTATGTGCTGGTTGATCAGTTAGTTAGGGCTTAACGCCGCGCAGACAACAAAGACTAATTCGCGGCTAATTGTATGTCCTTGTTAGTTTAGTTATTTAGGGCTTAACGCCGCGCAGACAACAAAGACTAATTCGCGGCTAATTGTATGGGCTGGTAACAACTTTTCACTTTTATACAATACCAGATACAAATTCCCCACAAATGTACGTATCTCATGTTTCCCAGACACTTGTCACGTTCAACAGATGCACGGTGTCATCAGTCAAATCGTGAAAAAAAAAGCAAGCGCGAAAACAATTCCTGTGTCTCAATTACCGCGGAGCAACCACTTGATAGTACATGGGCTACGTGAACCTGGCGGTAGAGGACAACAGCACAGAGCCTCTGCGGTTTCCTTCATTCTTGTCAAGAATCGTGAACTCAGGGTTTCATCTGTCACAGGAATTGTCTAAGGGCAGTCTTTGTGAACAACCTTCCCTCGATGAGCACCGCGCCCCCCCCCCTTCCCCCCGCCCCTGACAGTATCAGCATTTTACAACAATAGCAGAACAGATACTCCACAGATAACACTCTCTGACTTTTGACTTTTAACTCTCCTTGACTTTTGTCATGAATAGCCAACGCGTGACTTCCAAAGGCCAATGGAACAAGACTATCGCTATCGTTCTCTGGAAAAAGGACGTAAGCGTTTTTCAAATCGCATGGTGCCTTGGCCCCTTTCCCTGATCAGTGACGGTACCAGAACTGTCTTGTGCTGTATTGCCCGTACCTTGCCCCGAAGCAGCCCTTTTGCAGAACCTCCCGACAGGGATCCGTTAGTGGGGAGATAACCAGGTCCCGCCATCGTCACTCCTTCAACTTCTGCGTCTGATGCCTTGTTGATTGTCCTGCACACACACAAACACCCGGTACAGCTAGCGGATTTATAATAATAATGATACGTAGTTTTTATACAGCGCTGCTCTACAAGTGCCAAGGACTCGCTGCGCTTAAAGCACACACACACACACACACACACACACACACACACACACACACACACACACACACACACACACACACACACACACGCAGAGAGAGAGAGAGAGGCTATCTGCACCCACTCTAACATTCAATTTGGCAGATGCAGCGACATCAAACGACACATTGTACACGCAAACAGAATCAGGAGAAGTTAACCGCGGAAGACAAAGGTCTTCAGATTCAAACTGACAGGGGCAGTGAGATTTGCGTGGATTTGAGGCGGAAGGTTGGGGTGGATGGGTGTCGTGGAGTGTAGGAGCGTTGATCACCGATCATCAGCCGGGTTAGAGTTCGAATCCTGACGAGGTAAAGATGTGTACAGACTGCTTGTTCGTCAGTGGTGGATAAAAGTCATTAAAGTCCGCGGGAATTTGTCAGTCACATCGTCATTTGATATGGGACCCTTGCTGGTCAGCCGGTTACTGAGTCACTTTGTGAGAATTTTTGCGATGTATAAGTACAATTCATTATTAGTATTATTATTATTGTTACTATTAATTTGGTCTCACGAGTTGCGGTCACGTGACAGTTAACTTCGTTTTATGAATGTAACGTAAACGAAAGCGCAGAAACATCGCAAGAGCAGCTGACCGGACCGGCTGAAGGGCGGGATACAACCACCCCGCTGAGTGGAGTGCTGGGCTGAGTACATTTGCTCCCCCTGCATACAACTGCTATACATTTGCATTCCTTAGCGGACAGGCTACACCAACTGAGCATTATTGAGTCAGTATCTGGGAGCGTTTGTGAAAAAAAAAAAAAAAAAAAAACCCCAACGCAATGCAAAGCCCACTCACGAACCTGAGCCAGAGAAAATCACGGCGAGCGTTCCAGGCTGGTGGAATGGTTCCGTCCTGCTCGTACTGAACTGCTTCCTCCTCCGTGACGGAGTTGAAGGGGTACCACGTGACCTCAGTCAGGAAGTTGCTGGTCACAGTCTCACGCAGTAGTGTGGTGTTGTAGATAAGTTCCATAGGAACGAACTGATTCGTCACGCGGGCCTTGAAAGTCGGGTACACCTGCACCGGAAGTAAGCGTCATAGTCACGTGAGGACAAGGGACCAGTGGAAAAGGACGAAGGCATCCATTATGTAAATCAACATCGGTCTCACGACTTGACGTAACGTGATGGCTTATTTCGTTTTACGATACTAACATAAACGAAAGCATTTTGGTATGATTCAGATACTCATGGATATTTGCTGAAAACCGAAACAGGTCTGATCTGGCAGGTTGGATGCAGTTTTTTTTTTTTTCCCAGGAGTTTCAGGACTCGAGAACCAAGCCAATGATAGCTCGACCTCTTAGCCACGTGACTGGGGTTAGGTTGAACCCGGCTCCAGGGCCAACTCGTGTTTCAGATCTAAACATGAAACTGGCGTCATGATATGATGCTTTCGTCCACGCATGACGGCGGGCATGACGTAAGTTTTCCTGCGTCATTGTCAGGGTTAGACTTGTATTGCAGAGAATGTAGCGTAAACGCTATTGCAGTATTGGCCACAGACGTATAGAGTTAGACGCACCGCGATGCCGGAAAAGTGACGCCGCCGCGCGCCATGTTGCTAGTACCTGGAAGTGCCAGCTGTTTACATAGCGCGCATAGCATTGGCCAGACGCTATCAGCTGTTTACATAGCGCGCATAGCATTGGTCCGCTTTATCTTACGTCACATTTCTGATGACGTCTTTCTAAAGAACTTTGTATTTCGAACGAGGCGTCCTATACACAGAGCCTCTGAGTTCTGGTATTAGTAAGATGGCCGCGATAGCGACACTCGCAAGCAGCGGTGGCAGCGTCAGTGCGGCGGCGCGTCTATCTCTTTACGTCTGTGGTATTGGCCCGAGTCCAACCCGAGTCGAGGTAAAACTCGGGTCAAACGCCGGCTGTAGTGAAAACAGCCTCACTATTGAGAAGATGGTGACCTACCTGTATGGTGATGTCATACATGATGCCGAACATGCCCAGGTTACACATGGCTGCCCTCATGATGTCGGGGTGTCTCTCTTTGGTGAAGCGACGCAGGCGGCCAGCCGAGTCCATCAGGCGCATCTCCACCACGTAGCCGCTGTAGGTGGGGGCTGACCATGTGGAGCCCTGACAATAATGATGATAAAAATAATAATTGAGTATTGTGTAGACGCTTTACCCAGTTGCTCTAACTGGCTCAATGCGCCGCGAGCTAGACCCCACAAGCGCGCTCACGTGTACCGCACGCATTCTCTCACGCAATGGACATGTGGTGCGAAGGGTCAGCTCAGCCCACAAGCGCGCTCACGTGAACCGCACGCATTCTCTCAAACACTGCAATGGACATGAACACGTTACAATCACGTGGTGCGAAGGGTCAGCTCAGCAATTTCAGTTTCCGAATTTAGAGTTGCATTTATTTTCAAATTTTGTTGGCTGGACATTTGCAAAGCAGAGGAGGGGGGGGGGGGAGGGGAGCCGGAGTACCCGGAGAGAACCCCCGAACGACGGTGTATTGTAAATCAGTGCACGTGCATGGCCATTTACACGGGGTAATTCCACCTTCGCTCAGCCGACTTATATTTTGGAACAGTTTCGCTCGTGAGTGGGCCTTTACACTTGAAATACTCTGTCTTGATGATTAGTACCGCTCTTACTGCGATACAATACCCTTCCCCGACTCTTCGTACCACGTGACTGCATGTAATGTGTTGACGTCCAGTGTTTGTTTAATTGCGCGTGATTCACACGAGCGTGCGTGTTGGGTTCAGTGCACGGCGCTTTGAGCCAAGCTTTATGAAAAGCGCCTATAGTCTAGTACATCTAGTCACACACATCATCATTGGTTGTGATAGTTTCTACTATTTCATGTATATCCCTTCCATGAAATTCGGGTAGCTTGGCACGAGGAAAGCGCGACGCCGCAGTGCAGCGCCTCCCACCTACATAGTTTCGAACTTTGCTGAGGGGGGAGGAAAGCCGGTTTGGTGAGGACCCCCCCCCCCAACCCCCCTTCCCCGCCTTCCCCATCCCGGTAAATTCCTGCCCACCAAGGGATTCGAACCCAGGGGCTCCGGGTCCGCAGGTGGAGGAGTTAGCCAGACGCCTAATGACATCTTTTACCATCTGGATCTGCATACACTCACTTACTCTGTCTAAGTCACCACGGGAGCCGTGTGATTAGTAGTCGACTATAGGACATTTGGTTTACAAATGGCGGCGCTGTCAGTAAAGCTCAGTTGGTTTAGTTCATCCGCTAGGGGGTGCAAATGTACCCCAGTCATTTGCAGGGGGAGCAAATGTACTCAGTCCAGCTCTCCACTCAGCGGGGCCATTGTATCCCCGCCCTTCCTTCAGTCCGGTCAGCTCTCGCGATGTTTCCCCGCTATTTTCGTCGAAAGGCTCGTTGCCGGAAAGCGAAACGGTTACAAATTACACTGTACACTCACATATATGTTCACCGTCTGATGGCTCCATTCGGCGTTGAATGCGTTCGTTTACACTGGATTCATAAAACGAACTGTCACGTGACTTCAACTCGCGAGACCCAAATCCCGTCCCGCGCAGCTGGGGTACAACTGCTCCCCGGCAAATGACTGGTATACATTTGCACCCCCCTAACAGGCGAACTATACCAAGTGAGCCTCAGTAATCAGTCAGGATAAGACTAATGTGGGTGTCTATTCCTAATGGACGGCGTTTGTCAGTTCAGTTGTCTGTTGTCCTTTTATCCTTCTGCACATACTGATTCAATCTTTTCCAGGGAGTTATTTTCGTGTATGTACATCAACGGCAATGTGTGTGTGTGTGTGTGTGTGTGTGTGTGGTGTGTGTGTGTGTGTGTGTGTGTGTGTGTGTGTGTGTGTGTGTGTGTGGTGTGTGTGTTGAATCAACACCATGCTGTCCGTTTCTCTGCTGGCTATAGGCTGACGCAACTGTTGTAGGTACGGCGCCTCGTCATCTGGCAATATGTGTGTGTGTGTTAAATTAACACTTGCTGTCCGTTCCTCTGCTGGCTATAGGCTGAATGCTTGGTGTTAATGAGCCGAAAATGCAATTCTTATCGGGATCCCCATAGACACTTTCATTTTGTCTGAAGTCACTACACACTCGTGGCCTTTTGACGACCTCAGCAGAAAATCATGGATCACGCACGCACGCACGCACGCACGCACGCACACACACACACACACACACACACACACACACACACACACACACACACACACACACACACGCGCGCGCGCGCGCGCGCAATCTCTTCATTGTCTTTCTGGTCACCTTTGTCTTTGAACAAGGACAGCATTTTCAACCCAATCTCTCTCTCTCTCTCTCTCTCTCTCTCTGTTATTTCTTTGTGTGTGTCCGCACGAAGGTGATGGTCGTATGATTCTGTTGACATGAGCTTTCCAATACGTGTACCGTATCTAACACATTAATGGTATCATCAGGTTCTGAAGCGGAAACACCCACTCCATACATGTGTGGGCGGGCTAATCACAATGAATAAACATAACAAATGTGACGATGACGTCTCTATGGAGCTATTCAGAGAGAAGTTAATTCATGTTATCAGACGACCAATGCATGTTCACTGCTTTTACAGGGCCATTGTGTATAATTATGATCATGAATTTTTCATAAAGCAACAGAGAAAATTGAGATCTCCGAGAAACCGCCAGAACTAAGAGGCTGGTCAGACGCAGCGATTTTGAGATCACCGAGAAACCGTCAGAACTAAGGGGCTGGTCAGACGCAGCGATTTTGAGATCACCGAGAAACCGTCAGAACTAAGAGGCTGGTCAGACGCAGCGATTTTGAGATCACCGAGAAACCGTCAAAACTAAGAGGCTGGTCAGACGCAGCGATTTTGAGATCCCCGAGAAACCGTCAGAACTAGGAGGCTGGTCAGACGCAGCGATTTTACACGCTTACCAGCAATAAAATGCAGTTCAAAATCAGCTCGCCGGCGGGACTGAAGCGCGACGCTGTCCCACTGTCCCCCCTTTTTTTTTTCTTTTTCTCGCGAGTTTTCACGCATACCAGCGGTAGTATACACTCTCATTCGCATGCTCGTGCCAAGGGCTTTAACGACAGAACCTGACTCGACTAACCTGACTGACTGTGTGTCAAACATTCATTTTCATATTTACGGATCATGTACAGCTTTTCAAAAACATAGTTCCATTAAGACCTGTGTTAAATTTCAACCACATGCGAGTTTTCAGTTCTGAGCCACAACCGAAAATGTTCAACGACTGTAAGTTCCTGGCTTAACCAAAACTTTTAAATGCCCATTGCACACACGACGAGCATATGAGGCACTCGCTTGTCTAATGCTCGGGGGCGGCGATGCTCAAACTAGCAACACGTTTAAACTCACGTGTGTAGCAGCGGCCACCATGCCACCGAAGGATTCAACGTCATTGAGGGGCTGTGACAACATAGTGACGCTATTCTCCGTCATAAATTGGTTCAGCTCATGCTCGATCACCCCGGTCATGGCGGTCACGGTCGGGAAACTTCGCTCGGCATTCTGGAGAGACAAAACGAGAACATGTTACAACGATTTCAAAGATCAACACATAGGACCTTCATAGCATCACCATACATCATACTCACACTCATCCTCATCATCGTGCAAAACGCGCATACTGTTACTTTAACTACACAAATAGCCAATCAGCCGAAAGTCGAAATCACAGTGGTGATACCGCGTCACAACATGGCGGCGTTTAGGCACAGATATTCGAGCCAAAAATACCGATAGGTGGCCGGTGTCGTAGAATATTCGGAACCAGGATAAATCGGAACCGGTTCCCAAAAATCCTAGGATATTTCGGAACCATTCCCAGTTATCCTAGGATAACCCTAGGATATCCTAGGATAACCCCTAACCCTATTCCCATTTATCCTAGGATAAATCGGAATGGTTCTGAAAAATCCTGCCACCAGGGCCAGGATAAATCGGAATGGTTCCCATTCGCCCGGTTCCGAAATATCCTGTGACACCGGCCCCAAAGACCGTAGATAATAAGACTATTATCTACGGTCTTTGCCGGCCCCAAAATGGACAGATCACTCAACGAAAGTAACAGCGCTGTGACTTTGAACGAATGAGCGTTCCTTTCGATGGAACTCATGAATCTTATCAACCAAACGGCGTGTGCGCCTACAGTCGCAACAAACTCGACGGGAAAAGGCCGTTCTTGGGGCCAACTACCGTATTTTGGCTCGACGTCTGTGCCTAAACGCCGCCATGTTGTGACGCAGTATCACCACCGCGGAGACGTTCAAGGACGGTTGTGACAGCCTCCACACAAGCGGTCCCTGAATGGTGTAAACTTTCACAGTATTACTTCCATTCATTCTGAATACACACGTCAAGCCAAGCCCAGAAATAACAGGAATCTTTCACAAGTATGCTCACGCGCTTTGGCTACACTGTGTTCGATTTCGTAGGAAGTAATCAAAACCTATTGTGCGTGTGTCCATTTTCTAATTTGTGTCTGGACTGAGTGACAAAGGACACGTTGCTGACTTCGAGGCGTGAATTCATTTGTCGAGATTTCAGATTTCCTCTTGGCGGATGTGAAATCTTGACAAAACAAGGTGTACAATTTATACACAAGTGTTGCCTTTGGGGATGAGGTGTGCCTTTTAGCGTGAAGAAAATCCTGAATAGAAACTTTGAGTGGTATAAGGGTGGTCTGGTGACTCCAGTTTATAGCATGCATTTCATTTGTGCGGGCAGTTGTGTAATAACCAGGCGTGTGTGTGTGTGTGTGTGTGTGTGTGTGTGTGTGTGTGTGTGTGTGCGTGTGTGTGTGTGCGCGCGTTCAGTTGAAAGATACCTCAGAGCCTTGGACAGAGCGAGAGACAGAAAGAGAGAGACACACTCACACGGAGAGAGACAGAGCTTGGCAGAGAGAGGGGCAGAGACAGAGAGAGAGAGAGAGAGAGAGAGAGAGAGAGAGAGACACACACACACACACACACACACACACACACACACTGACACACACACACTTACACACACACACACACACACACATGCGCGCACAAGGTGAGAACCCTTACCGGTTGGTGGAGTTCTATCCGGGGCCCATCGTGTCTCTGCAGGTTCCGCACGTCCATCATTATGTTGCCCTCAACATCCACATATAGGGGTGACCTTGAATGACCAACACCCGTCGCTCGCACAGCAGCATGCCCAGCTGGGAGGGCCGCGATCACAATGCGTCTGACTTCGAAGACGGTGGTGGGGGCGGTGTAGAAGACCTGGTCGATCTCAATGGTCTTATCCCAGTTGACGAACTGAAACGATTTCAACTGATGCCTCCCCGGCCAGGAGAATGCGCAGAATCGTCAGCAGCGCTCGCATTCGCTTGTAGACGGCTAGGCACAGATAATAATAATACTAATTTGATGATGATGACTGATGATGATGACTGATGATGATGACGATGACAACAACAACAGCAACAACAATAATAATAATAATAGTTATAATGGAGGGGGGGGGGGGGGGCGGTAGTTTAGCGTCCTTTTCCGCCACATATGGGTGATTAGAGACGGGGCAACGAAAAAAAAAAATGCCAGCACAAACATTTGGCCCCAGCCGGGATTCGAACTCACGACGCGAGCATTGAAAGTCCAACGTTCTACCATTCGGCCATCCCAGCTCCTCCCGATCAGAAAGAAAACGAGCAGACCGGAAGTGAGTGTTTGGTGACTCGACTGAAGCTGTCGAAATCGGTGGTTCAGTGTGAAACTACGGAGTGAGTCTTAGATTTTATTTCAAGCAAGGACACAGATAGATCAATTTGTGATCATCAGTATAAAATCTGGTTCGACCAGACAGAATAATTATCAAGTGAGAAAGGAATCATTTGCGTCTGCTGTCCTGTGAAGTCTACAGTGCAAATAAATAAATGAGATTGGCAACATGATAGTGTGGAGTTGCAGGCCAGCGGATGGCTAAAAGTCACACATCCGACACATCTCCAGTTTTTTTGTGTTCCCCCCCCACCCCGACCGAAAAGCGCATTTTGGCAAAATGGTGGGGAACGGAACTCGGAGTTGAAGGCTGGAGGCGGCGTGAAATGAGAAAGATTCGTAATCTAATGGCGGGATTGGGAGTGGAAACTGAACATTTGACACGTGCACAATGGCCAGTTCGGATGGATGACTTGCACGATCAATGCCGTGAGAGAGTGGTTTTCATATGAGGGGTGTATGTGAGAGTGTGAGCCGGCGTGTGAGTAAGAGGTTGGTCAGGCGCAGCGATTTTTGGACGCCTACCAGCGCTAAAATGCACTCTCATCCAATTAAATTGGCTCACACGGATCGAGGGGCTGAGGCGCGACGCTTCTGTGTATTGTCCAGAGGCGGGCCGGCGGTGCAGCTGGTAGCCAAAGTGTGTGGCAACGTGTGACCGCAACCCCCGCGCAATATACAAGCGGGTGCCTCGCAGGCTCGTCACGTGTGGCAAGGGTTTCAGGAGGTTAGTCGGTTGCCGAGCCGTTGAGTGAGTGAGTGTAGTTGAGGGTGTTGGTGGTTGGTCCAGTGATTTGACGAACCGTTTAGTATGTGGTGGTGAGAGGATGGGTGATCCCTGTGAGTGGGCGAGCCACTGAGTGAGTAAAGCGATTGATTCTACTTGAGGGAGGTGAGCCAGTGATTTGATGAACCACTTGGTGCGAGCGTGGGTGTCAGGGGGTGGGTGAGCGTGAGTAGATGAGTGAGTGGATGGGTGTGCGAATGAGCCGACGGACCTTTGCGTGGATGCTTGGGTGAGTGCGTGAGTGAACCAGTGAATGGGTGAGTCAGTAGGTCAGCCAGTGTGTAAATGGGTGACAGGATAAGCCAGTGAATGGGTGAGTTAGTGACTTTGTGAGTGAGCGAGCTTCTGCCTTACCTTGGCTGCGGATGTGTTCGGGAACTTGTCTGGTGTTCCGTGACAGTGGTCCCATGATCTCACTCAGTGCTGAAGGTACACTTCGCACCCGCCGGACCTCTACAGACAACAACAACAACAACAACGACAACAGCGATGAGAACGGGGGAAAAACCCGTTACTAAACACACAGACAGACAGACAGACAGACAGACAGACACACACACACACACACACACACACACACACACACACACACACACACACACACACACACACACACACACACACACACACACACACACACACACACACACACACACGCACACACAGAGAGCCGGCCCTCTAAAGTACATATCATTACTATCCAAACGGACATGCTTTTGCGCATGCCAGATTCAGCCCTAGCAGGCATGGTAACCTTTCTCAACTAATGTCTCTTATCAGTTTTGATGACTCAGCTAAAAATGTGGCCTGCACGTTCTGGCTTTGAGGAGGAAGAGGGGGGGGGGGGTCAATCTCGCCTGAAATTTCAACGTAAATAGTCGCATTGATTCCTCTCTCAAATGTCAAAGTTTCCAATGCTGGTGATATTAAGCTGGCTGGTTCCTGCAAGGCATGCATGGAGAGATGGAAAGTTGCGAAACTTTTAATTCTCTCCTTGCACCGTAAGATTGAACTTTGGAAACTTACATGTACAACTATGTCGAGAAGACCTGGGGCAGCTGCTTTTGTCCAGTCCCAGAAGTTTGAAGTTTCATGAATACAAATGTAGGCTATACTACACTTCGCAAAGTTCGGTAAGGGAGTTATCAAGTTTGTAAAAACAGAGAAATCCGCTGCTGCCGAGCGAACTG